>JAVXUP010000609.1:0-398157 GCA_033070095.1 Escallonia herrerae | reverse complement strand
ACGAGAGTGAGCCCATATACATGCCCTCATAAGCGTGATAGCTTGTGCTAAGCAGTCATTAGCTGCCCATTTTTTCACTAACAAGTAACTAAGGTGGTGGTTGACTTGATACAGCTATTAATCTAATACCCACCCGCTTGTCTGCAACGTCAAACGAGATGCTAGCCAAATACAAAAAGCTAGCCAACTAATATACCTACAACAATTGGACTAAAAATAATACGGCGGCCCCAATATACTAACTCGAGTTCTAAAACCCTAATGGGCAAAGATCCAAAATGTTAAATAAATCTAAAAAGAGTTATAACTAATGTAGAAGTTTGGAATAAGATCCTATGGCTATCTAGCCTATACTGGTTAAGTAGAATCTCATTTCTATGCTTCCAAATGAACAACAATTATATAATTTTATTTATATATGAGATGAAAATGTTATGATCAAGGGAGAAGATACAAGATATCAAGCGATCAACCACTCCACAAAAGTTGAACCCTCATTTTCTTGGGGAATAGCTATAGAATAGGCTAAAGGCACGGACATCCTAAGAGAGTAAGCTTATCAGTATTATTTTCAAAAAAGACACACATATTACTATTTTTAATTTTTAAATGATGAAGAGAGGAACATAGAGGAAAATCGGTCTAGGAGAGTTTTCTAGAGAAAAACATTTATTTTCAATGAAATAGAAAAACAGCAGAGGACTTGCCAGACTTTAACGGGAATAATTACTGCTGGAATAGAATAACTGCGATCTCGGACAAACTGAGCGTCTCCCTGCCGGCAAACAGCATCATAAGCTGAGGGAACAGAAAAATCTCCATTGTCATAGGATATCATTAGAAACGTCAATGGAGAAAATGGAGTTTACTAACCAGCATTCCTTTCTCCATCAACCATTAAATCTGCTACCTTAGTACTGGGCTGTGATTTTGTACGTCCCTAGAGATAGGTTTGATTTCATGTGCCACCGCGCTCCTAATTGCATAGTCTCCCTACTCGCTATTGTTCCCCGCCATTCCCAAGAAAAGTTTTCGTGGCTTGGAGAATGCATGAAATTAAAGAGCTATGCTTGCAATATTTATTTATCCATGAATATGGATGTCACCAAGTGTTGGTTGATGAAGAATATTCCAACCTACTTTAGCAAGTAAACTAGCAACAAACAGTGCCAGTTTACCCAATGGATCCCTCTCTTAGCACAACTACTTGACCACCAAAATCGATTAATTGTTGTGTCGATCTATTTGCACACATAAGCTGGAAATAGAAAGCAATGCATGTGACAAAGGAGTAAACTGGAGAGAAATGATCACGCCAGCATGGCTATGTCTGTTTTGTTTGATATTAAACATTTTCGACCCCAAAAAAAATCTTTGCAACGAGTGAAAATATCGAAAGGCGTTCCTAATTATTTTCCCAAATTTCTCCTAAAGGGGAATCTTTAAGATTTAGCTACTACCAACTGCATACGTTATGGTTAGGACTACATGAGAGTGAAGATTTATCAAAGTCGATGAGTTGGTCCGAATCCCCACAATAATGATTCAAGAGGTTGTCTAAGCTTTCACAATTTTTTTTGTCTAGCAAACAGACAATGGTTGATTACTAGAGCTATAGTAGCAACCTTAATACCGTGAAGAGTAACCTCCATAAGAGATACCAAGCGGACCTCTAAGCAAAGAATGAAGAGATACGAAAGAAGAGGATCTCCTTGTCGATGCCACGAGGGGAAACACCTGTGACTAGTGAATAAGACACAATTTTGACACAGTGTAAGATAAGCCTAATCCACTTCTCAGGAAAATTGAACTTCCTCATAACCGCTTCCAAGAAGTCCGCTTGATCTTCAACCAATCAGTCTTTGGAACACAGTCTTCAGAACCATTTCCGAAGTCCTTGATAATCAATGGAAAAAGGTCATGAACACCCTGGTGTCTCGATTTCAAAAAAGTTGATGAATATGGATCATCCAGAAGTAAAAGAGATTCAAGTGACATAAAAGTTGGTATCTCAATCAGTTTTCTTTAAACAGTTGAAACATTGCATCAAGAACAGAATGAAAGATCTCCACCAGTAAATTTGCTGCAGTGTAATGTAAAAGTTCCGGAGGCACTCAAATTTTCTTTTCAGTCCATGGTTAATCTGAATATTTTCAAGCTGGGAAATGATAATTTCCAGGACCTCCCAAAACCGTGTCTGTGACGTGTGGTGTGCGTGGGCATATACGTAGCTTTCATACACTTCGAAGGAATTGTCTTTAAAGAAGAAATGGTCCATCAGTTCGCACCTGAAACTGGTAATGTGGACCACCTTTCCCACAGCTTTCACATATTACACCCTCCTCCCCCATTTGTGGAAGCCACTGTCGCTACCTAGTCAATTCGTACTCTATTCTCAGTTTTGTCCACCATTAGTTCCCACGAATTTTCATTGCAAGTCAAGACTTCTAAAGTATAACGTGTTTAAAAAAAAAAATATCTCCATGTTTTATAAAACTTGGCTCGCAGCTTGCCAGGTTACTTAGAAAACACGTAAGTTGGAATGAAAATTTTGAGAGAACTAGCATTACTCGTAGTAGTACTACTACTACTACTACTACTACATTGCTGTCCCTGTCTAGCAGATTTTCCCCGTCAGTCCATAGACCGTACTCTCAAATTCTTCATAAAAGTTTAGATCATCTTTCTAATGCACCTCCCACTGAGAGAAGAATATTTGCATTACTTTGATGCATTGCCCCTTAAGTTGGACGTTTTGCTTGATTTGAAAAACTGGTTTGAAGATGATTTTAAAGGTTTCGGCTGAACTTCATCTAGATTCATTCATGTGTCGAATTTTCATGATGAATGGCAGCTGGTGTAATGACGGAAGAAGTGAACCCTAGTGGGTGGGGGGGGGGGGGGGTGTGTGTGTGTGTGTGTGTGTGAGAGAGAGAGAGAGAGAGATCAAACATCGGAAGCAGTGGAGTTAAGCAGGTGACATGTATGGTGTTTCGAGTTCCAATTCTGGAAGGCATCCTTCATCGCAGAGTGAAATTTAATTGACTTATAAAACAAAAGTATTTTAGCCATGTTATCTCTCGGTACTCTATTAGGCAGAACAATTATCCCTCTCCACCAGACTTTCCCTGCCATTTTTCGATGGCAAAAGTGTTCAATTCAATGCTCTTAGTTCCAGTAGTCACCATGCGTTGTATAAAAAACATTGACATACATATCCGCATGAAAAATACTCCTGATGGTGGTAAAATTTCTAGTGGGTATGGATCTCGGTGACATCTCAGGGGGTTATTTTCAACCAATTGGTTTGACGAAAGTGGTGGTGGCGATGGTTGTCGCTATCCTTGTTCTCCTACAACCATTGTTGTTCGCGGTAACAGGTTGTCGCTATCCTTGTTCTCCTACAACCATTGTTGTTCGCGGTAACAGGTAGCGGCGGCTGTATCTGTTTGTGGTGGGGATGGGGACACGTGGCTTTTCGTGGAGAGTCGAAGCATGGGTATAGTATTCGCAACTTATCACCAACCACGACGGAGGGGGAGGCTTGATTCGGCTATGGTGGTAAAGGAGATTGGAGGTTTTGATGTTAACCTAGGTTCTGGTGGCTGGTAAAATAGAGAGGAGAGAAATTAGGATTCAAGGTCTTATCCATCAAAAGGTAATCAGCCTCCATTGCCAAAGCAATAAAGGCTGCCTGATTGAAAATCTATTGTTGCAGGAAACTGGTCAGAACCTCGTCGTGAGCTAAAAAGCTAGACAAAGTTCAAGAGGTCAGTAGATAAAATATATGGCTTCGGTCGTTTATTTGGCAACCATGTATCCAGCCAATTATCTTGCCTTAGACACACAACCGCACACGGACACGTCCACACACACACAAAGCGAGAGCGAGCGAAAAGATGCATATCATTCATTGCGTAACTTGCACTCAAAAAGGATTTTTACAGCGAATGTCATAAATAAGCCAGGACAGAAGCGAACACGTCAATGTCATGAGGCAGTGTGTCAGCTACTGTCAAGCTCAACTTCGATCGGTGTCCTCCATGATCCAAGTTTCTGTGTCCTCTCTGGTAAACTAGGCCCAAACTGTTAGTACTGATTTTGGCCGCCTCCTTTATCAACATCCCCTATCATTAGCATTCTTTTGTGTGTTATCAGTAGCATTTCCCTAAAAGACTTCCAGCTCAAGCCCAAACTTGATGAATTAATAAGCCCGGGAAGAAGTAGCGGGGAAGCTGCCAAGTGTTGAAAATCTCGACGGAAAGACAAAAATCACACTCTCTGCCTGCTAGAGTTGGTACGGGATGGATGAGACACTTCCTGATTGTCATCAGGATCATCCTCCTCGTCAGATGACAAGAAAGATGAACCCATCCATGCCTTAAAACCATCATTAACACGCCTCTCCACATCTGGTGTGAATTCCACTGGGTTCGCTTCCAACATTTCCACCCCAAGGTTCCGACCAGCGAAGTCACTTTCATCAAGAATCAAAGCTGCTTTCCTTCGTAGGGAAAATGCAGTTCCCACGTAAAGTATAACCAGCCCCCAGGACGCAATCTCATAGCACCAAAACAATGGCGCAGAGCAGCTGCTCCCCAGTGTGAGGAGGGTTGAACCCAGAAATAGTGCAAGAAGACCAAAAAGACTGGCAAACAAGACATTCAGTATAAAAAGACAGCGAACGCCACCTGCAAAGTATCGAAAGGATATAATTTAGCATATCTTATCTTACAGGAAACACTAACCCTCCTAGAAAAGCAAAAAGTAGACAAATATAGCCACTATGACTATGTTTGCTTACGAGAGTGAGATGTCACGTTGGAATGCTGAGTTGATTAGAACCATTAGCAGTACACGATTATGTAAAACATGTTATCCCAGAAAATTCATCTAACTACTTCCTTTACGATTCTTCAGTATATATGTACACAGGAAAATCCAGAGCAACAGGAGTAAGGACTGTAAACATTAGACAAGAACATAATTATGGCATGTGTAGCACTCTAAAGACTGATTCAGAAGATAGGTGCCAAGCATGATGTACACAATTTAGTAAAATCCTAATACACATAAAACGTAACTTACCGTAGAAGCGAAGAAAAAAAAAGGGGCGGGAGAGAGAGAGAGAGGAATATTTACATTGACCACTCACCAGAAGGTGAAGTGGCAAAGACGAAGCCAGTGAGAGACAGAAAACAGTAGTTGCAAAGCACCCAACTACTACAGGAAAACACCTCCCAGTCAGGCCAGGGCTCCTCCTCTACCTTTCTTGCCTAAGCCACCAAGTATCTCCCTAGGTACCCAAAATTGCTAGTTATAAACACAGAAACCACAAACTTCAAAAACTGTTCAGAAAGTGCTCATGAGATAGATACCAAGGTTAGCGAGTCTTCCTTTCCTGCACAAGGTTGCATGTACGAGTCTCATGGGGACGGGGTATTATATCTGCGGTAAGCAAATTCTATCATTCTAATGAAAAAAAATGCTCCTGGTGAGTGCGTGTTTATACAGTTTTAATACCAATACACATACCATATTCAAAATCAGGTGTTTGTACTACTTCGATACTGATACGCATACGGTATACCATAAATTCTTTTGAAGCTGGAACCCAGATTACTCTAAAGCCTATAACCTAAACAATTTGAGACTATACACCCAAAGAAGATATAATGATCCTAAGTATGCACCCAAAACTATACTGATCTATGCAGCAAGGCCAAGAAGAGTGAACACCGAGCTCCTTTACCTAACTTCACCTCGACTTTTAGTTGCTTGCTGTGTATTTGCTTTTAAGTACGTCGTGTTCGTTTAAGGTTCCACAAGAACGAGTCCGAAGATCATTTAAAAGCTTGTTACGAACAGGAGATCAGTATGAGCATCACTATAAGAAACCAGACGAACAAACCAAATACTAATTCATTTGCAGCCCTAGGTTTCCATATTCTTCCAAAGTCACAGTGACAAATATCCTCCAAGTGGAAGGATTGTTGCTTGTTCTCTCATAGATCTCTTCATTGCTCCTAATAGTGTGTGCATGAGACAGTGAATAACACTTTGCTTCCAGCACTGATTTACTCGTTGAAGTTTTTGGGCATGCCGTGACACACACACATCCCATGTCACATCAGTGTCATGTCATGTTGACACCAGTGGTTGAGGACAAGTGTGAGGCCGTGTAACATTAGTCACCAGCATACCAACATCCTGTAATGATTTCGTAAGCGCTCTACGCTACAAGTTTATAGTTTGCCTTGTAAACAAAGCCCACAATAGTACAAGCACGTCTAGACACAAGATTTTCCGATCCGGACAAAGAAATGTACCAAACTAGATATACCCGCTATCGGACACCATCAAACCTAAAGTAATTCCCATCTTACTTTTTCTTTGTCAGTAACAGTTTATTCCACAAAACACAACAACAGGGTCAAACAAATGTGCACCAGCCATTACTAAGATTGTAATCCTCTTTAATAATAAATTATACTTTTCTGCATAGTAACTTCCAAAAAAGAACAATGCGTTTCTCACCTTCAGAACCTTACAATTAGTATGAAAAGCATATTAATACAACAGAAATACCAATTCAGGAAAGAGATTCAGAGACATACCCCTTTTTGAGGCACAATAGTTATTCTCGACTACCTTCAAGCATCCATGTCTAACTGGAGCAGTATAAGCTACAGCAATTCCTGCAGCATGGTACTATCCATCAGATTCCTAGATGGAATCGGTAAAATATCATGCACCCCAAGTATGCAATCAGACGATACTAAACTATATAACAGAGCCAGAACATCTTCTGAAGTTTAACATAAGGGCACCAAATTGGAATCAGTGAACTGCATGATTGTTAGTGTATCACCATCACAATTAAGATCAAAGCAAATTAAAGGTGTAGCGATACACCAAGGTTGTTGCATTGCACATGCAAATAATGTTGAACGCCATCTAGAGGTAGGGGAAGGGGGTCATTTGCTACAATCATTATTCTTTTGGTTGATATCTGGATAAGTTGCTGCCAGTTAAAAAAAAAGCACTACGATCATGTACATGAAAGAGTGAGAACGATATTTAGCCCTGAATCCCTACTCTATTCAGTTTAACATATACTTCCCATCAGTGGAAATACCGCAACCAATCACTACGCTAATCAGAAAGTAAACCTATTCCTTTGTTTCTATGCCCCGGGGGTCTTACTTTATCCAATGCCAAGTGAACTGGCATTAGCAGCGTGTCCTTCCGCTCCATAAACCCCAATTAATCTTTTAGTAGTTGGTTTCCACGTCTCACCCCATCTCTCAGGCATCTTCTTGCACTAGGTTGGAAAAGCCCGACTTAATCCAAGGTAGATCTTTGATATTTTGGTCACCATGGTGGATCTCGGCACGATGGTGGTTTTGGTTTCGGGGGTATGGTGGTCATTACTCTGGTGTTACGTATGCTGAGGGCGGCACGGCTGATGGTAGTGGACGATCCAGATCCCTTCCAGCGGGATCTATCTAGGCAGCCCCCTTGTGGTTTACCAAATGCCTTGAGGTTTGCAGTAACCTCAACGAGTAATCACATACCCACTTGAATAACCATTGCAAACCCAAAATAAATCAATAGCCGCCGCATCTGCCGTCACCATAAGCACTGGCATTGTCAATTCCACTTCTACTGTCTATCCCCACAAGGGTCACTTCCGTGCCACCATCCATCACAATTTTTGCCATCATCAATCTTCGCCGAGATTCTCTAAAGCTAACTCAAAGGGTTCCTTTTGACTTTTCTCAGATTCAATCCACTTTTAAGAGTTGTAAACAACATCAATTTCCTCTGTGACTGCGATCAATCGCTTCTTTATTCTCCTACAGGCCTTGCAGCACCTTCGATATACAACACCAGCACATTAGTTATCTCCACGTATGAACTGTGGTTTGATAGTAGTGTGCAACCTGCTCCTCCAAATTCACTCATAAACGCATATAAACTTGAGGAACTAATGGATAAAGTTTGCTGGACAACGGAAAGGCTCCCTTTTCCAACCCATCTAGAGTCTTCCATCGCGGCCATGTGGACGATTCCAGATCACTTGTTTAAAAACTACTTCTGTCCCAAAAAATTGATCATGTTAATTTTTTGAGATGCCCCAAAAGAATTGCTCATGTTCCAAGTTAAGAAAGATTCTGTCAGTGTTTTTCCATGTTTACCCTTTTTACACTTTTTTATTCTATTTCTCTTTCCACATTCAACCATCCACCAACTCATTTTCTCTCTCCTGCCACTTTCTTACACTTTAATTCCATTTCTCTCTCCACATTTAACCCTCCACCAACTCATATTCTCTCTCCTACCCACTTCCCCCTCTCTCTTTCTCTCCCTCCCTCCCTCCCTCTCTTCCCCCTCCCTCCCTCCCTCCCTCCCTTTCGGGATAGAATGGGAAACACAATATATGACTTACATCCTTAATATGTGTGAAGTCAAAAGGGAGCAATTTTTTTGGGACGGAGGGAGTAACAAGTAGTGTGCTAGACGATGTTGCACACAGTGTAAAATTCTCAAAATACCCTTATATGACTGCACCATTCCAATTATTACCGTAGACTAAACCAAAAAAGAAGATGGGCTAACTTGGTGCACTGTCCTTTATTGCTGTAAGAAGTATTTTTTGGAAGCACTTTTGTACACTACCAGATCACTTTCTAAGTCTGTATCAACTCACCGGATAAAACGAGAGCCTAACTACGATTTTAGCCTGCTCAAAGTGAGGCTTCCATAAGTTCCATTTGAATATTCTAACTTTTATAATTTATCGAATACCTTCAACAAAATTCATAGATGTCAGACCTCTTATTCTCAACTACACTTGGATGCATTCATAACGAAACCCTATAAAGAACTTCCCAATCTTCGAACTAACAACAAAAGCAGAACCTACCAAAATTATATTGCAAAAAGACCAACAAGATTCATTTTTCCCTAGAAATTTATACTAACAATCAAAATAAAACCCACTATAAAAGTTGTCTAGTATGAATTCTAATAACCTTGAAAATCAAAGACCAGAAACGTGGGAGATAATGCAACCTTTCATTATCTAGATCTAACTAAATATATATATAAATAACGGCGGTCGTGATAGAAAAAGACAACGGTGGTGGTTGAAGAAGATGGAGGCAGTGGTCGAAGAAGACATTGAAGGCTGTTGAAGATGACGTCAACGGTGGTGATCGAAAGAAGATAATGGTGGTGGTCGAAGAAGATGGTGGCGGTTGTAGAAGAAGGCATTGGAGGTTGTCGAAGAAGATGTTGGCGGTAGCCAAGGCGGATGGCATAGATCTCAAAAGTGCTCTCCGCACTTGACGCGAACGACCATGTCAACTAGGGTAACAATCTCAACCCAAACCCATTTATCCGCCCAAATCCACCCACTTAAAAATGACCCAACACCACACATTTAAATTATTGGGTTTAAATGGGTCCAGAATTTTGCAACCCATTAACCCATTGGTTTATAGGGGTTACAAATGGGTGCCCATTACCCATCAGAATATTGGACCTAAAAGTCCAAGAGGCATTTAATCCTAACCAGTCTATCATTTCTTCTCTCTTCCTTCTTCGACACACGACCAAGCCGTCTTCAGCCACGTCTCTCGCGGTCAACACACAACCACACTTAACCATCATCACCGCCGTCTCTCGAGGCCGAATCACAACCAAGCCGCCATCACCGTCATCACCACTAACGATGGACAACCCCCTCCATTGACTTTGGATTCAATAGTCATGGAGGTAAACCAATCATCTCTTTCTTCTCCTGCTTATAGGTTTAAAATTGGCAGTTGCGTCTTGTATGTTTCCAATAAGTATAGCACCTGATGTTCGGCATTTCATATGTGTGCTGATTCCTTTGTGTCTGATCAAGCTTACTATAATCTAGGCACATAATAGTTTAGGAAGTTAAGAGGGAGATATAGACTACATATGGAGATTGGTCTTCTTTTGGCCATGGATTAAGAGGGTGTTGACAATTGGGTAATACTTAGGAATGGGAAAGTGTAACAGGAGGAGAAGGATATGAAACTGAATGATATGTTATTGAATTGAAAAATTGAGAATATAGTGCACTAGACAAACTTAAAAGGCATTATAGATATGGTATCCCTGCAACTTGATCCATTAGCAAGACTTTTGTTTTTCTTGGTCATTACATTAGGAAGGTCTGCTGCTAGATTTTATCTTATGTGAGATTTAAAATCCACTAGCTTTGTAGATGTTATGGATAGCTGCGAAGAACTCCTCAGGACTGTCCACTTTCAAAAGTAGCTTAAGATTCCAGTGTGGTGCATAAGCTGCTTCTAAAAGGCATTCCAAAGGACAGAAAGTAAAACAAACAAAAGTCAGATTTCGCAAAGATTTAGTCCAGCCTGAATGGACACAATGCACAGGACAGAAACTAAAACAAATAAAGTCAAATCTTTTGTTTGTTACCATGCAACTTTTCCAGTGCAAAAAATCACTAAATCTAGTTCAATACAAATTAACATGGATCTTATTTGACTGGCTTCTTTGAAGAGAGATGATACTGTGGATTGACAAATCACTATTTTTGTTATGTTTTCTATTCTCCTCCCAAACATTTTCCAAGCCATGCAAAAACATCGATCATTCCAGGGATCAGGATCACTAGACGATCAATTTTGGTGTACAAATTTCTGAACTCTATTAACATGTACAAAATGTAGACGAATGCATCGAAGTCCTCCCCTAGAACCAACGAAAGATGATTCTAGTGTTACCTATATCTTAGAAGCCAAGCTGGCTTGTCTGGGGTGATTCAACAGCTTGGAGAAAATGGAAGGTGTTGGGTTTTTGAAATGTGGCAATTGAATTGAGATTGACGGGGGAATTCTAGAAGGTGTTCGGTGATCTGTTCACGAAGGGTGTGACATCTTTATGCAGTCAGGCCTCGCCCAAGCATTAGTTCGTTGCGAGAGTTATTCGACAGGGATGGGAACGAAAAACATCTTTGTTGGTGCACTGCTCTACTTCAATTACTCAGTCGGCATCAGGTTTCTATGAAAAGCTTCTCCATTACTCGTCGGCCTTGGTGTGTCTTCGATGTAAAGTACACTCCACAGATTTATTCTAAGCATTAAGTCTGTAATAATGCTGGAATTGGTCCCCTTTTTTGTTGAAATTGTTGTTATCTAACTTATGTCGTACTGTCATAGATGAAAATGCATATGTTGCTCAAGTGTGTGCTACTTACCTAGCAACTTGTACTTGTGCTTGCGCTCTGGGAGACCTTGGCACTTTAAGTGCCCCTTGTGCCTTAAATATTCCGCACAGCATGAACTAGAAGTTCTGGGTGGTTTCTAATATTACAAAGTTCACCTGCTGCAGGATCTATACCTGGGTTACATTTGATGAGATGAAACTACAGACCAAGCTGGAAGTCCCTCTTCAACATTTGCTGGATATCGAGAAAGTGAAGTCCATATTTCCTTAGTAAGTACCTCGAACTATTATTCTCTATGATTCGCTTCATTCTTCATTCTTCAGCTTTTTAATAATGACCATACGCTTATATGCTAAGCAAGTATTAGAAGTTTCTTAAAAAGGCTATTATGCACGCATCTGCACATCATGGTAATGGAAAGACATGAGTACATGTCGGTAATCATCTTGTTTACTTGTGTTGAATTCTAATTGATTAATGATCTTAAATGTGTCATATGTACTCTGATCGTCTTATGATAAAAAATAAAAAAAAAACAACTTATTTCATCAAAAACAAATAAGGGAAACGCCTCATCATATTTTATATCGTTGATTTTTGTCAAATAACTCAATCTATTTACGAACCAAGGTCTAGAATTCTGCTCCATTATGTGACTTGTCAGGTACACCTTAAGTTTGTCGTTTATCTTCTTAATTGTCAAATTTTTTCTGAATTCATTGGTAGACTGTAGTTTAGCATATGATATCTGGAAGGGGTTCACCTGTTATACGTAACTTTAGGTTTCTTTTCCCTTTGTTTTCCTTTCTAATTAATTGTCTATTTATTTGTAAAGGTCTACATGATGCCAATGGGAGGGATTCTCACTGAGGACTCCCCACACTTGTTGATTTCAGAAAATCAAGTTGCTTCGAATGTGATTGCCTGAGTATATTTGGCCGCATTTATAGAGCAAAAAAGATTCAACCTAAGGATCCTTAATTTCAGATTGTAGCTGATTAATGTTTATCGAACTTAAGTTATTTGCTTTCTTAGCATTTTGAAATTGAGAACTTACTTTTGTTTCATGTCATCTTCTTTATCTCCCCCCCCCCTCCTTCATATTAGGTCTATGCTTTTTAATCATCTAATCATTCAAGATAAGTGCATAACTTATTATTAGAAGTATATGAGCACAATTTATAGCTACAACGATATTAATATCATCATTTTCAAGAAAAAAAAATACCGGAGTATTAAAGTCAAAAGGGCAACAGATCGGGTCAAAAAGCCAAGGGGTCGGGTCAAAACATGTCGGGTCAGAAGCTGGGTCGACCCAAGGACTGTGTCGGGTCAAAAGGTGGGTCTGTTAAGAAATTGCCAAATTGGTTTCGGTCTTGGTAAATGGGTCATGTTGAGATAATGGGTTAAATCAACCCATTGATTGACCCAATTAACCCACAAATAAATGGGTCAGCCACCCATTAAACCGAAATCCAACCCACCAACCCATTTCAACAGGCCTAATGTCAACACATGCGAAGCAACAGTAACAGTGACGCTTGAACGGTCCACATCACCTTGGCGGCATTAGTGTGGGTAATCTGTGTGCGAACAGAGGGTAGAGGGGAGGAGACCAATGGTGATGTCGACCTGCAGGAGGCGGTTGCAGCAGTGAGTAAAGTGGGCGGTCACACAGTGGTAGTGGGCTTGGTGGTTGATGATGATGGTTATGCGACTTTGATGATCCGTTAGGATGGTGGTGGTGGGTCGCTGGTTTTTAAGGTATGGTGGTGGCTGTTGGGCAGTGCAGCGGTGGTCAAAGAGACGAACTAAGTCGGGGGTGGTGTGATAAGGTGGTGGTGGATATGTAGAAGAGAGATGAAAATGGGGGAAGAGAGATAGAAGATAAAGGCCTGGAAAGGGGGTATAAAGCTAGAGAAGAGAGATTGAGAAAGGAAAGAACAGACAAAAGAATAAAAGAGCAAGGGACATCTTGGTCTCGTGAACAGTGTGCTAGATAATCCAGGGCACTAGCTTTTGCCTATTTCAAAATTCATTTTGGACCGTACACATAGAAGAAATGGACGGTTCAAGATGAGTTGGGAAGAACAAAGCCATCCCAACCTTGGTTGGGGATGTGCTCCCATACATATGTGAATGTGTGTGTGTAGCACACGCACACACGAGAGAGAGAGAGAGAGAGAGAGAGAGAATCATTTACACAACTCTCAGTGCTAACCACACCCAAATCATGCATTTTGAGACTGTTTACAAAATCGTAATCCATGCCAACCACCATTTCCCAAGTCTTTGGGTGTTTATCAAAGAGATCTCATAGATATTTCCCACATCATAGTTGATGTAGCACCCAAGTACACTTGTACCTTCAAAAATTCCAAAGGCACTCTGTAAAATCTCCATATACAATCAGCAACCTATCCGATTTCACTTAAGAGACAGTGCGCCTTTGAGTAGTCTTTGTGGAAAACTGAATTCAGAGTTGGTATAGCATTTATGAAAAAGATAGTATTTAGCACTCCCGAAAACATAACAGAGATTCTGAGGTAACCCATGAAGATTTTTATTCTGAATTATGGGGAATGAAAGAATTGTCTCGAGGAATCAATTGAAGCACAATGTGGTAAAACAACGCACATCAACCATCCGAAACTCCACAATGCCAGAAGCATGCACTTGGCCGTCCAAATTTTGTACTTGAATCTCAAGGAAAAACTAATGGGTGTGGAAGACGTATACATACTAGCGCACCTAATACTCGGATGAAATAAAGGGGAAAAGATAGTTCAACTGCCTAGTAGATGCTGGTAATACACGGCAACAAAAGATATTTAAGAGTATCTATGGATATTCCACCTTTTCTCAAACACAACTTGGTAGCATTGAAGTACAGTGGACAAAAAACTAGTATCTTCACTGTAGCACCATCAAACACATGAGCTTACACTTCATTTCCTATTACATATCCCGTACTACTCCCATCAGACTACCCACTACATTTATAGTACTTTGTACTTTACTGGGCTTCATGCCATAACCATCAACTCCCCTATAATTACTAATAACCAAACTAAGAGGCTTCTTAGAAACGCAGTCTCTATCCTCAGAGCAAGGGTTACATGCTTTCTTTTGTTTTGCACAGGCTGGCTTAGGTAACAAATGTCCTTGAAAGATTAAAAACCACAAAGGAGGGGTTTCTTTCGTGTGCCGCTATGTGTCAGTGAATCAACCATCAACAACCTAAGAATTCGACATACATAATCAAAAACTGATTTGAAAATTTTAACAAAGACGACCTCCATACTGTAGTAGTTCATTCAAAAAGAATATATCTAAAACCACAACTGAGTTCCCTTACATGTCCCAAACCTATATAATGTTTGGCACAAACTTCAAACACATTCCAATCATTACATTCCATTAACAAAATAATTACTCCCTCCGTTGAATTTGATTTTCCCCTTTGATTTCTTTGAGAACTCCTAAGATCAAATCTAGTAAATGTACCGAATTCACCCACAGTCTTTACCCTAGCTCAACTCGCCTAACAGTAACTGTTTAATCTATGACTTCAGCTCAGTTCAATGTTTACATCGTACTAAATCCATCCTAAAATGTACAAAAATTCGAAAATCACAAAAGCTAACAGAAGGAGAGATTAATTAACTTCTCACCTGCAACAAGATAAGCCGCGGATGCCGCAAAAACCATAGCAGAAGGCACGAACACGACCATCCAATAGTAATCAACCGTCTCCTGATCCGTCAAATAAAACCCCCCGGCAAGGCGATCCGAATCAACGCCAAGGCTCACGTTAATCGAGAGCGGCTGGATCCTCAGGTCACGGCAGAACGGCCGCCGTCCGTTATTGGACGGAAACACAATCTTCGTGCTAATCACGGTGGAAATGACAATTGCAAGCGTAATTAGGGTGAGGATGGAAAGCAAAACTGGTCGCTGTAGTCGGTGCCATGCCTTGTCTTCGTCGCGGAGGGTCTCGTACTCGTGCTTGGGCATAAATGCCTGGCGAAGCGCGTCGCCGAGAAGCGCTGCCATTTGCAATAGTGTGTCTGTGTATGTTACATTTGTGTGTTCAATTCGTGTGTGATGTGTGTGTGAAAACCCTAGATTTTCTGGATTGGTTTGTTAGGGTTTGGAAATTGAATGTTTGAGCTGGAGTGTGGTTGGTTGGTTGGTTGATTGATCAGAAGGTAAAACCTATGAGGAGAGATTAGAAGGAGTTCGTTATTTGCTTGCTCGACTTCAACCATCATCACTTTTACCGATTCATCGAGCTTCTAATCAATTTTTTAAGCGCGTATTACTCAAGTCCCGAGGGAGAAATATAACCGTACTTTTATTAATTTTTACCGTAATTATATTTTTAATGCCTTTAAGTACCGAATCAATATTTAATGCCTTTTAAAGTTTACTGAAAACTACACATAGCACGTATTAAGTATTTTTATTACACTCTGTTATATTTTTTAATTTTTCAGTTTACAGAACTAATATAATCAATAAAAAGATAGTAATACCCTTTCATGAATAAATAGATTTACCCAACTCACTCACCCAATGTTCTATCGGTTCACCCCCACCACACCAACCAAATCACATACTGCCAGCCAAATCACCAAAATCCATTTCTATACCCACAGATTCACCAACCCCTTTGCCTTGAAAACAAATATAAGATCAAAAGTAAGATCCATTGTAATCAAATCCAAACAATGTTGACCTAAAATCTTGAGTCACATGCATTATAAACTATTCCAAGTAAGATCCAGTGTAATCGAATCCAAACAATGTTGATCTGAAATCTTGAATCACATGCATTATTAACTATTCCACTGGCGATACTTCATTCCCATCATTGCTAATAAATTGCAAAAGTCTGTGATGGTGGTTTTTGAAGGGAGATGGCGGCGACGCTGGATCGGAAGATAGAGATACAGACAGATGGAAAAACAGTGCGTGCCCGAAAGAGAGAGAGAGAGAGAGAGAGAGAGAGAGCATACATGAAAAAGGAAAAGAAAAAAAGGAGATAGAAAGGGTGTGAGAAAGATCCTTGTGCGGTGTGTATCTGCCATTGGGGGGTTGCGGTGCACAGTGTGTGTGTGTGTGTGTGTGTGTGTTCACAGGGTGTCTATTTTATTTTTTATTTTTGTTGGGAGGGGGGGTGTTGTGCTCTGTGTTTGTAGGTGGTGGGGGTGTGCGTGTGTATGTTGTGTTTGGAGGTGGGTAAGATTGTGGTGGTGCTAGATCTGTTTGTGGTGGTGGTAAGTATCCAGTGGGCGGTGAGAGAGAGAGAGAGAGGGAGGGCAGTGGTATTTGGGGGTGTGATGGTATCATGACCCGAACCCACAGATGAGCCCATGAGTTAGAACCATGACTGGCCATAGGCCCATCTGAACATTCATTCAAGGATCTGTCAGGCCTCACTACAACCTGTACACAAGAATCTGTAACCAAGAAATTTAAAACTATCTCCTTAATAATATTTCTGAAATCACACATATATTTCGTAAATAAATCTCCAATGACATTCTTTATTTAATAACTAACATGAATCATTTTAAATTCGGTGGAGATCTAAGCTCCGAAAAATCTCAAATTTACAAATTTAGTACTAGCATACCATCCAAGGGTTTATTAAATAATCTAAGAGGATTACAACTCCTCTAATAGTCGTCTACCTTAACTACATCCTCATGACACTGATGAATGTCACTGACACTCATCAATGTCGGTTCCATCCAGATAATCACCTGAAAAATATTTAAAAGAATGAGCTTGGGGCCCAGTAAATACACATACCATATCCCTAAAATAGATTTTGGGATTCATGAAAACATGCCATGATTTCTTCGTTTTAAAACTGGTAGTCTAGTAACAAATTCACAGAGAATACTATACAAATATTGTCACGACCCGAACCCACAGGTGAGCCCATGAGTTAGGCACGTGACCGGCTGCAAGCCTATTCGGACACCTACAAGGGCACTGCCAGACCTCACTATAACCTGTAATTTGAGATTTAAATCCAACTCACAGACTTCCAGTAACTCTAAATAAAACCCTTATTACATGTCCTTGAAAATTTATGAAGAAACTCGAGGAGACTTAAGTTCCCTTCATTAGTTCGATCAAAACAATAATTATAGAACTAACATTCTCGAACGATAAACACTTTATTATTCTACTGGTTCTCCTTGGGCATTTCTCCTTCGTGTTGCTCATACGGATTTGCTTTCTTTAGGTCCTCACCTGAAAAATAAGGAATGAGCGAAAGTCCAGAAAGTACACAAAACCATGTTCTTAAATAGGTTTGAAGATTTCAAAAAATGCCATAGATTTCTCTATTAACAAAATTATTAATTCAATGTTATCATCCTTAAAAACATTCTTCAATACATATACACATATATGAAAGTTCAGAAAAGGTTTTCAAATCAGAGTAAAATTATCAAGAATTTTTTTCGCGTCGATCACAGATATTTCATTATTTAGGTGTGCAACGGTCAGCGTACGAGTCCCCTGACTAGGGCCCAAAATCCCTTCTACACGCGGAATAAATAATTTTTGTGGACGTAAGGGCGAACCACCAGCAACAATAATGTGCATCAACATACAAGCCTCGTTGACCAGGGCCCGAAATTCAACATTCCCCCATTGGATATGTGACACAGCAACCGAGTCAAGTTTCATATCTCATTCAACATGTACTCAATGTAAATCCACTATTCACGTAGCATTCCATGGCATTCTTTTAAGCTAAATTTCTCGTCAAATGATTTAACAATAAAACATGTGTAGAACAAGACCTTAGACTTTCATATGATCAAATCATATATACATTTATGGGCTTCGCAAATAGAATATATAGAGGAACATGGCACGAGTACTTACCTCGCTCAATAACTGGTTCTTGTACTTGCTCAAAAGTCGGCCCTAGTTCTTGTTTATCGAAACCTAAATAACAAATCACACGGGCGTTATTCTTGTAGCTCGAGCACACCTCAGTATTAAGTTTCTCCCAAGTGAGCAAAATTATCAAACTGCCCCTACACTTTCGTAAAATTACCTCTTTACCCCCAACGCCCTACGTACCATCTCACACCCAGAAATAACCCAAAAGAGTCTTTTTAACAACTAGGTGGGTTTTTCAAACAAGAATGGCCTTTCTGAAAATTCTCAACTCGGAACCTAAACCACTCTTTAATTTGAGCGCTAATGTTCTTGTTTCAAAAAATATATCCAACGGTACCGGAATGTCACGAAATATCAGACACTCAAGAGTCACAGGAATTTTAGATCACTGTAAACTTCTAGGCTAAAAATAATTTTGTCCACTATACAAAAAAAAACTATTTCAAAAAATAAATCATTTGAGACCCTTTCCATGCCTAAAAAAAATCCCAAAAGATTCCATGTTGAAGGTCTCGCCAAAATAATAGAGTTTCACTTTTTTCACTTTGCCTAAATCTATTTGGAATTGGTCTTTAAAAATAGTTTAGTAAATTGTTGTAATAGTAGCGCGCTGCACAATATTCGATCGAGCGTTACGCTCTAACAATGTTAAAAATAGCAAATGATTTTAATTTTTTTTGAAACTTTGGAAAACATACTATTTTAACTACACATAATTATTGTAAAAGCTTCAGAATTTATTAACTTAATTTACTACTTAAAAATATTCCAAAATCCCTTGTTCGAATAAAATTAGTTAGCATGCTTGCCAAACTCGGAAAAATCTAAAAACAAATTCTTGGTTGTAGGTCTTACAAAAAGAATATGAGTTACTCTTTTGGGTTTTGTCCAAATAAGTTCTTAGATATATCAAAAAATTAGGAAAGGAACTGCTTACAAAAATATTTCCTTTAGCGACACTTTTATGTTAAATTTTAAAACCAAGTTTCTTCCCTCTCTTTACACAACATCTTCTTCTTCAAACTTTTACCTGAAATCACCTCAAATACACAATACACACGCATGCAGACCCATTATACACATAAGTTTACACTCACATGTTACATACACACATACTCACACCATTCTCTCATAACACACGCACACACGCACGCACATATATATATATATATATATATATATATATATATATATATATATAATACCTACACACGTGATACACACACACACACAAAACCCTTCAAAGCTAATGTCGTGAGGTAGTAGCTTTCATCTTCTTGCCCACCCATTCATGCATTTACTCTCAACTCTTACACCGTTTGTATCTTTTACCTTGCCTTCACACCCACTGCCCCACGGCAGTGGGTTTCCCTCTCCCTTTCTTTTCTTTTCATCATTGTTACCCACTCATAGGACTCATTTATACCTTGCCCCTACTCCCAAAACTCACATAAACCCATTACAATAACTCGTCACCTCCACTACGGCTACTGCCGTGAGGTAGCAGCTTGTCTTCCCCTACCCAAACTCATTCTCACAACCCATTTCTCACACAATTACACGCACAAGCACAGTGAGGCAGTGGAGTTTTCTTCTCACCAGCAGTGACCCTCCTCTCTCTCTCTCTCTCTCTCTCACCCATCGTTCCCCCATGCCATAGCCATCACCCACGGCCACTCCAAGTACAATGATACTCCCACGTGAGGCAGCACCTTGCTACTACTCTTTCTTCTTTTCTTTCTCACCTAAGCCTCGCCCAAATCCATCAACACCCTCACACAAAGCCTTCCACGGCAGTCCACCATCTCACAGTCATGTATATATATAAAGCTTACCCAAACTTTCGTTGGAAAACCCTTGGTCGTGTTCTCTCGCTCAGCCTCTACTTCACGCTTCTTCTCTCCCTCAGTCGTTTATAGAGGATATGCCAAGACTAGGGTCGGCTGACCCTTGTAATAATTATATATATATATAGTAGAAAACCCTAGGTTTAAAGGTCACAAATAAAACCCTTTCTTAAGTTGATAGTTATACGAGGTCTACACAAAGCTTCCTCTTACTAAAAAAAAAAACCAACAATTATTTATGATATCTTATGTGCTAGAAAAATTTATTAGTGGGTTGTTGCATCACTCGCTTCCCTAATTGTCGCTCTAATAACAAGTACTAATATTAAATAGGAGTTCGTTGCTAAAAAGTTTTATTTTGGCCTGAAAAGAATAATAATAATAATAAAATAAAATAGAAAAAGAAATGTTTCGGGGCATTACAAAAATGTACTTTATAAAAGCAAATCATGTTTCGGGGCATTACAAAAATATAATTTATAAAAGCAAATCATGCTTTAGGAGAACTCTACCAAAACGAATGCATAACAATAATGATTAAACTTCTTGTGAAATTCTACCTCTTTTCACAGTGTGCTGCAATCAGCATATAATATCACTACTAGGACCTAGAATCTCTCCTCTACCTGAGATAAACAATATTATGGACCCAAGGGTGAATCACAATGCAACAGTACTGTGCACTAATGTATGGTCCCGTTAACCAGAACTCAGAATTCACTTCCTCCCGTGGATATAGGGTACAACAACCAATATTAACCTCACGATTTAATTACATAGAGTTCTCAAAAACTAATGCAACACTTTCCATATCAATAATAATTCATTTTCTCATCAAACCAATTGTGCGAAAGTAGACGTATCGCAATTACTTAAAATATTCATCTGGTAAAAATCACATAGACATACATATCTACTGAAAAAATAGGTTGTACAGAGGGATATGGTAGGAGTACTAACATGGATAGCTAAGTTGCTCTTGTTCCCAAGCCTGCCCTAGCTCTTGTCTATCGGAACCTAAACAATAAATCATCCAGATGTTTTTTATTGTCGTTAAATCATGTCTAGGTGCTAAATTTTTTTCAAGTGAGTGAAATTATCAAAATACCCTTAGACTCATGTAAACCAAAATACCCTCGATGCCTAACGTACCATTACACACCCAGAAATAACCCAAAATATTTTTTTGACTAACTAGGTGGGTTTTTTGGACTAGAATGGCCTTTCAGGAAATACTCTGTTCGGAACCCTAAACGGCTCCTTAAATTAAGTGCTAAGGATCCTATTTCAAAAGTATACCAAATGACACCAGAATGATGCAAAATTTCAAATGCTGAAGCATCCCAGTAAGCTCAATAAAATTTTCGGTTAAAAATAATTTTGTTTACTGTGCTAATTAATTTAAAAACTTATTTTCAAAATAAAATCGTTTCAGGCCCTTCGTATACCCAAAAAATTCTACATCAAAGGTTTCACAAAAATAAGGGAAGTCTTAGTTTTGTACTTTGCCCAAATATACTCATAAATGGCTTAAAAAGTTTTGGCAATGGACTGATAAGTAATTTTAGAAACAACAATTTTTAGCAAATCCTAGTTTTGTACATTGACCACGTTGAGGTAGAAACATGACGAATTTTAGAAAATCAAAACTACAGAATCAAAGTATACTTTTTGAGGTTTTCAGAAAAATATAATGTTCACAAAAATCCAATATGTAATAACTTTTCTTTAGCAAATAAAAAATGGCTAATAGAAACAGCACATCTCTGTGCAGACCAGTTTTGTTTAGTTATTTTTTAGTAGAAATACTATGAATCTCAAAAAATTCAAAACTACAAAGTTGAAGAAGACTTTCTGAAGTTTCTAAAAATATAAATTTCACAAAAAAATCATGAGTAATTATTTTTTGTGACAAATTGAAATGGCTGCCAAAAACCCAAAAAACTCTAGACTTCCATAGTGAATTGAATTTAAGGTCATTTTTTTATGTACAAATGTGGATTCTAAGAAAACTCAAAATTCAAAAATTAAAGGCCAACACAATGAAGTTTTCAAAAAGTTTAAAATCATCTCAATCGGATTTGAAATAAAGGAGATATAACAAAAACCCTAACCCACTGTTATGCTACTCTACACCAGTCTTCTTCTCAAACACACTCATATCTCACCCTCTCAAACACACACAATACCACCAACTCACATACAATATCATATTGAAAACACCTAATCACATGGCTAAAATTAGAGAGGAAAGATTAAGGGATTTACCTTTAAAAAGTCTTGCCCTAGGTATTGCTTCTCTCTCCATCTCTCTCTCTCTGTCTCTGACTTTCACGTAAAAGGGGTGGGCAAACTTCTTGGACGGCTCTCCAAAAAAAAGCTCTTATATATGGTTGCCCTAGTGCTAATACTTACTAACAACACCCTCATACTTAGTTATTTTCACCCTTTCATCCTCACTTCTTTAAAAGCCCACAAAATCTTTAGTTAAGATTAAAATAAAATTTTCATCGACAAATGAAAAGTTTCGAGAGTTGCATTGTCCCCACCTCGTTAATTTGCAACTTAAGAGATTTATAAATTGTTGCTAAAGGTCACAATCAATATCCTTGGTGATAATCGTCGATAAAGACCCCATTTAATGTATATTCCAACGACCATCTCTAATGAATTAACAAAATTTTAAGATTCACCATAAATCATATTCTAGGTGTGGGGTATTACAAATTGCATTTGAAGAGGGGGATAACGGCGGTGTCCGTGGCGGTACATTTAAATGAGGGAAGACGTCTTAAGGGACAATTTCAGTAGATCACAAAATATTACGTGGTGACCTAACTTTTATTCCCAAATAGTTAACGGAACGGAGTTATGTACAAACATAATATAAACCACATTGAGAAAAGTGTAATGAAAATAGTTTGTAGTCGCCGTGTATAGTTTTGGATAAATCTCATGAGTGTCGTGTATAATTACCCTAATAAATGTTTAGAAACTGTCCGTTCCTTTTGACTTTTTTTCATGAATTGGTCATTCATCTTGACATCTTGGCTTTTGTCAACAAATGGATCCTTCCATCTGATTAAGTCGTCACATGCCATAAATGTGACTTTTTTTAGGGGGCTAGAGTTAATACAAAACCAAATGGATAACTAAACTTATGGTTCATTAAGTTTTGAATAAATGCTTAAATGGTCATTGTCTTTTAATTTGTTCTAAATTTCTTCTTTGCCTTTATTAAGATGGTCCTATATCTACCAAAAGCTTGTTCAGTTGTCAAATGGTATGACCCATTTTAAAGTCATTTCGTCTAGTCAAGAATATACATTACTCAAGTCAAGTACGCTACTCATTCATTTCACTCATTATACGAGTTGTTGGCTCACCACATTCACCTATTATTTCGCTGTTCCAGCAATTCATGATTCACTTTATGTCAACCACCAACCTAAACCCGATATTAATACTTTTAAACATGATGTTATAGTAGCATATCGATCCTTATATACTCGCATGAAATACGAAACCAATGTCGAAAAAAGCGACAGTAAAAATCATCTGTCACAGCTCCTACATCTCTAATTTGCCAATTTGCCTCCATAGTTACCATCATTACGGGATCAATGATCTCTCCTCCTATTTTATGCTCATTGTATGCATGGTATTTGATTTAAGTACCTTGAACCAATGTATAGAATCCTTATATATGGATAAAATGTGATGGATGTGTTAATGTAGAGCATCCATATACATCCATAAAATGTGATAGCTTTGTTATTTTAGGTAATTGTATGCACTAATTCTCATAAAAAAAATAATCAGGCTTGCATTTTGATTGTGTGGTTTTGTTTTTCATCATTTTGGTTCCAAGAGCTAAAGCTTTTGCGTAGCATAAGATATAATTAGCTACATTTTTGTTCACACCTTCTGTGATAATGTGTCTTGGATAAAAAAAAATCTAGAATGTGTGGGAATCCCACATCAATTATTTAGAGAAGGTTACAACTTAGTCCTGGGTATATAAGCCTTGTCCCACATTAGTTATTTAGAGAAAGTCACTACTTTTCTCTAAGTATATATATGTTAGCTTGTATTATGTTTTAAAAGACAAGAGACAAGAGAGAAGAGTCCTTCTTTGAGTAGGCAAAGAGAGAAGGGTCCTTCTTTGAGAATGAAGAGTCTTTCTTTGGAGAGAGAAGAGCCATTCTTTGAGAGGGTTTGTTGAGAGAAACAAAGCTCTGTAATCTTCAGTGATAAACATAGTAAAATCGCTACTACCTCCGTGGAGTAGGCTTTTAGTTGAATCACGTAAATCTTGTGTGCCTCTATTTTCTGTTATTGTTTTTCGATTCTCCTCTTTAGTGCTAGGTGCGGAATCTAGAGTATCCTTTAACAAGTGGTATTAGAGCTGAGGTTCAGTGGTAGATTGAAAGCACATTGCAATGGCGCCAAATACTTCGACAAAATATGATTTTTGAGAAGTTTGATGGATCGAACGATTTTAGTTTATGAAGGATGAAGATGCGTGCTGTTCTAAGGGTTGTTGAAAGCGTTAAAAAGGAACCAAGGGCTTCCCGATACGATGTCTAATGAGGAAAAAGAAGACATGTTGGAGAGAGCCCATAGTGCCCTGTTGCTGTGTTTAGCTGACAACGTGTTGCGAAAGGTTTCTCAGGAAAGGACTGCGGCTGGATTATGGTTGAAATTGGAGAGCTTATACACGACTAAGTCTCTGACAAATCGTCTGTATTTAAAGCAATGGTTGTATACTCTTCGGATGAAATAAGGTACATCGATCAGTGATCATCTTGATGAAGATAACAAGGTAATATTAGACCTGCAAAATATTGATATCAAGATAGAAGATGAGGATAAAGCTTTACTGTTGTTGCATTCTTTACTTCCGTCATATAAACATCATGTTACTACCTTATTATATGAGAAGGACAATATCTCCATAGAGGAGGTTGAAGCTGTGATAAATTCTCAGGAATTAAGGAAGAAAGTTTCAGAAAATAGGGGAGAAGAACATGGTGATGGTCTGATGGCTCGAGGCTGAAGCACTGACCATGCTGGGTCTAGAAATAAAGGAAGATCGAGTCTCAGTTAAAGACTAGAAAATTAAAGTGCTATCATTGTCACAAGGAAGGGCATTACAAAAAGAATTGTTCTGAGCATTAAGGGAAGAAAAAAGATAATTCTAAGACGGCTGATGCTGGAGTAGTAGAAGATAATTCTGATCGTGCAGATGTTCTCTCAGTTATTATCAGTTCCTCAGATGGAGGGTGGATTCTTGATACGGGTTGCTCCTATCATATGTGTCCCAATTGGGATTGGTTTGCCACTTATCGCTCATTTGATGGTGGTAAAGTCCTTATGGGAAACGATGTCGCTTGTAAGGTGGTTGGGATAGGTTCAATTCAGATTAGGATGCATGATGGTATTGTGAGAACTTTGACTGATGTCAGGCACGTTCCAGAGCTGAGAAAAAAAATTGATTTCTTTGGGTACGCTTGACTCCAATGGTTGTAGCTAAGGAGCTGCAGGTGGAGTTATGAGGCTAATGCAGGGTGCTCTTGTGTGTGATGAAGGGGTTGAAACAAAATAGTCTCTATTTGTTACAGGGTAGCACAGTTACAGGAGCAACAACATCAGCTTCATCTTCTGATATAGATTCTGACACTACCAAGATTTGACATATGTGTCTTGGGCATATAAGTGAGAGGGGTATGGATGTGCTAAGCAAACAAGGTTTGTTAGGAAGCAAGAAATTCAGGAAGCTGGATTTTTATGAGCATTATGTCTTCGGGAAGCAGTGCAGTGTGAAATTCAATCAGGCTATTCATACCACCAAAGGTACGGTGGATTATATCCATTCAGATCTTTGGGGACCTTTCACGGTTCCTTCTAAGAGCGGTGGCAGATATATGTTGACCTTTATTAATGACTTCTCAAGAAAGGTCTGGGTGTACATTCTGAGAAAGAAGAGTGATGTCTTTGTTCAGTGAAAGCAGTTTAAGATGATGATTGAAAAGCAGACCAACAAAGAAATTAAATGCTTGAGGACTGATAATGGCATGGAATTTTGTTTGGATGAGTTTACAGAGTTCTGCAAGAATGAAGGCATAGTGAGGCATCACACTGTTAGAAAAATGCCACAGCATAATGGGGTCACAGGACGGATGAATAGGACTCTCCTTGAGAGGGCTCGATGTATGCTTTCAAATGTAGGGTTATCGAAGGAATTTTGGGCAAAAGCTGTTAACACAGCTGCATATTTGGTAAATAGGTCTCTATCGATTGCAATTGATTGTAAGACTCCTGAAGAAGTTTGGTCTGGTAAGCATGCTAATTATGAAAAATTAAGGATATTTAGTTGTCCTGCTTATGCTCATGTTAATGATATTAAACTTGAGCCGAGAGCAAATAAGTGCATTTTCTTAGGCTATGCAGATGGGGTAAAAGGGTATCGGTTGCGGTGTCCTGATGCTGAGTCATCCAGGTTCCTAATTAATAGAGATATGACCTTTGATGAATCTTTGATGCTTTCAAAGAAGAAGGAGTTGATTGATGCAGGGAAAGACCATGATATCAGGGAGAAGGTGGAGCTAGAGGTTCGAGGTCCAGATTCTTTGCCTATAATTCCTATAGATAAGGAAGATGGTTCTCATTCTACCGAGGAGAATAAAGAACCTCAGGAACAACAGTATAACATTGCCAGAAATATATCGAGAAGAGAAATTCGACCTCCTCAGAAGTATGCATATGTGGATATGATTGCTTATGCTTTTAGTGTAGTAGAGAGTATTGAGGTTGAAAAGCCTGCTACATACAAAGAGGCCATCAAGAGCATGAAATTAGCGCAGTGGATAGTTGTAATGAATAAGGAGATGAAATCTCTTTGGAATTGGTGAAACCGCTTGTGGGCCAAAAGATTGTTGGTTACAAATGGGTCTAAAAGAAGAACGAGGGAATTCCTGAATGGAAGATGCAAGGTATAAAGCACGTTTGGTAGCTAAGGGTTTTACTCAGAGAGAAGGTATTGATTACAATGAAATATTTTCTCCTGTAGTAAAACAGACTTAGATAAGATTGTTGCTTGTTATGGTTGTTCTCTATGACTTGGAGTTAGAATAGTTGGATGTCAAGACAGCTTTTTTACATGGTGAGTTGGAAGAGTAGATATTCATGCGTCAACCAGAGGGGTTCGTGATCCAAGGTAAGGAAGATCATGTTTGCTTGTTGAAGAAATCCTTGTGTGGATTAAAGCAACCTCCAAGGCAGTGGTATAAGCAATTCGACTCTTTCGTGACAGAGATAAGTTACACCAAGAGTGCCTATGACAGTTGTGTGTATTACCAGAGGCTCGCGGATGGTTCTAATATATACTTGCTGTTGTATGTTGATGTATGTTGATTACTGTAAAATCGATGTCAGATGTCAATGGTTTGAAAGAACAATTGAAAAGGAAATTTGGGATGAAAGACTTAGGTGCAGCAAAGAGGATATTAAGGATGGAGATTCAAAGGGATCGACCTGCAGGAATTTTATACTTGCCCCCAGAAAAAGTATATTAAACGAGTACTACAGCGCTTTGGTATAAAAAAACTCTAAACCTGTGACTACTCCTTTGGCAGCACACTTCAAGCTTTCAGCAGCTGATTCCCCGTAAACCCAAGAGAAGGTGGAGCACATGGTGTGTGTTCCATATGCTAGTGCAGTGGGCAGTCTCATGTATGCTATGGTTTGTATGAGACCAGATATTTCTCATGCAGTCAGTATGGTTAGCAGGTACATGCATAATCCTAGGAAAGCTCATTCGCAGGCAGTAAAGCGGATACTTCGATACATGAGAGGTACTGTAGATATTGGTTTAGTCTACCATCGGGGCAGTGATGTGAATGGTAGAGTTTTTGGATACGTGGATTCAGACTATGCAGTTGATTTGGATAGCAGGAGATCTTTGACAGGATATATCTTCACTTTTTCAAGTTGTGTGATTAGTTAGAAGGCTACTCTACAGACTATTGTTGCCTTGTCTACTACAGAAGGTGAGTACACGGCGGCGACAGAAGTAGTGAAGGAAGCCATTTGGTTGAAAGGTTTGGTTGGTGATTTAGGTTGAAGCAGGAGTCTAGCACTGTTTACTGCGATAGCCAAAGTGCCATGCATCTGACCAAAAATCAGATGTTCCATGAGCAGACCAAGCACATTGATGTCAGGTTTTATTTTATTCGGGATATGGTTTCTCAGGGTACTATTATGGTAGAGAAGATTTTCACAGATAAAAATCCAACGGACATGATGACAAAGCATATTTCAGAGATCAAGTTTAAGCATTACTCAGATTTGATCGATATCAGCAGTATTTAAGGTGCAGCCCGAGGGGGCAGGTGTGGTAGTAGCAGATGATATTTTCATATTGTTTGTGGCTTGTTTTATCAAAGCCAAGGTGGAGATTTGTAATAATGTGTCTTGGATAAAAAAAAATCTGGAACGTGTGGGAATCCCACATCGGTTATTCAGAGAAGGTTACAACTTAGTCCTGAGTATATAAGCCTTGTCCCACATTGGTTATTTAGAGAAAGTCACTACTTTTCTCTAAGTATATATATGTTGGCTTGTATTGTATTTTAAGAGACAAGAGACAAGAGTCCTTCTTTGAGTAGGCAAAGAGAGAAGAGTCCTTCTTTAAGAAGGAAAAGTCTTTGGAGAGAGAAGAGTCATCCTTTGAGAGGGTTTGTTGATAGAGACAAAGGTCTGTAATCTCCAGTGACAAACATAGTAAAATCACTGCTACTAATTTGCCAAACCACGTAAATCTTGTGTGCCTCTATTTTCTGTTATTGTTTTTCGATTCTCTTCTTTGATGCTTGGTGCAGAATCTAGTGTATCCTTTAACACCTTCAACAATAATTTTATTGATGTTTTTTACTGCCACTAAATAAAATTACTTAAGAGTTACAATTATAGTCCATACAATGGTTATCTTCATCTGACTTGGATTGTAGCGAAAAACTTTTCTCATCTTCTCTTTGTTGTTTTACATTGTATATGTTCCCTCTACTTTTTCTTTCTCTCTCTCGCCACCTTTCTCTCATTTGTGAATCCTTTTTCGGTTGCCATGAACATTAGGCTCAGAGATGGGGAAAAGATCGAGTCATCAAGATTCAAGACATCATATAACAAAGCGCTAAATATCTACAAATTTTGCCTCTCACTTTCAAGATGCTAATCTTACATTTATACAAGAATGCTGATTTTCCAAATATAAGGAGGTATTGTCAAATGATGAACACTGTTGTCATAGTAAGGACATTATTTAGGGAAAAAAAAAAAGGAACTAACCACAAAATCTCTTACATATTAGTGCGAAAATTTTTGCTAAGTTTGGGTAATTATTTACCTGTTCTACGACTAAATGTATACTGAGGTAACTTCTTGTTGTTTTTTACACACTATTAAATGGTTCTATTTATTTTGTTGGTATTTACACTTAAGATATAGGTGGCCTGTACATGTAAATCAAAAAAGAATTATCAATGGCACCCCCTCCCCATATTTTGGGAATTTTTCGTTAATTGTGTAATGAGTAATCATGTTTAAAATATTTATAAAAATGTCACTAAATTATAACATTACTGGATTGGGGTTTCAATTTGTTGTGTTTGTCTGTACTTTTGCCTGCACTTTTATTTTGTTTGCCTATACTTTTTCTACCACTGGCCATCATAATCTTTGTCTTTGTCGTTTCCTTGTCCATCTTCAATCTTCCAAATTCCAAATCTTCGTATTACATAGAAAACTCGAATAAATTAAGAGTAGTTCTTTTTTTATATAGTTTAAATTCTTATAATTCGTTAACTTATACATAACTATTGTCCTTATACAATGAACAATCACGTTAGCAATACATATATACAAAAATAATTAAATTTCTTTCATTCAAGATTAGTAATTTATTATTGACTAAGCTTATCAAGTTAAATAAATCACCATCAATCGTGAAATTCAATGTTTACTAGTCAAATTGAGCAACTATTTTGCATTTAACGTATTCAATATTGACACAAATTTACGTTAGCCACCAAATTTTTTATAACTTTTTGCAAACCCCCCCCCCCCCCCGGCCTGCGCTGCGCGATTAGACTTTCTGAATCTGCCCTTGTCATAAGCTATCAAGATCATGCATGTCAGTAGCCATGCAATATTACGAGAGATCTTGTTAGGCTTGTGAGCTCTGGACACTCTATCACATGAAAATTATCTTATGACTTTAAAAGTGAGTAGTCTATTGATACTTTCTTTATGGCTAATAACATTTTTATGGCAATTTCTTACATTTTTATGGTTATTTTCTATTATATCATTGTTCACATTCATGTCAAAGATTAGTGTCATTCAATTTTCCCCCCCAATAGTTATGTAGCACTAGTAACAAAAGATAAATCCATAATGTCGTTATTGTTCAGTTTTTCCTGCCTAATTTACACTCCTGCAAAGAATTTGTTGCGCAGGGAGTCTATAAGCGTCAATTTGTGCTCTAGTTTGCAGATAATCCATGAAACAAGTGTTGGTTTAGTAACAAGAAAATGTGAAGGTGGATACATGAATTTAGACCTTACCCTGTTTGTATCGTACAGTTCGCCTAGAAATTTTTATTTATTTTTGGGTAGTAAATTGTAAGGTCCAGTTAACCAAAAATGATTGCCCACGAAAAGTTTTTTCTTAATTTATAGAGTAAATCGAAAATTGCAAGGTCATTGTATTTGATCACCTTTAAAAAAGTTTAGCAGCCTTACGTATAAAAATTGCATGGGTTAAAAGGACAAAGTATGATGTGGCGGGTTAGCAAGTTTTACTCGGATTCATAGATGATAAGAGGTTGTGTGATATGGATCGAGGAAGCGTCTGATTTTTCAAAGCCGACTTTTCTCAAAGATGTCCACAAACATTAATAAACAAAATTGCCTTTGGATAAAAATCAAATAATTACCATGGAGTTCTAATATACAAACTTATCTCAGTAAAAAAAGTTTTGAATAATTTGTTTTGAATTTCCTTCTGAACAAGTGATCAATCTCCTAAATTGTCCTTTTCTGTTTCTTTTTTTTTTAATTATGTTTGTTCACGTTTTTTTGCACTTATGGAAGCTAAACTTACATCTTTCGAGCATATATTATCAATGTACACTTTTCTAAAAATATTGTTGCTGAAGAAGACATAAGAAACAAAAAAAATTGTTCACAAAGGTGTTGGTTTAGCAAAACGATGAGTGCACGCATAGATGGAAAAGGTTTAGCGAAACGATAAGTGCATGCATAGATGGAAAATAAGTAGGGGAATTTTTTCAAGTTTCCACAGTCTCGCCTCTTGCAATTAATATTCCATTTAATAAGTTCATATGGAGAACCAACTCCCTTCCATGACATGTAACTCATAACCTTTATTAAGTCATAATCTCCCTTTTTGGAACGAATAAACGGAAATATACGTCAATCATACTATAGAGAATACATGTCATGTACATGTATGGTTAAAACACTGCGAAGAAACTATGGTGCTGCATGCAGTGGTGGAACCACCTTTGCACCATGGGAGCTAATGTACCCCCTAACGCCGCCTGCTCTGTCTTTCTCTACCCAACTCTCCTCCAATCTCTATTACCCTCTCTCTCTCTCTGTGCGCTACCCTTTCACTCTTATCCAAACAGCCAGACACCTACTTATCGACGGTGATGGTGACGGTGACGCTGCACGGCGACACAAAGGTCGGGGCTTTCTCTGGCCTCAGCTTTGTCTCTCTCTCTCTCTCTCTCCCACACACACACACAGAGATTTACTTCAAGACAACTGAGAGATTGAATAAAAGACTATTGACCAGCCTTTTTTGTTCCAGATTAGGCTGAAGACCGACGATGGCGAGGCGGGTGAGTGACTAACAATGATAACTTCAGCAGCCAAACATCACTTTGCCGGCGACGACTGTTCGGTCAACAATCAACTGCGTTGTCTACCTTCATCCATTTGATTTGAGGTACGGATTTTTGCAATTCTACCTCCTAATTGATTTAGGTTTATATTACATGAGTAGATGCATTCTGAATTTCTGATTCCTAAACATAATTTTAGTAAATAAGTGGTATTACCACGTTGGTGTAGTGAACTTTTGCAGTACAATATGGTTATATGGATGTAAACCTCTCCTGCATGTCTGTAGAATTTTTCCCACTTTTGCTTTATGCATTTAGATCTCATTTTTCATGGTTTCCTTGATTTTATTTTTCGGGCTTTGCTGAGATTTTGTATTATAAACTGCATTCTTAGCACCTCATCAGTAGTGTAAATATAGATTTTTTTTTGGATTATTTAGTGTTAGTTTTTTATAATCGTAAGAACTTAAATATTTCACTGCACTACAGGATTTATCACTTAGGATTCTACAACTCAACCAGGCAGATCATTGTTTAAGCTCTACATATCAAAGACCCTATTGCTCTGATATAATTTCTGTCATAACCCGAACCCACAGCTGTACGCGTAAGCTAGTCTATGACTGGCTACAGGCCCATTGGACTCTCACCAAGAGCTCTATCAGGCCTTACTCGCTGAAAACCAATACAACTACAGTGGAACTAAAACTTTTACAATTCATATTACGCCTTCATTCATAATTCATTACATAACCTTTCTATATCCACAGTAACAAAATAATCGTAATTACAACAACTACAATCCTTGTAATCCACAGTGTACTTCTTAAATTTCTAAGCCTTCGGTCGTTGCCATCACCTCAGTCTTAATCCTGCAAGGATAAGTATGGGGATAAGGTTTCACGTACTCAATGAGTAACCAGTGGTCCAACTACGTGGAACGTAGCATCTTAGAAAGTAACTTAGCTAACAAAATAGCAACCTTACCGAAAAATAATATTTTAAGCAGTAAAGTGAAACTTCTTCGGTAAAGCATGATAAAGTAAAAGTAAAAGTAAAACAGCTCTGAGGGCATTAAAGCCACTTAGCATGAAAACAACATCATAAGAAACTTTCAACCCAATACCAGCTCAAATTGTATATTGTGGTCAGCATACATAGCCCTACTGAATTGGCCCGGAATCCAACCTTGGGATTAGACATAACTGTGGAAGCAGGGGTGCCCACTAAAATAATAATGCGCATTACTTTAACGTACATAGCCCTATTGACAAGGGTCTGAAGTTTAAAATTTTTTCTGTTAGAAATAGGGCATAACAACCGAGTTAGCAAAACCAACGTTTTGTTCGTTGTAAATCAAGTCCTTGAAAACCTGTAGTCGTTCATCCCACTAGATTTTGATATTTTTGAAAAAAAAATCAATTCCAAAAACAATCTAAAATTTGACAACCATATGCTTTGCACTAGCCAACTGAGAGAAACTCAATAACAATCTCTCAAATATGAATCATTTACACACCGGTCCAATTTTAAACGAGCAATAAGTGTCACCTAAAGAATTTTGGTAAACAACTCATTTAACAGATAAACCTCACTCAGACAATTCATTTCTTGTAAACAATGTTCACTCAAAGATAGATAGTCATGGACGCTGTACATACGGAAAACTGGAAGGATCAAAAGTCACTTACACGATACTACACATTTGCTTGATCGAAAATCTAGTGCAATGATCATGTTGATACATCTGACTAAAAGGACCGTCAAAGTCGTTTTATGCTCCTCTCAAATGTGTCAATTCCCTATGCAGAAATCTCCGCTCCTTCCAAAGCCATTTAACTCAAATTTTATCTTCTTTACACAAGTTCTTTCATTCTCAGCCTTCTAAACATGTTGTACGCATCCACACACCTACATCGGCTGACAGTTAGTGATTACAAACTAATTACTCACTGTATATACACCCACACACTTGTACACGTAATAGTCACCCTCTGGATATGTGAAATTACCAAATCAACCCCTTTAAATATGTAAAATTATCAAAACACCCTTGACGTCCATCGCACCAACAAAAATTCCAAAACAATTTCAAAACTCCTTTTTATGAAACCTAAACTAATTTTTGTACTAAAAAGTCCTTCAGGGAGTTTTTAGGCTCGAAAACCCGTATCGGGTATTGAAATTGAGCGTTAAGAGGCCGTCCATTAAAAGTAGTAATCAGCATCTAAATGACATGAAATTTTAGAAACTGAAGTGTGTCGATAACATAAGGTCCTCATAAAATTTTCAAAAAAAACTGATTTGGTATATTCAATAAATCGAGAGCCCTTTTTTACAGATAGAACTATTTGGCATCTTTTGTGAAAACTAAAAAAAAATCCCAAAATTTTCTACCGTGTAGGTCTCGTAAAAATAATAGAGGTTACTGTTTCACACTTGGCCAAAATTTGAGCAGAAACTATCTTAAAAAATAGTGTTTGGGACAACTTAAAAACTAACCACCTATGGCGACAATTGCACTTACTATTCATATTTATACAAATCACTTACTCTCTCTCTCTCTTTCTCTCTCTCTCTCTCACACACACACACCCCTTGAAACACACGCACCTTTCTTCTACCTACTGCTGAACACACACACACAACCCCTACTTCACACACACACACACACACACATGTACACACACCATAAACATACAGCAACACGTACACACCCAACATTTTCACACACTACACACAATTAACACCCCCCATACTCACATCCGCACACATCTGCACAGACTAACAAAAGCACGTAAACACATATTTAATCCACACACTCACTCTTTGCTGCACAGGCAGCCATAAACACATACACCCCCATCATGCATAAACCCACACAGTTGCACACACACCACTACCGCAAACAGCCCATACACACTCGTGCACACACCCTTGAACACACAAAACACACACACACACAGAGACACCTTCCATGGGTTGCCTAGTAGCCACACACACACACATGTGTGTGTCGCACACATATAGTTCACATAAAATGCACATAGTTCACACACACACACACACTGTGCACCCTTCACGCAACACATCACACACTATTCACATACATAATCATGCACATAATATCCACACAGCTGCACACTAACTTCCCTAATCCACACACATACAAAGAGCACACAACCTTCGACCTCTCTTTCTCATCTGCTTCCCTTCCGAATTCTTTCCCTATCTCTGTTTCTCTATTTCTATAGCTTTATATTTCCATTTCTTCTTTGTATCCCCTCCTTTGACATTTTCTTTCCTTCCTTTTCAAATGTCTCCAATCTCTCCATATTTTTCTCCCTTGTCCCCTTTTGATTTCTTCTGATATCTCGCCCTCTTTCTTCTCTCAACATCCATATCTACATGTTAACCTCAAATTATTGTAATTTCCAAATTCATCCCCCTCGCGATCTTGTATTTCTCTGTTGCACCTGCTTCTTATATGCAACATTTGATTAGTATAAATTGTTATTAAAGATCATAATTAATGTCAGTCACAAGAATCGTCACTAAAAGATTCAGTAATATCACTATAACAATTAAACAACCAGCTAAAACTTACCATAAACAAACCCTAGGTCTAGGCATTATATATTATCCCACTAAATCATAGCAAACCCATGGAAGATAGAGAATTTTTCAAGAGCATTCTAATGGGAAAAATCTTTCATGAAGAAGTCTTCACTAAAGAAGAAGCCCAAAGGTATGTTTCTTGATTTTGGTCATTGTTAGGACCAGGTAGCTGAGTGTAGTAACTTCATGCCTCATGTAGGTTGAGCATAATTAGCCCCTCACCATTACATGTAAAAGGCAAAAATGTTTAGGCCTCAAAGTGGATAAGCTTCTATCGGTTGTCTTCCTCTTGGTGACTTTTCCTATGATTGATATGTGGGTAAGGGTGATCAATATTCCTAGCCGCTACAATTATCAAGATATGGCCATTACGACCAGCTCGGCGCTTGACCAAATTTTTGACCTAGATTGATTCGAAAAGAGATGTACAAACAATGATTTCTTCGACATCAATGTAAGAATATTTTTAAATGTCCATTTTTCGTGGTGTCTTTATTTAATTGGTATCCAACATCCAAAACCAACCTTTTGCTCTTGATTTAATGTGGTTAGCATGCATGTTTGAGAGTTTTTACCATTATGGACATATCGGGCATAATCAAGAACAGTGTTATACTTCCCTTAATGTGAAGAATCAGGACCTTGGTCTAGCTAGTGGTGCATCACAGAAAGAAAATCCTTAAGATAATCGTAGCTACGGAGAACATTCATTTCCTTGAAAAGATAGGCCAGAGTCCTACCACCTCTTTTGTGCCTAGTGCATTTGTCCCCAATACCCCTCTGAACCCTATAACTACTGAATTTTCTCTAGGTTTTATCCCATTTGCCCCTGCCTCACAATCCAATCATGCACCTTGGCCCTTACTTCCGAGCTGTCAACCTAGGCTCATAATCAAGTCCTAATCTTGACATAAACTCTTTTGGCCCTACTCAAACTCTCTGTCTTAATCTCGGTGGTATATCTGCAGGGACCTAGAAATTCCCCTTAGCTTTGACTGACCCACTAGTACACCTCACACCATTGGGTCGTCTGCCACTCTGACTACATCGGTCCACCTTTCTACCTATATGATAAGTCCTACCCTTGGAACTCTAGACCAGCCTCTTTACCCCTGAGCGCAATATGGAGACCTAATTAATTTGCTCCTAACTACTCCTTTGACATAAGGCATGCCTTTATTTCTTCACTATATAAGCCCAAAAGCTTTCAGGCTTCACCACTTTCTTGCCACATAAGATAATCCAACAACTTCCCAAATTCAAAGCCCACCTAATTACCTAAATCATGGGAACTCTTTTCATGGTTGGGTTTGGCAATGTACTCAAAGTTTTCAAAGCACAATGCTCTTTTAGTTTTGTTTTTGGCACTCTCTCTCTCTCTCTCTCTCTCTCTATGTCTTCACAGCCTTGTTATCTCCAACCGCAACCTTAGCCCTATCACCTATCAACTAAAATCTGGTTATTCTTTGCCCACAAGCTCCAATGGCAAACCATCTTAACCGTTGCCTGCATTTTTCCACTACAAGATCATCCTTCTCACACAAAGACCTCTTAGCTCAGATGGGAGCGCTCACTGCTCTACTAGAAAGTATGGGAGATCATATTTGACATGTTGATGAGCTCCCTTAATTTCAGTCTACCTCTTCCTTATCCTTTATAAGATCCCTTTCGGAAGCTAAAAGTCAAGTTTACTCCTCCCTTCTAACAAAATTTTAGTGATGCTCGTCTCCCTCCCCTTGTTTTGGCCGATAATGTGAATCTGATGGGTAACTTGGAAGTATAGTTTGTGGTTGCATTTTTACCCCATTCGTCCTCCGTCCCCTGCTCCTTTCTCAATGTAGGGATAAATGATATAATGAGATCCGTACCTATGTGGGTGGTAGCTTCGAATCTCGTGGCCTCTTCTGAGTATGGAACTAGGTATAATTCAGAGGAAGAGAAAGAAGAGAAAGGAGAATTTGCTAATAGGAAAATCCTGAAGGGCACAAAACTGATCACATTGACAAAGTCATCTTCTTCAGCAAGCTCAAATTTCAAGAAGTGATCCTTAATACTTAGCTACTTCATTCATGCAAGCAAGACAAAAAAGGAAAGGATGATTTTTAACACCCTCGTACTAAGTTGTTATGTTCTTCATTCTTTTCTTTTCTTCAAAAACCTCTTTTTCATGCTATTATACTTTCCTTTATGCTTGTCATTGGTATAATTTTCTAGATAGTGTTTTCAAAACCTCCCTTACTGGAACTTTGGCACCCCCGTGTGCAAGATTTTTGATTTAAAGATAACATGTTTAATATTTCTTGTGGGGCGGATAGGTTTCATGACCTAAGTCTTTGAAACACCTTTATAACTTTATCTCTCTTTTTTGGGCAAGATGTGGGCACCTAACTTTTGAATACGCTCCACACTCCATCTAGCTCACCAACAGAAAAAGCAAAAAGGAAGATTCGCTTCCTTGTGAGTTTCCCTAATCAGTTATTTTTTTTCTCAGTCTTCATGCATAACCGTGCCATGCTCCAACTTGGAAATACAAACTGCTTATTACTGTGCCATTATCGGTTTCAGTAGGTGTGCCCTTACAACCCTAGACTCATGAATGAGAAATATTGAGTTGGAACTATTTTGGTTTTCTGCAATGGATAGTTTATACGGCAAAAAGTCTTGCCAAGTCTCTCTCACCAACTCTTTTTTTCTCCGAAACAAAATCTCAATATTCTTGTGTTGGCCAGAGCTTACAAAGGTTGGATTTTAGAAATTTCTTGGGAATTGACTCAGTGGGCTTAAAGGGTGGCCTTCGGTTAGGTTAGCAATACAACATCATAACTTCCATTCATTACAGTGACCAAAACCTTCTTTTGCTAGATATCTTTTTTGGTTTCGGTCTTGGAAGGGAGGCTTTATTTATGATCATTTTAATCTAGCCAAGACGAAGAAAATATGGAATAGGCAGCTGTGAGGTATCCTTAATTAGCAAGATAAATCTAGTGCTCATACCTCAAATTTCTTAGGCCACTATATCATGAAAGGTTGCCTAAATCATGTAGGATCATTCCTAATACCTTGGGTAGGACCCATTTTCACTTGGTTAAATAACAGAGACATGATAACTTGTACTTTTGAAAGACTTGATTGGGGCTACTCCAACACCCCTTTTATATCCTTATTCCTATTAGTGTTGTTACGTAATCAAGGAATTCAAAACTCAGATCATGCTCTTATTCTCCTTAAAGTCAAAAATGGTTTTGCTTTTAAAAAATCAACCTTTCAAATTTGAAGCCATATGGCTCAAACAATGTCATGCCATAATTTGTAATATTTGACACTCACCTTTGGTCGGTTCGTCGCTGTATAAATTTATAATTCAAAGAAGAACGTTGGTAAAAGCTCTCAAATTAGAATCGTGGATAATACTTTTTTGGTCGCCTAACAACCGCGATTGAACAGGCCAAGTCACTTTAGCTCATTTAGTTTCAGTTGCTTGATCCTTTAGTCCAAGTTTGACATTTCTAAACTAGCTACTAGATTGTGAGGAACTTCACTTGGGCTCAAAAATCCAGAGAGCAGATTTTACTCCTGGGAAATGAAGCACCGAGTTTTTTCATGCATCCATAGTAACTAGAGGGGAATAAATTGCATTAGAAAGAAAATTAATTGACCATCTTGAGGAAATTGATGCACGTTTGAAAGAATATTTTATGGATAATTTCTAACCCAAGGGTGCCACTACCCCCTCAACCTCGGACTTTTCGTTAATACCAAATATTCAAGCCTCGCTCGACCAAGACCAGATTTCCTTTCTAAGTAAGCCTTTAATTTCATCTGAGATACAAAGAGCAATATTTGAACTACTATCATTCAAGGCTCCTGGATCTCATGGATTGCAGGCTATGTTTGTAACGACCCCAGAAATCCAGAGCTCCGCCGCCCCGAACTCTCGGGTCGTTAACCTACCGGATCATATCACACCTGTCAGACCTGTTCACTAACACATATTTCAAATCATCTAATTCAACATCAACTCAATTTCTTCAAAATACTAGATCACAAACTGCTTAGTTTAAACCATTACAGCTTAGGTTTTTCGTAGTTCAAATTTCTTAAGAACGAATTTATAGTATTGACCCACGCAAGGGTCGCCCTACACAGTAGTGATGGGCTTGCCGGAACCTCATGCAGACTCTAACCCATTCCCAAAAATGCTACATTTGATCATCACCTGCAGAAGGGAGCCAAACGAAGGGTGAGCTTTTGAGAGCCCAGTAAGGTCGTACAAGGACTACAAAAGAGATTATAACACGACTCCAAAAATCCAACCGACGATGATTTTCAAAACACTTCGAACGATCAAAACTCAATGATTACCCAAAATGATCAAAATTCATCAAAAATAGATGCCAAAATAAATATTAACAATCAGAACAAAATTCAAAGCGATCAATAGAAGATCCTTTTCAAGTCAGCATTTTCAAGTACCACGAAAATTTCCCTTGCTCAAGGGATTTCAATCTGAGCAAAAATTCATTTCGAAAATATAGCAAGATTTCCTGAGGGGTTTTAACCTAAGCAGAAATCAAATAAGATAATACGATAAAGGCTTGTCAAAGGATTTCAACCCAAGTACAAATCCTTCTAGTTAAGTACAATGAATGTTTGTCAAGGGCTTTCAACCCAAGTACAAATCATTCTAGCTAAAAAAAATCAAAAATCAATGTTGATCCTGGGCGATTGCAATGCCATTATGGCAAGCTTATATAGTGTACACATGCATGATGTACTAAAATAATTACTAGTCCACTTGGGTACTAGCCTGCGTTTCATGCAGGATTCAACCAGCCTTATACCGCCTCCCCACTAAACAGGTACCCAGGTCAACACAGAAATTAACAATATCAATGAGCGTTAACATAAGCTCATATCCCCGAAATCAATTCGGGTTCTCATAACAATAATCATATTGACATAAGTCAGCATTCGGGATTTTCAGAAGAAATTAGAACTTTAGAAGAAAAATCACAGATAAACAACAAAAACGACCATAAATAATTATCGAATATAATCATATCAATTCGAAAGAATGGATACGAAAAATAATAACTGATAAACAATAAAAATGACTGCGAATATAATCATAACAATTCAAAAAAATAGATACAAACAATTATCAAATTTGCTCAGCCCGCAATAACATGCGAGCATCACAAGATTTTCAAATAACCGATTCAGGTTCAACATTAGGGTTTTCTGGGCAAGAACATGATGATATCAATACATAACTTAGAGTTCGGCATTAGCCGTAAATATATCAAAGGAATACTTACGAGTACAAGTAATCAAATAAGGGTTCGGACAAAGGTCCTTACCCAAGGTTCACTTACCTGGATCCGCAGCTAAATTATCCTAACCGGAAGTCTTTAACTTTAACCTAAACAGAATAATCGAATCATTAGAATACAGCCTACAAAACAAGATTATAACTTAATACGAACTCACACATACTCCCAAAATGAACCTCCCCTCACCGGGTATGTAAAATTACCAAAACACTCATAAGGTGTAAAATTACCAAAATGCCCCTCTCGGACTTAAATCACCCAAACGGTCTACCCATAAGTAGAATCACTAAAATAAACTTCTCATATGTAAATTTATGCAAAAATACCTTTCTTAGGTCAAATTACCAAAATACCCCTTCGGGTTGGTAAATTACCAAAACAGCCCCGGGGGTTTCCAGCACCGAAACAATCTAAAAAATATCTTAAACCGCTATTTTAAGCATCCTGATGTTATTTATGGCCTAAAAATTATTTTATAAATTTTTCGTCCGAAAATCCCGAGCCGGTGTTCGGACTGAGCACTAAAAGGTCAGTTTCGCGAAAAACATACCTATCGACCTCAGAATGGCCCGAAATTTTAGATACTAAATCATATCTGTAAAATAGGATTTCCATAAAATTTTTAGGTTAAAATAACCTGGTTTGATATGCTAAATAAATTGATAAAGTTCTTTGATCGGTACCCTAATTTAGCACTCTTTGTGGACTCCGAAAATTCTCAAAAATTTCCAGAGCATAGTTCTTGTAAAATTATTAGGGGTTAATGTTTTGAGTTTTGTCAAATTTTGGCTCTAGATATTTATGAAAATTCGTTGAAAAATTACCTAATTAATTTTGGTCTTTAGCGACAATTACATTTACTATTGAGATCTAAACACACACTATTACACCTTCTATGCACATAGTTTCTTCTTCCTTGCCTGCCGAGACCCATTCTTGCACACACAACTCTAGAACACTTACCCACTATTCCTAATACCCACTGAAACACTTCAATCACTCACTATACCTTGTAAAAACACACCAACACATAATAAACATATATACACACACATCCACACCCCTGTAAATACACACACACTCACGCACACTCACGGCACACACTGAACACACGTAAACTCACACACGTAGACCTTCGGACGCCACCAAACTCTCAATCCCCTCCACTTAGTCCTTCTTACACATCAACCACCCACAATTTCACAACCGATTAACATAATTCACCCATACCCACGGCTGCCATACATGCACTGCACCCATGACAAACGACCATGTGCAAATTTATACATTGGAACTCCCTAGAAAAGAAGAGAGATTACCCCTAGGACTCTGTTCCAGATTTTCTTCTCTCTTCCCCTGCCCCGAGCTCGCTGCTTGTTGCTTCTCTCTTGCTCTGTTTTTTTTTTTCTGCTACTGTTCCTGTTTCTTCCCTTTTGTTTTTCTTTCTTTTCCCTTTTTTTGAATTTTCTTCTAATTTCTCTTGTTGTTTTGTTTTCTCTTTCCGAAGTCTTCACCTATCCATTCCAATTTTAAATAGTTTTAGTTAGCTAAGTCACTTAAGCTAGGAGGTGGTGGCACCATCTAAAAAATTAGCTTCTAAATTATATTTTATAAATTACAAAAAGACCCCAAACTTTACATAATTATAAAACAAACCCCAAATTTAATATAATTGTATTCAAGCCCAAAATTATTCCAATAATGCTCAATTTAATTAAACATCGCTGAAAATATACACTAGTATTCATTTTATTATTTTTTATCACTAAAACCATAATTTACAATTATGCCCCCAAAGTTTTTCAAAACTACGCAAATACTCCTAAATTTTAGAAAATTACATTTTTGCCCCAAAATTCTTTTAAGCCCCAATACTGTACTAATGTAATATCCCGAATCCTAAAATACTCTTTGTAAATTAAATTGGTATTTTTAGCGACAAATTTAAAATTTCTTAACGTTGATATTATTATTTAGTGACGATATATTTTATTACCTAACGTCAATGTGTATTTTAGCGACAAATTAAATTTAAGCATTGGTATGCTTTATAGTGACAATCAAATTTTTAGCGGTCTACTTATTAGCGACATTTTGACAAACAAGACATCATAATAACTCGTCGCTAAATTTCTTAATGCTTAAATGATCATAAGATATATCGTTGGACCATTTTCGCAATAGTCAGTTTGGGTAAGAGGATTTAGCGACAAATGAAAAGATAATGTTTTCTTTCTTTGTCTAACTAGGGTTTCAATTCATATATATATACCTAATCTTCTCTGGCAGCCGCCCCAAGGGCTCTTATTCAAGCAGTTGAACACACTACCTAGAGAGGGAGAGAACGAGCAGAGAGAGAGAAAGAGGAGCAGCTAAGACTAAAGGAATCACACGGTAAGGATTCTTATTCCCTTCAAATTTTCATTCGTTATTTGGATTTATGTGAGTGCTTTTGTGTGTGTTTTATGCATGGGGTAGCTCGTATGTGTGTAGATGAAAGGGGGAAAGGAAGAAATTGCAGTCAGGCAGCGTGTGTGCGTGTGTTTAGGGTTCGTCTGTGCTGTATGGTCACAGCCGAGTTGGGGCTGTGAAAGAGGGGATGTGGCTGCTGGGTATCTATCGATTAGGGTGTGAATGGGTGTGTAAGATAGGGGTGCTGCCCAAGCAGCTTGATGGTGCATTAGGTATTTTCTTATGCCATGAATATGCGGTTGAGGCTGTGTTGAGGCAAGCCTTTACGTGCGCGCGAACTCCGTGGGTAGACAGCCACGGCTGTCCAGTGAGGGTGGCAAGTGTGGGTTGCTTATAACACGGTTTTCGCATGGCTGCTATGGCCATGCCTTTTCATGTGGGTTTAGAAGTGTTGTGGGTGTAGCAAGTGAGTGACTTGTGTAAATAATGTGTGTGAGTGTCGTGCTTAATGTATAGTGTGTGTGTGTGTGTGTGTGTGTGTGTGTGTATATATATATATATATGACTTGAGTGCAGGTGTGCAAAGGTGTGTTTTATAATATGTAAGAATAAAATGAAAGAAGAAGGGAGACCCACTGCCGTGAGGCAGTGGGCATGGCTGGATCAATGTAAGGTAGGTGGGTTTGTGTCAGGTGGGTATTGAAGGAGAAGTGAGGATGTAGTGTGAAATGGGTTTGTGTGTAAGTACTGTGTGGAATGAATATATGTGGGTGTGAGAAGCAGTGTGTTTTGAGGTTCAAATGTGAACCTGATTGGGTAAAGATCTTGAGTGCAAGAGGGTGAGTGAAATGAAAAGAAGGGCAGAGAGAGAGAGAGAGAGAGAGAGAGCACTGCAGTGTGAGATGAAGAATGCTACGTGAGGTGTACATGAGTGCAAACTGTGTGGGTGTGGGGAGATTTTCATTTTAGTGTGCCTATGTGTGATGTGTGTGAAAGGGTATGTGTGTGTGTAGTGTTGTGTACATAGTGTGTGTGCTTGAGTGTGCTATGAGGTGTTTTGGGTGGTTTTGAACAAATAGAAGGAGCGCAGTAGCTCTGTTTGAGAGTGTGTGTGTGTGTGTGTTTTCAGCTGTGCGCATATGTGTGGGTACGGATTAACGTTAGTATGGCGTGAACATAGAATACTATACGGTAGTCTTTAGTATATGAAAATTTATAGTATAACACCTTAGTTTATAATAGAATTTATGATAAATATTTACATTTTTCTGACAATGTATGTATTTTTAATATTTTTTGGAAGTTCAGAGTTATAAAATCCTTTTGGAGCCTTTAAACTCAAAAAATGTTTTGGAAAAAATTATGGTAATGTACTTATGGTATAAATAAGACTCAGCAAAAGTTTGATAATTTTTGGAGTTGATTTATTATCGTTTTCCGTATCGCATGGAATTTAGCAAAACAAAAAATAAAGAAATAGTTTTAGTGCCTTTTAAATCCTGATTTTTATTTCTATAATTTTTATACATATATTAAGATTTGTATAAAAATTCTGAGCCTTTATTTCCAGCTACAAGCAATTATGGCAATTTATTGGTTTTTAATGTATTTAAGGAAATTATTTTAATTCAAAAATAATAAAAAAATATTCAAAAATTATATTTTTATTCCATATACCGTATTATGATATAAATAGTGTTTAATGAACGATAAGAATATTTTTGAAATATTTTTGAGTCTCGAAAAATGTGACGAATTTCGGGATAGGTTGGCCGTGTGAGAAACCACTCTGAATTTCATCATTTCCGGGTAGAGAAATGAGCACACTGTGGATAGTTATATTAAGATTATAATATAGTAGTATGAATAGTATTCTGATAAATAACTTTGCCAACCTAGGTCAACACCGAAGATTTGATCAATAGCATTTTAACTTCAGCACTTGGATCGAGGTAAGTGATTTCTATCCGAAACCCAAATTTGATCCATTTGTTCTCGTGATTATTTTTCTCAATTGATATCGAATCTCCTTTGAACTCTGTTATAATTTTTATGAAAATGCATCGTTTGCCCTTAATGCCTTGTTTTGAGCCTTACACGTTTATTGAAATTCATATTCGATGCTCTGTATTTATTTCTCGTTGTGTATCGATTTAATCATTGCACTATCTATTATTTCATTCTGCATATTGACATGGGTTAGTGTATTGAGGAGTTATAAGGATGGTTTGTATCGGAGGTGATATAAGGATGGTCTATTATTGTCGGGAGATGCTAGTACCTTGAGGATCTAGCTAGTGTTCATATGCATATGTAACAACAGTGTTATTGAGCATCGCCTTTGTGGCTTTGCTAAGTGATTACCCTGCACTGCCTGTGTGGCTTTGCAAATTTACTCATGTCAATATCATCTGCATTGTATACAGTGTAATTGAATTGTTTTCGTTGATATCTGATTTAAGGTAGAGAGTCAAATCTCTTCCTCATCGCCTTTGAAATAAATCTGTTAAACATTTGAAATTCGTTTTCTGAATTTTGAGCGACCTTACTGAGCTCCCAAAAGCTCACTCCCTTTTTTTTTTTTTCTGTTCCATTCTGCAGGAAATAATTGTCAATAAGAGTTTGGAACCAATGAGCTTGATTATGGATTAGATTAACGTTTTCATTGTTTGTTATTTAAGCCCCTGCGAGGGGATTAGTGTGTAACTTAATAAATTAAGTACATTACATTGTTTTGAATAAGAATGGTTGCAGTCTTAGTCATTAGAACCTCTGCGTGGGTCAGTGTTACTATTTAGAAATTTTGACTTAGAATTGATGTTTCAAGTATGACAGTATATTTGGAGAATTATTTTACTCAATGGTTTAGTTGCTTTGACGGACTGATGGTTCTAAATTGCTTGATTTGAGGTCATAATTGTCTGAGTGCATCTGATCGGGCGAATGTTAATGTTCCGGAAATTCCGGGATGTTACAGTTGGTATCAGAGCTTAGGTTTGAGATTCTATAGACTCAAAAGCCTAAGATAATCTGTGATCTGAGATTGGACTTTGAAGACATGTCTTAGGTTTTGAAGACTTATTTGAGGGTATAGCATTGGATTGAGATTTGCGCTGAGTATGCAAGAGTAGACAGGTTACTTACCTAAGAATTCTCGGATTTTATGAATTAAACAAAGAAAATGATTGAAGGATAAGATTATCAGCTTTTGGTATCTCTGAGTAACTCCACTAAATATAAGCTATGAGTAGAGGTTGCGATTGCTAATGGATGTGTGATAAATTAAATTGGTATTTTTAGCGACAAATTTAATTTACGAAGAGTATTTTAGGATTCGGGCTATTACAACTAATACCCGAGCATTGCTCAAAATTAGCGCCCGTTTATTTTTCGGAGCCCGAATGGTTATTTAAATCGGCTCTCGAAGTTCGGGATATTACAATGTTTTACCAGATATGTTGATCCATGGTGGTGCAGAAACTATTCAAAGGGATATATATGCATTCTATATTCTAGCCATATGCTACGTGAACTGTAATTTCATCAGTCTGATACCAAGAATTGATAGTCCATCATCCCTAGTGATTTTAGGCCTATAAGCATCTGCTATGCAATTTACAAGATCATCGCAAGAGTTCTTATGAATAGTCTATTTCCAATACTCTCATTACCCCATTCCAAGTTCCTGAAAGAAAATATTTAACACCTGATAGCCGAATACTTAATAATCACATGGTGATGTACAAGTCTAAATCAGATGACTTTGCAGATTTAAAAATGGACATGAGTGAGGCTTACGGTGGAATGTGTTGGGACTTCTTTAAAGTTATGCTCTACACGTTTGGACTTCGAGTCCATTTCACCAACCTGGGATCCTCAACTTTCACCAACCTTGGATCCCCAACTTTCAAACTATAATAATTAGGTAACCAAACATGATCAGAGGATCTCTTGAAGAATCCATTGTTATACAACTATTGCCACCTCTTTTTATCAATCTAGCTATTACTTCAATATTAATAAGAGTTAGCTTGAGACTCCAGCATGTACATGTATACCACGCCCAAAATAATTTGCAAACAAGATGAACTTGTTTCACAAAAAAGAAGTACAAGCCGCAACATAAGCATATGAAACCATTATGCCAAAGGCAATATTGTCAAACTTCTACCATTTTCTCCCATAATAACATACAGTTCAATGGATCAGTGTACTTATCCCCAGTGACGAGGCCTCGTAATTAACCTCTGGATAATCATCATTGTGGACACAGAGGCAACCATAAGTAACATTATTGTCAGTAGCCGACATGCATAGCCTCATTGACAAGGGCTAGGAATTTAACTTTCTCTTGTTAGATATGGGGCATAGCAGTGATCAAACTGCATCTTTCACATATTCATTCACTACCACAATAGCTTTTTTAAAATTATGAGGTTTCATTGACGGTAAAAGCAACTTGATACATGGCACTTCAAACATTTCCAAAGGGTATTAAATATGGAGCAGAAAAAACCTACCAAATATAAAATGTATTAACATTGTTAAAAAATATCAAATATTCCATAGGGTTTGTTTGAAAGCATGGTAATGCGGAGACCATGGTATGTGTACTTACTCCAAACCATCAACGTATCACAAGTTCCTACTAACAAGCACCATCTGATAACCATCTTATACCATCACAAGCATTATACTAGTGAATTAAACCTGTGACAACCTGAGTCGTTAATCACCCAATTTGATATTTTTTAACAAAATCACAACGCAATCCCAGTCAGATTACAAGACCCAAGTGGTTGATATTATATCTTCAACACAAGTACAAATAATCCCAATTAGATTACAAGTAAAATAAGTTGCAAACTTTCTAAAACTCCAAAACTTCAAGTCCCGCTCACATCCCGCTTGTATATGCTCACCAAAATAATTATCTTCACTGGAAAGGTAAATGGTGGGGGGCGAGCCAGGTAGGCCACTAAGTGGAATAATCATAGCACCATAGAATCAGAATCAAGCACGCTAAACAATTCTAGATCAGTCAAAATATTCGATAGTCAAATCGTCAACATATGGTGGCTTAGTACCTCAAACAATTAGTATACTAATTCAATATTGTTCCCAACCTATTCTGGTCACGCCCAAAGGCCCACTGGGGGTCCCATTTTGCATGATACGTCTGCACAAGCAACATGCAATATTAAACGATTCCAACTGGTCAAAGGTGCACGCTCAAGTCACGTGCACTTCTCACTTTAGCCTCGGCCTTGCCCCCCCTTGGGGTCGGCCTCGGCCTTGGCCCCCCCTTGGGGTCGACCTCGGCCTTGGTCCCCCTTTGGGGTATGCCTCGGCCTCCCTTGGGGGTCGACCTTGGCCTTCGTCTAGGGTTGGCCTTGGCCTCCCCTAATGGTTGGCCTTTGGCTTCCATACTTAGCATCTTTGCTACTCTTCAAGGGGTCGGACGTCACTCCGCGACCCCCGTTGCCCGGAAGTCACTGTGTGACACCCATCACTGCGCGACCCCCGTCGCCCTGACGTCACTCTGTGACCCCTGTCGCCTGGAAGTCATTCCGCGATCTCCGTCGCCCAAACTTTACTTCGCGACCCCGGTCACCAGGAACTCACTTCACGACCCCCGTCGCCCGGACGTCACATCGTGCCCCCATGCTCTTTTTCACAATGTCGTGCCCCTGGCACCTTACTCACTCCACCGCGCCCATACGCCGTGCCACTGATACAGTCATGCCCCCTAACTCTCAGTCACACTATAGTGCCCTTGGCACCATACGCAATCTGTCGTGCCCATGCGCAGCGCCACTAACACAGACGTGCCCCCGGTACCTTACTCACTCCGCCACGCCCATGCGCCGTGTCACTAACACAGTCATGCCCCCTGGCTCTTTGTCACACTACCATGCTCCTTGCATCGGTCCATCCTTTCACCACACCATGCGTACCTTACCTTGGTCGCGAAACATGCTTCGACCTACTCTCCGGAGTGTGCAGCATCCTGTGGGATTGGTGAATCCTCCGGAACACTATCTCCGCTAGGGAGCTTTTCAACTCCCCTTCTGCTAGGTAGACGGCTTCTTCGGGATGCTACCTCGGCCAGTAGGGTAGACGACTCCTTCGGGATACTACTTTGACGAGCTCCGAGTGCTCCGGCACAAGGACTCACTATGGGGATAGGCGACTCATCCGGGACACTATCTATATCAGGGAGCTCTTCAACTCCCCTTCTGCCAGGTAGACGGCTCCTCCGAGATGCTACCTCGGCCAATCGGGTAGACGGCTCCTCCGGGATGCTACCTTGACGCGCTCTGAGTGCTCTGGTACAAGGACTCACCCGCGGGGATAGGCGACTCCTCCGAAACACTATCTTCTTCAGGGAGCTCTTCAACTCCCCTTCTGCCAGGTAGACGGCTCCGCTAGGATGCTACCTCTTCCAGTAGGGTAGACGGCTCCTCCGGGATGCTACCTTGACACGCTCCGAGTGCTCCGGTATAAGATTCACCCGCGGGATAGGCGACTCCTCCGGGACACTATCTCCCCCAGGGAGCTTTTCAACTCCCCTTCTGCCAGGTAGACGGCTCCTCCTGGATGCTACCTCGGCCAGTTGGGTAGACGGCTCCTCCGGGATGCTACCTTTGATGCGCTCCGAGTGCTCCAACACAAGGACTCACTCGCGGGGATAGGTGACTCCTCTGGGACACTATCTTCGCCAGGGAGCTTTTCAACTACCCTTCTACCAGGTAGATGGCTCCTCTGGGATGCTACCTCGGCCGGATAGGTAGACGGCTCCTCTGGGACGCTACCTCGGCCTGCAGAATAGGCGATTCCTTCGAGACACTTTCTCTGTTAGGAGCTCTTCAACTCCCCTTCCGCCAGGTAGACGGCTCCTCCAAGATGCTACCTGGCCCATCGAGTAGACGACTCCTCAGGGATGCTACCTTAACGCGTTCCGAGTGCTCCAGCACAAGGACTCACCCGCGGGATAGGTGACTCCTTCGGGACACTATCTCCACCAGAGTGTCTTCGTGATTGGCCTACGTACTCCGGCACTAGGGGCTCGTGTCGGCACCCCTAGGGACTATGACCCCCGGGTCACTCTGAGACTGGAGCAGGTCTTCGGAGGGCATCGCGCCTAGTCCACCTGACAGCTGGGCGTCGGGTCTTCCCCAACTCTGCCAGGCTTATGGGACTATGCAAAGGCTTAGATTGTTGGCTAGATCAAGGGGTTCTCTGGCCACACCGACGCTATGGGAGCCAGTCTTTCCAGACAGATAGAGTGACACTGTGTAGGGCAAGCCGGGTGAATATGCGATTCTACAGTCCGTGGAGCACCGGTAGCTGTGGATCCCTCGATGACGTGTCACTCCCGCGGAGCACCATGTGTCGCGTGATGACATCATCATCTCAACCTCTATAAATAAAGGTCTTGAGAATTCATTTGGAGACTGGGACATTTTCTGACGAAACTCTGACATTTTCACTTTCTCACTCTAGAATCCTAGAGAGAGAAACATACAGGACCCTGACTCTGGACATAAACTGTTGTCGTGTATTTACCCTGCGCCATCGCCCTCGCAGCATTGCCATCCTTAGGCTCTGTCTGGGAAGCCCTTGGTCTCTGCCCTTGCTCTGCCCTTGCTCCTCCCTTGCTGTGTCCCACATCATCACACTTGGCATCTAACCCAGGCTGCATTCCTTGTGGCACCTCCACGTCGACTGCGAACCCACTTTTCCTTGGCATCAAATATCCACCTAACAATTCAGCATCTTGCTTTCCGTATTCTCAAAGAGATCTGCCGAAGCTCAGCTGTATCATAACATGCACATAGATAAATCAGTAGAGCTCTGTCATTGATAAAAAAATACTTAAGTCACGTCAAAGAAACATTTCAAAACAAGCATTTAAGTTGGATTTAAGGACAATAGTGTTTAGGAGTACGACAAACGTTAAGAAATAACCACGTGGCAATAAAGAAAAGTGATATGGAATTCCTCTTACTTAAATCACGAAGAATTCACTTATACAATTGCACCCAATCAGGCCCTTCCTTTTTCATAACGCTGCTAATCTTCTTCTCTCACTCTTTAGTTACAAACCTACTGATGAAAGTCGATAACTTAAATTTGAAAAGATCAAAGGACTATTTATAGAAATTTCTAGGAAGCACGAGGTGGATGGAAACACAAGGTGGCGAAACAGGACTGTGCCACCTAACAAGCACTACAAGGCTAAGCAAAGCAGGACGACGCTGGAAGCACGAGATGACAAGATAAGATTGTATCACCTAGCAAGCACAACAATGCTAACCAAAGCACAATAAAGCTCAACGCACAAGGTGGTGAGACAAGGTTGTGCCACCTAGCAAGTAACGACAAGGCTCAAAGTATGACGTGTCGCAATATTATGTTGACATGTCACAAGCATGACGATAATAGGTAGTACAAGATATCGGTTAGAGAAGTAATCAACATTGACTCCTCAATAAGCACAAGATGTCAAAATTGCACGATGACACCTAACAAGCACGACAATGTCAATCCCAATTGTCACTTAAAATCATCATTATTTTACCCTCAACCAACCAGTAATATTTTGAGCATCTCTAAAATTTTGAAGTAATACAAAACCAAAAACTGATTAACTAGATTCTACTTCTTGTTAATATCACTTTACAAGTTTAGTATTCTTTCCCCAGTTTTTCTTAGTTCATTTAATTTAACCACTCTAAGAACATATAAGCACAATGCAATACTAGACTTCACCAACACAAAGGAAGTACAAAGCGCTGCACAAGCGTACAAAACCATCATGCCAAAAGCAACATTGTCAAAATTTATCGATTTCTCCTATCAAAATATATGGTTCGTTGGGTCAGCATACTTAGCCCCATAGACAAGGGCTCGTAATTTCACATCGAGATAATTACCATTTGATGGGTGTAGAGACGACTACAAGCAACAATATTTTCAGTAGTGAATGTATAACCCCATTGACAAGGGCTCGTAATTTCACATCGGGATAATTACAATTTGCGGGAGTAGAGGCAACCACAACCAACAGTATTTTCAGTAATGAACATGCATATCCCCATTGACAAGGGCTACGAATCTAACTTTCTCCGATCAGACATGAGGAATAGCAACTGGTTGAATTGTATCTTTCACATTCATTCACTATATAATAGCTGATTCAAAATCATGAGATTCCAACTGTAAAAGCAACTTGATACATGGCACTTCCAATATTTCCAAAGTGTATTAGATATGACACAGAAATAACTTATCAAATATATGTCATCTCAAACATATAACATATTAATTTTTAACATCGTTCAAAACTTTAAATATTCCATAAGGTTGGTTCGAGAGTAAGGTAATGTGAATAACTTGGTAGGTGTACTTACCTAAAACCATCCATGTATCACAAATTGCTGCTAAGAAAACATCATCTAATAATCATCTAATACCATCACAAACATTATACTACTGAGTTGAACCAGCAACTGATTAACTGGATTCTAGTTCTTGCTAATAAAAGCAAGTACTCCAAATGTGCACTATAGTATCACCATTACAAGTTTAGGATTCTTTCCCCGGCTATTCTTATTTCATTTAATCAACCACTTTGAAAACATACGTCTCCAAGACCGTGCCTATAAGCAAAGAGTGGCACCCGTGCTTTGGATGTAGACGTGCACCTCCACTTAAAGGTACTAAAGCAGCCAATAGAGTTCATGTTGGTTTGTTTTCATGCTAGTGTACCATGGGTGTACGAGTCTTGCTGCCTTACATAAACAGAATAGTAGTAGCTAGGTATAGCAAATTGGTGCAGACAATTCATTAGAAGTTCATATAGAGAAGTTCGTTCCGGAGTCTAGAGTCAACCAACTATTTTGGTTAGATATTGATATAGCTAAAAATATCTCTCCAATCTACGGACGACACGTGGCAATTATGACACGTAACCCATACTGGCTTATTATTGATATGGCATTTACCGTATCAATCACCAAACAGAATCCTAAAGAGGCTCTAGCTCTATCAGTTCAGATTGACATGAGATCCTCCTAAATCCTAATTAGATTCTAATTAGAGTTGGTCAAAGCCCAACCCTACCAGGACTCCTCCTTCTACCACTATATAAATGGGTCTGACCCCTCAGGTACAGACAAGTTCACACACAATCACACATTGTGTCTTACTGCTTCTTCAGAGTTCTACATTGTTAGCCATCTCTGACTTAAGCATCGGAGCGTTCCCCGCCGGAACCCCACCTGGCGGTCACTCCGCATTCTCTTTTGCAGGCCTGATTTCTGGTGTGATTCCCGATCCAGTTTTTAGCTGCAACAGATATCTTGATGATTTAGCTGAAAACTTCATATCCAAGAGGCACTAGGCAGTGTCAAAATTCAACCCTTTAAGTGGTGGTAAAAATAGGAACACTTGCACCCATATTAGCTCACACACAAAACCATTAGTAGCGCCCGAAATTGTAGATGTTTAGTAAAGCATTGAAATCGAGCTGAAGTTCATGCTAATGCATAAAAATCATGTACTGTGTATGAGTTCACCCACACGATACTATTGAATAAGACGATTAATGAAAACCAATTCCATGTGCTTACTGGATTCTGGCCGACTTTAAAACCCAAGAAAAGGAAATTGTATAAATGTCGAGTCAAGAATTACCTCTGCATTCACCGGTTCATGCCAAGCTCATATGTTTGCGGTGAAAGCGTGTTTTGAACAAGGCCGGGTTGGTGGACTTATAAGCGATCACTAAGGCTATTTGATACAATAATACTTCAGGAAAATTGACACTACCACTCCCCTTGTAGCAGAACTATGGGGTTTGCAAGATGGATTATCATAGCAACTAATTTAAACATCAAAAAGCTTATCATCTATTTGGATGCCGAAGCCATTGTGGATCTTCTCAAGTTCACTAAAACCCATTCTAACATATATAGTCCACTAATATTTGACTGCAGGGAGCTAACGAACTGATTATCTTCTGAAAAACCATTAGATGGTATGAATTCTTGTCAAAAAAGACACTGTTGCCTCAACTTACAATTTATGTACCTTTTTATCACCTGTAATAAACTGTACTAAGGTAAGGCTCCAGCCATTACAACTGGTATTAGATTAGATACCCAGGACTTATTTTACTTTATTTTAATAATAAAAGCATATATAGTTTCCTAATCCTAGCAAAAAAAAGAAAAAGAAAAACATGAAAAAATTGTAAGCTCGGGACCGGGTTGAACAGACTCAATTCGCGTCGTTTACGGTTCGGTGAAATTTACAAAACTTGTCCGGATCCAAGCCCGCAGGTTTCACCCGGAGCCACCCACCACATCCTTAGGGCAAAATCGCGCCTTGCAGTCCACACGCAGCACTGGCACAGTCGCACACACTTTCTCTTGCCTTCCGTTATCCCTAATAAACCCTTCTCTGTCTCTGTCTCTCACTCGAGGGCTATCAAACCCTAGTCTCTGCAACTACAGCGAAGACAATGGCTGCCCCCTATGACTACGAAGACGGGCCACAGCACCTAGCCTCCGCCGCTGCTTACGACCCGAACTACGTGCCGGACTCGGTGAAAACATTCGTGTCGCACCTGTACCGGTACATCCGGGACAAGAACGTGTACGAAATCCACCAGATGTACGAGACCTCCTTCCAGACCCTGAGCGACCGCCACTTCAAGGACACCCCGTGGCCCTCCGTCGACGCCGTGGCGCCCTACGTCGACAACGACCACGTCTTCTGCCTTCTCTACCGCGAGATGTGGTTCCGTCACCTCTACGCCCGCCTCTCGCCCACGCTCCGCCAGCGGATCGACTCGTGGGACAACTACTGCAGCCTCTTTCAGGTATGCCGCCGTGTTCACTATTTTTTGAATGAGCTCGTGTTTTGGTTAAAGTATCACTTGTCAGTTCAAATTAGGTTAGTAACAATTAGTAAGGTCAATGTTCGCTTTTTGTAATTAGAATGATTGGTAATGCCACCTATGCTTTTGCAATTGTTGCTTCCTTTGAAGTGTTCGTTCTTTTTATTTAGAGTGCCGATTGACAGGTCAGACAAGGTTAAAAACAATTAGCGTTTATCCAGCAGCTGTTTGTTTTGTAAGTTTTCCCTCTTTGAGCATCTAAATGCTGAATTGAGCTCGTGCTTGTGCTTTTGATTGAAGTATCGCTCAAAAGATCAAGCCAGGTTCAACAATAAGTAGCCTTAGTATTTGCACATCTCAAATTCTTTTAGCAGTTGCAGAGAGTCAGTGGGGATAAATTATTTATTGGTCTCTTTCAGATATGCCATTTTATAGGAATGTGTTACTCTGATTCCACACCTTAAATTTTAAGTACTTAGAATTGGAGACAGTATATTGAGCTCTTAGCTAGATAGGAGCAACAATTGTTATATCGTTAATTACTCACTTCGTTCTATAATAGATTTATTGCAAAATCCTATAATAGATTTTAACCCTAGTTTGACTTGTCAAACGATGCATATTCAATCCATGATTGCTTTTTGCATCCGCATCAATGTTTAGTTGGCATTAAAATTTTCCTACGAAGTTGCCAATATTCAATGGAGGAAAATCCAAAGACATGGAGCGAGTAATTCACAAGTAGTCAATGGGGATAAATTGTGCAACGGTTCTCCTGTATTTCTGTACGTATGTTAGTCTAAATATCCAGATATTAATTTGACAAGTGAAAAGAGTATCATACTGACAAATTGTTGAGGTTTTAACGAGATCAGACATGCAAACCTTAATCTTGTGACTAGGGGAAAAAAGTAGAAATGGTATTGTAGTATTATATTAAATGAGCATCTATCGTGAGAAAAGAGCACATTGAAATTGGTTGTTTACATGTATTGGTTTATTCCATTGTTTAAATATATGAACCTTTAGCAAGGTAAAAGCAACAACGTTTAAGTTGTTGACTTTAACAAGTGGAAAGAGGATATAATTGGTAATTACTACATTGAATTATTACTAGTGCAAATTTCATGCAAGTTCTGTAAGCTGGAGCCTCAGGAACGACGTAGTTGATTAACTTTGGGCAAGTTTTTAGAAAGGTGCTTATAATTGGTAATCTGTGTTGAAACTGACTCTGTTTTGTGGTTGGTTGTAGGTAGTGTTGCATGGGGTGGTAAATATGCAGTTGCCAAATCAGTGGTTGTGGGACATGGTGGATGAGTTTGTGTATCAGTTCCAGTCGTTTTGTCAGTACCGGGCAAAGATGAAGACCAAGACTGAGCAGGAAATTGCGCTTTTAAGGCAGTTTGATCAGGTAATGAAACTTTTATGAAAGAGTTAAAGCCATATTTGTTTTTGTGGTTCTTAGTTGTGGATTTGATATCTTGATGCTTACCTAACAATCATCAAACTACAAGGGAAGCCAACTTAGTAGTAGAATAGAATTGAAAGTGAGAGAGGATATGCATGTAAACAACACAATATATTAGGTTCTAATTTGGAGCATTTAGATTTGGAAGTGAACACATCGATGCACTGTTGTGTTGAGTCTTAGTTGCAAATGTCAATGTAATATGCCAGTGTAATTTGCTAGCCTGAGTTGCTCTTTTGATGTTTTTTCATTTGAACTTTTGTTAGTTATCTTATTCAACAGTGGCATATATCACTTCAGTATGTTTAGCATCCTTAACTTGGGAGGTTAGAACTAAGACGAGTTTTCATAATCTGTTTTGTATTTGTCGGTGCCTTTTCATTACATGTTTACTCAGGTGTAGATGTTTTATCACAAAAGTGTTGGTTATCTAGTTTCTTTTTTTATTTCTCAGGCCTGGAATGTGTATGGTGTGCTGAACTTCTTGCAAGCACTTGTGGAGAAATCCACGATTATTCAGATTCTGGAGCAGGATAAGGAAGGCCTTGAACAGTTCACTGCTACTGATGGATATGATTACAATGGTGGAAGTAATGTGTTGAAGGTCTTGGGGTATTTCAGCATGGTTGGCTTGTTAAGGGTTCATTGTCTGCTAGGTGATTATCACACTGGCCTGAAGTGCTTACTTCCAATTGACATTAGTCAACCAGGCGTTTACACCTGTGTTATTGGCAGCCATATTACCACCATTTATCACTATGGATTTGCAAATCTTATGCTGCGTAGGTATGGTTTTCTGGTTATGTGTCAGCTTAGTTGCTCCTTATTTGTCACTTGACTAGGAGAGATTTTTTTATTAAATACTGAGTTCTGATATATATATATATATATATATATATCGAAGTATTTACTGTTATTTTTCTTGTGTGACGTTGTAGTTGAACATTTTTAGGTTATTATGGTTAACAGCCGTGGCTTATTGCACCCCATAATTTCCTGGTGGCATGCCAATGATGCCATTATCTTCTGGCGCCTAGTTCTCAGAATCTTGCTGCAGTTCCACTCAGCCGCTGAACTGAAGGCATTTCAAACATTCTCCATGACACCCACTAGTCGTGTTAGCTAGTGTTGTAATACTGATACAAAGTACAAACAATGTTTAGCTTGCCAGGAGGGCAATGGGACCCATGTATGCACACCCCTCCCCCTATTTAAAAGCCCAAAGGTTATTATGGTTAACAACCGTGGCTTATCGCACCCAATAGTTTCCTGATGGCCATGCCATTATCTTCTGGCACCTAGTTCTCAGAATCTTGCTGCAGTTCCGCTCAGCCGCTGAACTGAAGGCATTTCAAACATTCTCCATGATACCCACTAGTCGTGTTAGCCAGTTTTGTAATACTGACAACAGGATACAAACAATGCCAGTGTTGTAATACTGACAACAGGATACAGACAATGTTTAACTTGCCAGGAGGTCAATGGGACCCACATATGCAAACCCCTCCCCCTATTTAAAAGCCCAATGTCTCTCCAGAAGATGGAATAGGGAAAAATGAACAACAAGAGAAGAAAAAGGAAGTGAAGACGAAAGAAAGTTTTTTTTGTGGGTTGCTCACTGCTGTTTCGAGGGAAGTGCAGTAATCTCTTCATTAATGTGGAATTTTTTGCACCCGCACCCCTTCGTTAACATACATTACAAGATTTTAGGCTTTTCAACTCTGTATGTATGCTACGCGTAGGTCCATTGATATATCTGAGTTACATATGTTACCAACACTTGTGGAGAGTATTTTGTGCATTTTTCCGTAAAAGTTTGGGTGTAGTCTCAACATGCATACGTTATGGTTCATAGTTTTGACACTAGAGTTGTTAGCTGCACATCTTGGTACCCTTGTTCCAAAACTGTTATGTATACAGGGTGGACTATACTTGAGACCTAAGTGTCTCACAAAGCCCACTAGTAATGTGGTTTAAAATCAGAAGTCCCTACCAGGCCCCTGTAACCACGATGATGCAAATTGTTTTCTTATTTCCTTTTCCCAACAGGTTAAACATTGTAGGTTGTTGCATTCTCACAATGAATTTTAATCACTCGCAACTATATCATTGTGATAATGTCACAAATCAATCTAAGATGACAAAATGCTATATATAACTATATTTTCTTGTTTAAGATGCGGAGCTCATATTTTAGTGGCTTTACAGGTATGTAGAGGCGATACGAGAGTTTAATAAAATGCTTTTGTACATTTACAAGACTAAGCAATACCACCAGAAATCGGCACAGTATGAGCAGATATTAAAGAAGAATGAGCAGATGTATGCTTTGCTGGCAATTTCTCTCTCTCTTTGCCCTCAATTGAGTCTTGTTGAAGAGACTGTGAACTCTCAGTTGAGGGAGAAGTACGGTGAAAAGATGTTGCGGATGCAGAGGTATGATGACGAGTCTGATGCTCTTTATGATGAGCTCTTCTCATATGCATGTCCTAAGTTCATTACTCCCTCTGCTCCGAGTTACGAGGAGCCTCTTGTGAATTACAACCAGGTACAGTTTCGATTTCAACTTTTCATGTGACTTCTCCTAATATCTGTAGTAGTATACTAGATGTGTGATTTCTATTTGGATTTTACCTGAGTATATATGTGGTTACATCATGTTCTTTGTAAACGATGACTATTCTCGAACTGCCAAATCACTTTTTGATTCGATAATCTGCATGTCTTTTACCCTAAGTTGCACAGAGCGGGGGCGGGGGCGGGGGCGGGGAAGCGTCAGTACCTTGGAGAACCTGAGTTGGGAGCGTTGTGGCAATATAATTATTTAAAATAAACTTTACTTTATGGTATGTCCTAGGAGTCCTAGGACATACCATAAAGTAAAGTTTATTTTAAATAGGACAATGTAAAAATATTGCAATCTTGTAAAATATATAAAAAAGTGTGGTTAATTTTACAATAGTTAAAAGAGGGAATATGAAAAGAATAAGAACCCAGCTGTCACGCCCAACATATCATGTTGGGGACGTGGCCTACCCACAGCCACCAACTTACTAATGACCTGTAAAGACAGACTAATAGGGCCCAACCCTCGTGCTTTGCCTTCCATTTCTTGGGAGACACCTGTAGAAATAAGCAGCCGAGTTTCTCTCTCTACATCTTCTTCTCTGTTCATATCTCTTCGTAACCCTAGCCGTCAACAGTGACTACCCAAAGAAAAAACAAGGAGAAAACCTCCATTATCGATGAAAAACGAATCTGCCCATACTTCCGTTCGAAATCCCAACACGCTTGGGTCGCGCTCCCGATGAGCTCCCAAGTCAGGAGCGCAGATTCGCCCTTCTAAGGAAGATTCATGGCCTTCCTACACGAATCCTGCAACTAAGCTTTTACCTATACCTCTTTATGAAGGTTGTCAGCAATGTAGGATGCAATGAGATGATCAGAGAACCATTTTCAAAAGAGGTCGTTGATGAGTACGTGTGTATGGAACCAGGAGAGTTAATGTCGTTACAGCAGTCATAGAGGTGTATAGGTAGCACATTGTTTCTAAGAGAACCGTACTTAGGCAGGATATAAAAATCTTCGACCTATATATCGATTTAATGTCAGAAGATAAATCCTTCTTCCTTTTTTTTTTTTTTTTTGGTGGGGAGGTGGGGTGGTTGAGAGCGTGTGGGCTGAAAAATGTCTACCGCCGTACCCCCTAGAATGAAAGGGTTGTTATCGTGCCTGCTTGAGATGTTTCGAAAGCCTGTTTTCCTTCAGCTGTGTGCTGGGCTGCTCTATGGAGCCAGGATTTCTGCCAATGGGGGAGAAGAAAAAACTTTTCATTTTACCCCTAGATAAGCAAGAATTTTGGTTCCTGTAATATAAAGGAAAATCACCCAATTAGCCAGCCAAGAACATTTCTAGCAACTACTTAGCTTAAACAAACAAAGAAATGATTTACACATGGAGGTCACCGGTTTTAGCTTGGACAGAACATTTGGAATTCAATTCTTAATGAGAACCAAAGTTAGTACAATACGAGATGGAAAATGTATGATCGGTTATATGCACGTGTAGTATTTTGGATTCTTTTTACAGGTACGTTGGAATATGCATCACAAACCAATGCAGACGGTAAAAGTATGTAGACTAACATACGCGTGTATGGTACAAATGGTAATGACAAGTTCGGAGCCAAAAAAGTGGGATGTTTTGTGTTCCTATTATATGTGTGTTTTAATTAATTTACTACACGATATAACGTCTTGGTTTCAAGTTCTTTTGCTAAGTTACAATTCAATCTTGGTAATATTAATGCTTAGGGTCAACTTCTTTACGTGATAGTTTGCTATAAATATTTAACCCAATTAAGAATATATCGCACTGAGGCCGATAAACATAATAGGATCAAATGTCATATGGACCCTGGAATTTGGGGGTATATGTTATATAAACCCTAGACTTATGTTTTGGACCATTAAACCCTGAACTTGGCTTACTATTCTTACCAAAATTCAGGTTAACAGACAAACACATTCACTACACAAACAATTGACATATGACCAATTTAATCAGATCCATTTTACAACACAGACAACACACTGGCCATATAATATAACTAATTCAATTTCCAGCAGAAACAATATACCTCTACACTAGAATATAAGTATACCTCTACATTATTAGTAAATAAAATATCGTCTTCCTTTAACTTAGGTTGTTTATGCACACCATCTCCTCCCCATTTCCTGACATGTTTCGCTGCTGTACTGCCATTAGTCTTCCAACTGGCTAGATTGTCGGGTATTTTGCTCTCAAGAGAGTCAAGATGTATATGGGAGTAGAACTCCTATGTGGAGATACTTTGAGGAGCATTAAAGGTGATGATGAAAAAATTATTATGTTTTGACCTCCCCTACTGTTCTCAAAGCTCCTCAAGTTATTAAAATAGCATAGTGCCCCATTGTATTAAGCTATGAAGCACCGGTGCGGCAGTCTGGGGGAAGCACCGGCACTGGATGCGCGTCGGGTGCGGGTGCACACGGGGTGCTTGTCCGAATTTTTTTTTTTTCAATTTGTTTTTTGGATCTTGGGTGCGGCTCGGATACGCGCCCAGGGATTTTTGGCAGAGAGTAGAAGAAGAAAGAAAGAGAAGGAGGAGAAGAGAAGAAGGAGAACAAGAAAGGAGGAGGAGAAGAGAAGAAACAACTTGCGTCGGTGCGGCAAGGGTCTTCCGGCGATCGGCGAGGGTCTTCCGGAGACAGCGCCCCTCCTTGCCCAGATCTGAGTTATAACGGCTAGGTAATATATAAACAGGGATAAACTTATAAGCTAGGTTTTTTTTTTTTAAGTTTCTCTTTATTATGTTTGACTCCCCCACTTTGTTAACAATCTTTTAAAATGGCCCCAAATTTTTTAAAATATAACAGAACTTCTACAAACTTTGTCATAATTGATCATGCACTTTCAATATTTCTAAAGCAGCCCTCAAAATTAACAAAAATACCTTATTATTTTGTCTAAAATAGCATTATTTTTCTTACATATAAATAATATATATTAATAAATTTTTGCCGTATCCCCGCCGCACCCGTATCCTATTTTTTGAAAAAAATGATGTATCCGCGTATCCGCACCCATATCGCATCCGCACCCGCATTGGATCCGTGCTTCTTTGGTATTAAGTTTCTAACACGAGTATAAACTAGAGCTGACTGAGACAGATGGTGGAGTTGAGTGAGGGAGGGAGAGAGAGCTAGCATCAGATATGATTATAGATGAATTCGATCTGCCAATGATTAGATCAGATGTGATTACACATCTGAGCTACATGTATACATATGTTTGCTATTTTGATTTTCATACTTTTATTCTCATTATGGATCTTCTATTCGGAGTAACTTATTAAAGAATCTAACATCTAATACTACTTAGGTTTCTTAAATTTGTTGAATACCTTCTTAAAAGTCTAGATATAATTGATTTTCTTTTTTCCTTTCAAATAGGGTTCAAAAATTTTTCCCCCCTAACTAATCAGATTTGGCTCAAGCCGAATTGGATCCACTACAGACCAAAAAATGGCTCATTGGAATGGAGTTACAAAAGAAACACTTCTACAACAGAATGCGCAAAACTGCACGTTTTTTGGTATCTTAGTGAAAGGTATGGAAAGTGGAAGCTTCTTTAATGAATGCGTACACACACTTTTCAATACGCGTATTATGCACACTTTTAATTACTTGAATTACAACAATGAGATTTAAATACCTTAACACACCATTGAAATGAATTTGATTAAATTAATGCTAATTCAGGGGTTGTAAAGAAAATCCTTGGTCACACAAAATTCACTTCCTTATTTTAGAAGTAATTAGAAGAAGGGGATGATGTAGAACTGGAGAAGAAAATCAATTGGAGGGTGACAGAAAAAAGAAGAGAGCGAAAGTGGAGGAAGGGACGAAGAAGGAGATTTGTCCCTGATATTTTCTAATACAAGAATGTGGGAGGTAGGTAAATGCTATGAAGCATGGACATGGGTGCGGGTGCAGATACGACATGGGTGCGGGTACGTGGACATGACATTTATGAAATTTTTACGATATGGGTGCGCGGGGACACGACAAATTTTGTATCTATTTCTTTTTTAATTATGTACACTTTAGTATTGAATTCCTAAAGAGGAACAGGGATCACCTGATTCTTTATAAAGTGCATAAAAAGATATATGGTGCAATTTAATTTAACCATCCTACAATGTTATAATAGCATCGAACGTATAACAACCATTACCGAATACATCATAATAGAAGTAGCATCAATGTTTCAATTAGGTAGTAGCAAAGTTCTGAAGTTCTAACTTTTGATGATTACATCATCAAAACAAACTGATTACAAATAAGTAGCAAAATACTTCAAGTATGTAAGGATTTCATGGCGACAACATATTCATCTTCATCTCTTTCTCTCTCCATCACCAGTTTTGTTTTTTTTTCTTCAGTTTAAAAAATCAGTTTTTAAACAAATGCTGTTTTTGAAAACTCTAAAAATGAGTTTCGGTTTTCAGTTTTGTTTTTTTTTTTGAGACCACCACCCACCCACCGCCGGTAGCCACCGCCCACCGCCGGGCTACTGCTGACGGCCGGCAACCACCGTTGACAGCCAGCAATGGCGGCCGGCGGCCACCTCCAAAGGCCGGTAGCCACCTTCGGCAATTGCCGGCCACCACCACCGCTGGTGATTGCCGACCGGCGGCCACTACCGGCCGCCGGCGACCGCCACCGCAAACCACCGCAAAAACAAAACTCAAAATAAAAACTGGGTTATCAAACACCTACTTGTTTTTGTAAAAAAAAAAAAAATTAAACTGCTCTTCAGTTTTTTTTTTTTGGAAACTAAAAATCAAAACTGAAAGTTTTGTCAAACAGAGCCTTAACCTTCGGGAAATGCTGCCGGATGTGGTGGCCGGTCGTCACGGGTGGTCGCTGATGGTTGCACTTGGCGCTAGTTGCTTTGCTGCTCTCTCTCCCTCCCCCCCCCCCCTTCACAGACCAACCGATTAAGCAATCTATTAGTTATTAGGTTTAAATATAAGTTTTAACATCTATGATTTGACTCCCAAAGCTTCTTTTTTATTTTTTGAGCCCTGAAAATTCTTTTTTAAAATTGTGTTTTCACCCATTAATTATCCTATATGCACCCAATTTTAGGAAATTAAAAAAAAACAAATAAGAAATATCGGACGAACACGTAGCATGCTGCCCCCGACCTGCACCCAATGCCGATGCTTCACCATTTTGATGCACCTGTGCTTCATAGGGTAAAAATAAAAGTTTTCCCAAAAAATTCTGATACTTAGAGGTAGGATGAATTTTTCTGATACGATGAGGTAGAATGAAGTTCTCTGATACAAGGTAGAATGAATTATTTGATACAGCGTACCTACTAGTATACCGTTTGGTTTGGTGGTTGAAGTATTTGCTCAAGGAGCTTATACTGTGGGATAGATGGCACTGAATTTTTGCAGACATGTTGGGAACATGCTTGACAACTCTGCAATATGTCCATGACAGAGAATGTTTCCTCTGATTCTTGCAAACACTTCCAGACTTTGCCTTGACGGCTTGCTTTTTCAGATGTTACCATCCAAAGAAAGCATTGTTCCTTTGGTTAGTTGAATTAAGTTTTCTTATGAAACGAAAGACAGTTATGGAACGATTTTACTGAGGAGTTATGGCATGTCAGTGATTGTATAATATGCAATGTATGTGGTGAGGAACTTTGCGACATTCCTAACCTCATGACTGGCTGTCGATTGATGATAGTCACAAAGTTCGACCTGTGATTCTGTTACTCGTACTCCTATTATAAACTTTCTTTAATCTCCTTTGACCAAAAAAGATAAAAAGCTTGGGAAGGAATGCCAAAACCTTATTCTCTTGTTGATTCTTTTTTCCATATATGAAAGTGTGGCTAAAGTGCCTTAATGAGATAATTCTAAAATGTTTGCTCACCTTTTAGCAAATGAATTGAAGCATGTGCGTAAAGGTCTATGTTTTCCCTTTTGGATAGTCTATGTATTGTTGAAAGGCTTATATGTTTTTTACTAACCTGTCCATCTCAAGGGGAGCCTAAAAAGGTGATAAAGCATTATAAAATATATTAATTTAAGGCCTCCTATGGCTTTGGGTTTTTAACTAAGAAGCATACGTTGCGTGTACGAATTTCGGCGTGGTGCGGATATGGCAAACATTCCAAGTATATAAATAAACAACCTGCTTTATGTTTATAACAGAGTATGAAGTATTTTTCCCTAAATTAGTGAGTTTATGTTGAAGCTTGCCAGACAGAGTCAAGTTTAAGTGAAGTGGTAAGTGGGTTCCGGTAAATAGTTTGATATTGTGGGGCGAATTTATTAATATAGGGGAGCGGTAATCACCAAATCACTACTTAAGCATTGTAGACAGGCAACAAGCAGCAAAGTCCCTCAAGAGGAATGATCTAAGGAAAAAAGCGAGGCCATCATCTTATAATTGATGAAACACTTGAAGAAAAGTGAAGAAATCCCAATTGAGGGAGAAGATCGACCACGACAGCAATCAGAAAGATTGGCAGATTGCACCAACGGCAGTGGAGAGAACTCAGCCTGAAAAACTAGCTATCCAAGTGACTGAACGCATGACCTTATAAGCCCGAGAATAGCCCCATGCCTAGCTGATGTGGGCCTGCATCACTCATATCTGCTTGAAACTCTCCAGCCTTTGCAAGGGGGCTACCGACCCCTTGGGCATGTTGACCATTGTTGGGACCTTAGTTGCACAAGGCGGGGGCGGGAACGGGAACGGGGGCGGGGAAGCGTAAGCACCAAGAAGAATATAAGGTTGGGAGCGGCTTGAATAAATAAATGCGTAAAGAGTATTATCATTTGTTTAGTATAGTTTACACAGACAGCAACAACAGACAAGGAGGCTTTAAGGACTTGAAGGAAGAGAAAAACACGGAATTGAGTTGAAAAGAGCTTGATTTTCATGTATTCTCTCACTTGTTCCATGCATCTCTATCCAGCTAGCGGGATCGAGTTCCCATCTTACCTTGGGACGAGATCCCGTGGAGTTCCTAACTTGGGATCGCAAAAGCGAGTTTCCGAGAGAGAATCGTTACCATATTAGGAGTTTCCTGCAACTAAGGTTGGGACTTCTCTCTGTTCAGGCACGTTGACACAACTGGCACTTGATGCAGGATGCACTAGCTGGCATGTGGCGGTTTGATACCAATTGATGCAAGCAAGGGAGATACAGGGCCACTTTAACATTCGCACTGCCTCTTCTTTGGAGCAGTTCATTCCAAGATACATATTCACTAGTTCTAAAAGCTTTCCATGCTCTTGCAGGAAGTTGGCCTTTTTAAGTAGGTAGACAAACTGCTTTTGCGTGGAACTTGTGTTGCTTTTCCAGCTAAAATATCTAATGTAACAACTTTAAAGTTGTTATCATTTGCTTTGTACTTTTAACTAACCCCTATTTGCATATTTCGGAGCCAAATACCTTATTGTTCTGGCAAGTCATGTGCTGATATGTGTGTTCTCTTTATCACCAAGCTTAGCCAAATATTGCTGCTTGATATGCATTCAGTTCCTTATCAAGAATCACATTACAACCTCGACTCCTCCCTCTTGCTGTCCCTAAGTTTATCTAGCTTCTTTTCAGCAAGCCTCTGTCTAACAGCTGATTGCCGCAACCGAAACAGATATGAACAAGGCCACTATTTTACAGGTATTCATGTATCACCAACAGTTGACATGTCTATCTCATTAAAGGTAACCAGTTGGCGAGGTACGAGTACATGAAAAACAAAGGACTATCTTGTGCTGTTTTCCGTCGTGACAACCAACGGTTAGACCTAGATTCGCTAGCAAGATATGCCTAGGCATAGTAAGAGCCTTAACTTATCTTAATGAGGAGTTGAGGTTGAAAGTTTTTCAGTGCGACATAAATGCTACCAATGTGATGCTTGACAAGGATTTTAATGTTAAGATATTCGACTTCAGTTTTGAGTACATGAAAAAAATGGACTTATTCGTGCTGTTTTTAGGTTGTGACAACCAGTGGTTAGACCTAGACTCACCGGCAAGTTATCCTTGGGGATAGAAAGTGCCTTAACTTTTATTAACGAGGAGTTGAGGTTGAAAATTGTTCAGAGTGACATAAATGTTACCAGTGTGATGCTTGCCAATGATTCTAATTCGGTTTCGGCTATCCTTGATGAAGAAGAGGGCATGAATATCAGCACACATGTTGTTGGATTAATATACGATATGGCTGCGGAATATGCCATGGAGGGGTTAATTTGCAGATAAAGCAGATATTGACAGATTTGTAGTTGTTGTATTAGGGATTATTAGTGGGAAAATCAAACAAATTCCATGTCAAGGGAGTATGTCTGCCTACTTGACTTGGCCTACGTGTCAGCAAGAGCAGGGCAAGCTTTTAGAACTTGTGGATCCTTGTCTGGCTTCCAACATATCCAAAGAAGAGGCAATAAGACTGTTAAACTTGGCTCTGTTGTGCACCAATGGTTCTCCATTGCCCCTATTTGCATTATCGTGTTAGAAGATCTTTAATTTGTAGTCCCAGTGTTTTTGGTTATTAGATAAAGTGATCAACCTATTTTATAGAATAGTCGTCGTAGGTTTTCAGCCTTTAATGACTAGGCAGTGATCAGGTACAGGTGGAGGTTCAATTTTTGAATTTATGAAGGGGAGGATTCTAAGAGTTTGTATTGTATCAGTTGGCATGACAATTGTCGATATATTTATTTGCTTAAAATAATGTTTCCATCTTCGACAGCTTTTACAAGTAAAACTTGAATATTTTGTGCATAGATATCTGGCTTCGTTATTTGACATGTTTGCTTAGTTTCATATTTTTTCATGACGAATATCCTCGTGGATCTTATTCGTTGCTTGGCGAACAGTATCTGGTTTCATGATGTACTTGACATTCATCTGTTGCAGGAAGCTTACAGACTTCAGTTGAAACTCTTCCTCCATGAAGTGAAACAACAGCAGCTATTATCTGGTGTTCGGACATTCTTGAAAGTTTATTCAACCATCTCACTTGGGAAGCTCGCAACCTACATGGAAGTTGATGAACCCACTTTAAGGTTGGATATCAGTTGTGAGTTTTTGGTCTGGCTTGAAGTCTTCCTTTTTATACGACTTCCTGAGCTGTGTCAATAATATCAATGCTTTACAGGACAATTTTGATGACATTCAAGCATAAAACGCATGCTGTTGGTTCTGACGGGAAAGTTATCTCCAATGCTGATATTGATTTCTACATTGACGATGTATGTCCTTGGTTCCAATTTAGCTCAGAGCTTAAATTCTGGCCTTTTTGATAAACTCGTAAAATTTGCAAGTATTTGGCTAGAATTTACAAGGTAGGATCGGCATAGTCTTGGAACGTTTGGAATTAAGTGAAATATCTGCAATGGTAGTTTTCAGCTTGCGGAAATGTGTGCATTAGATATGGCTTCTGTGCTTGAAATGCCAGTTGATATTGTAGATAATGTTTTAGAACGTCCCCAGGAATGGCAGGAATATTGTATTCAAGTCCTTAATGTTTCAGTTTTGCACTGTCATACTTAATGCTTACACGGGATTGCAAATTGGTCTGTCGTTCTTTATTGGCCAACCTGCAAATGGAGGAAGGAGGTGCAAAGGACCAATTTGTGCTAATGTGAACTTTTGGGATATCAATACTTGCTTCTTTTACATAGATACGATGCTTTTGTTTTTGCTGATTGGGAAGTTTAGATAACAATGCGGTTGGGTACCGTTAACTCGGGCCTTGCCTATCGATTTCGAACATGGCATTTAGGTGTCATGGGCTACAAACAACCGATAATACCATAAGTGGCCGATATTGGCCTTGCATCTGCAGCATCTGAATCACCTAATTTTCGTCCCCCTAAAGAACGACGTCACTATCACGTCAAATATCGTAATCACATCCTCTCTTTACTTGCAGGACATGATTCAAGTTGTAGAATCCAAGACAGCCAAGCGATATGGGGATTATTTTCTGCGTCAGATTGTTAAGGTTTGCCATCTGCCTTTCCTTTGTGACGGGATTGTTAAATTTTCTGTCATATGCTTCATGTATGTTTATTGCCACATTACAATTCTCTCTCTGCAGCTTGAAGGAGTAATGACTGATTTGGATAGGGTAAAGCTGGAATGAGCTCCATCTGCCAGCAGTTCTTGTGATACTTGGAAGAGGCTTTTTATTCCGTTGGACCCCCTTCTCCCTATTTTTTTTTCTTTTACTGCTCTGTCTTCGGGATAACGTGACAGCCTAGGTTAAGTTGTTATATTCGTCAGGTTATTTTTACTTGCTGCTGTATTTGGGGGCATCGTTGTTAAATCCTTTGGACATGCATTACTGTTGTAAATCGGGGAGAATGATCGGATAGAAATGAAATGAAATGAAATGAGATGGAGATGCAGAGGTGAATCGAACATTGAGCTGCGATCCTTCGAATTTCAGAGATATTCTGCTCAAAATATGTTTTGATGATGTTATGCAACCATGTCTCCATTTGATGAAAACTGAACTGTTACATCATTCCTTTTGTTTCAAATTTGCCATTGCGCTGAGCATAAGGGTTCCGTGTAATTTTACAGAGAGAAAGGAGCCAATGGCAAGAGCAAATGTCTCGGTTTGCAGGAGGTGACTTGAATTCTCATGTTGTTAGCGGCCATTAATAACAAAAGGGTCGTTGTGAAGGCACGTGGCCCATGTCGTGAATAAGCTCATCCCATGACGGGAGCCATCCTCATTTACCTGGCTAAGGGACATCAAAAATTTTACGAGGGGTGGGCAGGCCGCTAGGACAGAATAGCGTCATTTATCACAGAATTGCACCGGGGGATGCTAATCACTAGCATTAAAAAACATGGCACTTTCATTACTTTAGTCTCGTTTGACAAATTTTTTTTTTTATTTTCAGTTTTCAAAAACAAAAAATTAGAGAGCAGTTTAATTTTTTTTTTTTTTACAAAACAAGTAGATATTTGATAATCTAATTTTTTTTTGTGGTGGTTTGCAGTGGCGTTGACCGGCGGTGGTGGTCGCTGGCAGTGGCCGTCGGCCGGCGACAGTCGCCGGCAGTGGGAGGGTGGTGGTATAAAAAAAATCAGTTTTTGAAAATTTTAAAAACAGCCTTGATATAAAAAGTGAGTTTTTAAACTGAATGAAAAAGAAAAAAAAGGAAAAATGGTTACCAAACGCAATTTTTTTTCCAGTTTTTAAAACTGAAAAAAAAAATATATGTCAAGGAAAACCTTAATTGCTGAATTAGAAAACACATTATAACAATAAAGGCTTAAGGGTCTTTACAGCGGCAGAGCCAGAAAACTTAGATTAAGGTGGGCGCACCAATTAGCCAAAAATTGTTTGCCTATAATACCATGGTCAATGAATTGTTTGCCTAAAAGCTTGAATGAATGTGATCCAAAGGGCACAGGTGGAATTTGTCTGCAACTTTTGGGTAGCCACTACATTCACCCGTGGCTCCTAGCTATCTAAATACACATACAAAACGCAAAATTTGAGTCAATTGACACACTACCAATCTATAACGAACCAAAGGCACACTACACCACGCTAGTGTGGATGGCAAACATCTCGGACTAAAAGTATACAAGAGTGAAGGGCAAAACCTTTCAGACCTTTTGTCGAACATATAGTGGGCACGTACGAAAAACATAAAAATCAAGGCAAAATTTTATGTTGAGTGATCCAGGTTTAAAACACCTATAGCAAGTCAATAATGTGCAATTTTGGGCTTGGCGGGACATTCTCCAAGATGCTTGTAGTTTCCAAGTGGAATTTACTGTAGGCAGCGAAATATCTTCCTAGTCAATAATGTGCAATTTTGTTGACTAGTCAAATACTCGACATGACAAAAAATACGGGTCCAATTGTGGGTTGGAAGCATGTCAAATAAGATGATATGCTCAAGCCAGAACTGGATGGATTGGACTTGTAATGTCCCCGATACGTTAATTACAAATAAACAAAGTTAGAAAAACCTCAAAATGTTCAAAAATCTCCCAATTGCATATTCAGAGCATCTAACAATAAGTCTCCAAATAATATCGATAAATGTCACACCGGTTTAAAACAGTTATATTTTTTTCCAATTACTTCTATACAGAGTTCCAAAATCAAAATCAAAATCAAAATCAAAATACAACAAAGGCTACTCAGTTGTCTCTTACAATGTATCTGACAATAGATACAAAAGGAAAATCCTTCGCTAAAAAGCCTCTTACATGCCTTATAATCCTTTGCAAAACTTCGAACACTGGCCGATGACCTGAAAGGAAGGGGTTGAGCACAAAGTAAAGATAATCAAACCCACTCACCCATAGAGTACAAAGCATGTCAAATCAAAAAGGTACTTGGAGTTGATAAGACATGATACCAAAGTGCATGACGAATATCAAAACTAATGCACTAACTTTTAATTCAAAAATTAGTAAAGCCACAAGATGAGCGAACAATACAATGTCAAAGTAATGAATATCCATAAATAACTACATTTGCAGTAGGTTAGAAGGTTCCAATGTATTCAAAACAATACAAAATTAAGTTTGAAACGATTCCGCTAGTTCAGCTAACAATATCCTTAATTGCAAAAAGACTAGTAAATTTCAATAATACTTCAGACAAATTCGAAAATGTCTTCAAATAGACAAGACATCAAAATTCATACAGTTAAGTAGAAAAAAGATGAAAACCGGAAGAACCATTTAGTATGTCACACATACCATCACTAACACGAGAGACATGATCTCTAGCTCATCTCGCTGAGCTTGCCCATGTTCCAATTTATGTGGGTAAGTCAAAAACAGATGAGTCATATACAACATGATATGGCTCACCAGATTACAAAAACACAAAATCCAATAAATACTAGGAGTTTGAGGTTGACAGTCATTCTCGTTCATATGATTCTACACAACATAGTTTTAATCAAGTGCAATTTCAACAAACGGATGTATGGATTCTATGAAAACCCTAAACATAAAAGTTGAAGATGACTTATTATAGTTTTTATAATGTCTAAAATCATCAAAAGCTGATAAGAACAACTAAGATGGAGCAAGCTAAATTAGGCTGATATGCAGCGTCAAAACGAGAACTTCTCCACCGACCAAAAACTTTCAAACTCAATTTCGATTGAGAAATAAAAAGATTCTAATAAAACATAAAACTAAAAAGTTATAGAGGACTTTGAAAGGATTACATATTTTTTAGAATCATCAACAACCAGTGAGAAATAAAGGAGATAAAACAAATCGAAAACGGCTGATTTACAATGTCAAAAATAAAAAAAGGTTTGCACTGACCAATAACTTTCAAACTCAATTTCTGCTAAGAAGTAAAAGAATTCTGATAATACCTCAAACTTCAAAGTTGAAGAAGACTCTTTAAGAATTTTATAATGTCTAAGATTATTAGAAACCAATAAAAAACGAATAAGATAGAGTAAATCAAATTTGGCTGACTTGAATCGGAAAAAATATAAGCACGAAAGTGTTCAGGCCTGATTTCGAATATTAATCAGTTAGATTTTTGGAAAACTTTGTAGTAGACTTTTTGGGGTTTTCAAAAAGTATAAGAAGACATAATTTGGAAAATGAACAAAGAATATACGGACTATTTAAATTACCACAAATTTAATAACAACAGATTGCGAACCAAAGTTAATAATCAATTCAGCAAAACGATCAAGAATGCAATTAGGGTTCTAGAGCACCCATAAATCCATTGCAAAAAATAAATCAATTCTGAAAAAGATCGATACTTAGATTTCAGATAAGATAAATACATGAGAAAGCCCTTACCTGTAATTGCACAATTACCTCAAAGCTTTGATCTTCTCAACCCGATTATATTGAAAACCCATAAACCATTGCGCAAAATCCAAAGAGGTGGAGGCTCTTTTGAAGTTTGTTGTCCTCTGAAAGGATGTAGATTGTACGAAGCTATCAGAAATCTAAAATAAATATAATTATATTCCTAAAACATTTAGAATTGCAAAGTACCCATTATGTCTCAAATTTTTTTATTCCATACTACTTTTAAAAGTGCCAATAGATGTAAATCATTTTTTGGACACAAATACCCTTTTAAGTTTTGTATATAACATCCATGCCCTTAAATATTTAGACTTATTATTATCACTCTATTAATGTCGACCTTATCTAAAGACTTTGCAGTTCACCTTCCAACTGTTCCCTTTTATGTTTTTCTGTTGACCGAGTTCTGGATCTTCCATCACATATCCTTTATTTTGTACGACTGTCGGTATTTCTGAAACGCCACATCGACTCTTCGTCTCCACATGCATCAATTCCCAACCAGTAAAAAGGATTCAATCCCTTCCTTATCATTCATGCATCTAATCTACGATCGGGCGGAAAGCTTATGCACCTCGGATACTTACCATTAGAGTGGAGGCAAAGTCATGTCTTTCTGCTGAGGAACTGACTAAATATCATAACGTAAACATAGTTGAAAAGAGAACCCGGATTCAAGCCACCGGAGCGCATGCCTGTATTTTCGACAAGGATGATCTTCCTTTAATAATGGGTCATTTTCTTACTACACGTGCTATTGGTGATGTCCATTTGTGAAGGTATGACTTTATGATCTTGAACACGCAATGGCTTAATCTAATTGTACTCCCTCATCTCTTTGTTTTTCTTCCATCCAATTCTCATGATACTGTCATTCCCTTTTGTTCTCACACTTCTTTATTGCCTGTTAGTGTTGGGTTAGTCTTTAAGATTTTATATCAGTACATGTACCTCACACACAAACACAGAGTTATAGGAAGATCTTTTCATTTTAATCAAGAAACGGGCTGTTTCCAGGTTTGGCATTATCCTCGTGCCAGGAATATTAGAATAGCAACCTTTTAACAGCCAATGACAACTATCTGTTGTTTCATTTGATGGCATATTTGAAAGCTTGATCCCGCAGAATGTATAGCAGTGATCCATTGTTTGAGTTGTCCTCCCGTATACAATTTGATTGGAGGTACATAAAATAGCTCATTGTCTTTTAGGGTTTTACGATACACTTTTCCATTGAAACACAATTTTAAGGGTTTTAGCTTCTAATGGTTATTTTATTTATTCTAGAGCTTGATTGGTGTGGCATGCATCATTCATATAAAGCTATATGAGGGTGTGGTTCAAGACTCAATTAAACAGACACATGCTCACAAAAACTTGGTTGATGTTTGTATTTTCCAGAAAAACTGTACAGCACACCATTAATCTTGTTGCCAAAGGAACATGAGATATGAATGCATGCTGCCAAACCCTCATATAGCTTTAATTTTAAAGTAGAGGACATTTTTTCAATTCTCAATATGGTGACAGTAACAATAACCTTGTGCACCGAGACTTAAGTTCACAAGCGATGGCCTAATTTGGTGTCTGCAAGTAACTTTGTTTTTGGGCTTTCTAATCTATTTTCATTCTAAGGAGATTAAAGAGATATGATAATGGTGAGAGAGACATAATAGAAGACTAATAACTTACATGACCTTGAACAATAGGAGTGAAGAACCCTAAGCAAATGACAAAACATCAATAGAGTGGTAAAAAACCGTTACTGGTCTTAAGTTCATAGTATAAGGAGATGCTCAGTGAGAATAAGTGTTGTTGGACAAACACTTAAAGAAATAGTTACATAATTGTTATGTCACTAAATATACTACTTAAAAAAGTTTGAATAGGTGTAAATCATTTTGTGGACACGCTGCCCCTTCCAACTTCTTGTATGACATCAATGCTCTTCCAAATATTAAGACTGTATGCCTCAACAATATCTCTTTTGGTAAAAGGCACGCTTCTGCTCAACCCCATTCTTCTTTACATTCCCCTCTTGAAACATATTTGTCTAAGGTAATGACAGCAATGACTATCGACTATGCTAACATGTGTATATAAGGCTATTACATCAAGATCAAGAATAATTATAAACATTCTTAAATTCAAGAATTAAAATCTGCATCAAGAAGCATTCTAAACATTCTTAAACATAGCCATGAAAAATTGCATTAATATTTGCTGGGGAGGGGATGTCTATTTTGTCACAGGAAAATCAATCACCGTATTGGTACATAGATAAGTTATGAAGAAAAGACAAGGAAATAGCGAAGAGGCTTCTTGTATATTGTTCTTGTAATTTGATCAGAATTTCGTAGCTTTTGTTTTTGCAATACTTTGTGAATATTAAAGTTTGAACTGAATCTAGGAGCATGAAAGGGATGAATTAGAGTTGAAGTGGAAGCATTGATCATGTTCATGATTGTCTTGTGCTGATTTTAGGCTATTATCTAATGAGTTTTTAACATGCTTTAAAGCTTTGATTCTGAACGCGATCTTTAATTGACTTGATTATCTTTCATTTTTTTCATTTATGCAAGATGCTAGTGTATAAAATTGTGGTTTTATCTAGGTTCATCGCAAAAGCCCGTGTGAAGGTTTTTGGAACGAATTTAGAAATATAAAACATTAACAAAGGAATATGAGGGGAGATCATAAGCTAAAACTACGTGAAAATCTTTGTAAGCAAGGTACTTATAATTAGTTCCTTTTGGCTTTTGGTTTGCATATGTTATCGTACTCATTGCAGAAATGGGTTGGTTCTCTCTCCCTATCTTTCTGTGTGTTTGTTACTGTAATTGCTCTAGAAACTTGTCAATTGTTAACTAATTTCTTTTTATGCAGTCCACATGATTTGGTTAAGATACCACTGATAGAATGCTCGACTTAAGAGGTTATATCAAATAAGTCACGAGAATGATCATCTAGGAAAGAAAAAAGGGGTTGAAAGGCAAAGTATCGACAACAAAAGAACAATGATAATAACATGATGCCATAATTAAGATTGACTCCCTCTATTGCAAAGCAGCTAATATATATGCGTGAAAGGATGTAGATGAAATGACTTTCATTTTCATGTGTAGCATGGTAAAGGACTACCAACACCATTCATTTTCGTCTTCACACACTAGAGACTCTAACACCATTCATGTGATGAGGATGAAGTGACTTTCATTTTCATGTGTAGCATGGTAAAGGACTACCAACACCATTCATTTTCATCTTCACACTAGAGACTCTAACACCATTCATGTGATGAGGAAGGACACCGGTGAGCATGTAGGGTGGCCAACATTGGTGCAAAGCAAGGAAGTAAATTGATGTACTAGAGCATCCGTCATAAGATGGCTGATTATTTTCAGGGGTAGCCTATTCCCGTGATTGACTTTGTTGGTATTTTATTCTTGTTGTTGAAAAAACAAAGTACTAATAGAAGAAGAAAAGTAATTGACAATTAAATGAAAAAGAATTTAATTTTGAAGAACGAAATATTGTATTACATTGGTGCTTTGATGTTTTCTTTATTGGTCTTATGAAATATTGTAGCCCATTTTTGTAAAGAAGTCTTAAGTCGTAGCTTCCTTCGTCTATAGTTATTTAGTATGTCTTTTCTTTTTTTCTCGATTCCATCCGCAATAGAGGGAAGAAAGTTTATCAAAGTTCGTTTGTTGGTCATCGTTGTTCATCTCAATTGTTGTAGTGTAATCACCCTTATTGAGGCAGTTTGTAATGTGTTGTCGCATTGATCTATTTAATTTGTTGTAGTTTGCAAAAGCTGCCCAATAGTTCCGTACATGTCCATGTCTAATTAAGCACATGTCCTTCGCGTACATATCTCACATCTACTTTGTGAGTGTATCCCTTATATTCCTATGTGTTTAGCAGAATCTTAGACAAAATATGTCCAAACAACTACTTGTGGTAGCGGGTAGAAGGTTAGCAACAGTTTCGAGTTTTGTAGTTATAGTTAAAAGTTTTGGGTTTCTTTAAGTAGCAATTTATTAATGTGGCAGCTTAGCTTGCTTAAAGTTTACGGTGTGAAAGTATTGGTGACTTTTATTGGATCCAAGGCTGCCATCACAAGTAGGTGCCATAGTATTTCGAACTATAGTGTTCATCGTGGACAACTAACAGAAGTTGTTTTTCTCATTCCTCATTTAGGTCTGTGTTTCCGAAGTCTCAACCAGTTCTGCCTCCATCAAGGTGAGCTCTCGACCTCATAATTAAAGCATGCAAATTACAATAGGTGGGTAGTGCATACTTTCAGTTGATATAAATAATACTGTAGTTGGGTATCTAAGGTCACATTCTCTGTCTTAGTTCTCCTCCACTTTCTTAGTTCTCCTCCGCTGAAGTTTCCTCACTTGTTGTACTATGTAAACCATTATGCAAATTGCCTCTTGGTTCTTTTTTTTCTTACTTACAACAACTACTCTTTGCTACTTACTAGCAGTCAAAATATGGTGATAAATTCTTCTACATGGTTTTCCATTGACATCCCCATTAGCTCCAGGGAGAATTTCTTACACAGCTATCGCACGATATAACAAGAGAGAATACTATCTCTGAGACTCTATCTCTTAAGAAAACAAAATTTTCCACTCTTAGAACAATAGTAGTCTTTACTCATCTAGCTCTGGCACCGTTACTTCTCTCTGAGTCATGAAGAAGAGTTATCCCTCTTCAACCATGCAAATCCATTGCCAGGAATTGATACTGGTACTTCTTCTCAACCTTAAGACTGTAATATCATCAACCCAATTCCCTGTTAAACCTACCGTAAACTTCTCTGATCAACAAGCAGTATGTAAAATTTTTACTGCTCTTTGAAAAAATATTATCCATAGATGCATGTCCGTTCCATGTAAGAAGGCTTTTGTAATTAATTCTTATAATTTCACATATCTTGTGTTACAGTAGAAATGTTGAAATATGGCTTGTTGAAGTTTGCACTAAGAAAATTAAAGCTTGCACTAGGTCGGTAAAAGCTATTAGAATTAACTCTACGTACGTGATTGTGACTAGAGAGGTTGTAGGTTTGTTACTTAACTAGGAAAGCAACACCAAAATTGAAAGGGGAGGAGGGTACCTCTTACAAGAGATTCTAATTTAGGATAGAGATAAGTATTGAAGAATCATCTATAAAGAAAAGACAACAATGCATAATCTTCTTGGTTGCTTGTAAGTTCATTGGAATTCTCTAGCTCTTAGGAGTTTATTAGATTCTCTGGCTCTTGGGTGGGCAATACTTTATAATGGTAAACTACGAATGCATTCCAAAACCATGAAGAGGGTGAATATGGAGTTGATGTGGAGGCTATTGACCATGCGAGTTGTTTGAATCTTGTGCTGAGCGCATGCTATTATCTAAACGATTTTGACCTTCTTTAAATCTTGGGTTTTTAGGCAATCTTTCGTTCGATAGGTTCTTTTTCATTGAAATCCTATATGCAGGACATTGGTGTATGCAAAGGTGCGTAATATTTTGGAGTAATAATGGCTTGTGGCAAAAGCCTGGGTGAAGGTTCTAGGTATAAATTTATTAAGAGAAAATCTTTACGATACTTGCAAATATAGAGCACAAGAGGAACATCCATGTGGGAATTATTGTACTGTAAGCTACTTCGAACAACTTGTATTGACCTGTGGTTGGTATACCCCTCTGTGCGCGCGCACGCGCATGCTGCTCTCGCCTGATGTATATGTCTTAGCAACTTATTTTAATGTTGAGTTATTTTTTCTACGTGGTCATCTAACTACGCTAAGAGACTAATAGAACGATCCTCAAGAAGGTAGATTATATAGAAAAGGTCTTGGGCTGATGGAGTAAAACTCGAGAAAGGGGGTTAAGGGAAAAGACCAAAGAACAAGAAAGAAGTTGTAGAGGATACTAATGAAACAAGAAAAGTTATTAAGAATGAAGGAAAATGACAACAAATTTGTGGAAGTACTACTATACTGGTCTATTTGAGTTTTTCTTACCTTTCTCATGCATCTTATTTGTAATTGCGGCCTTGTTTGTAGAGAAGTATCGATCACAGCTTCGATCAACCTCCACCATGCTCTATAGATGTAACTGAAGGGGGCTCCATTTGAAAATATCCAAAATGAATATTCCAGCTGTGAAAAATTGATGTTCTCACATTTTATAATGAGTATGCTAATATTATGTTATGTGATCGGGGAATAACAACATATTTAGTTTGTCGAAAAGAGTTCAAGAAAAGGAGGAGTGCACTTGTACTTTGGATTTCAATTAAATCTAAGAGATTTAGTTGAACTGCTTAATTAATTATGATAGTCATATAGAACATGATATTATAACTTTTCTAAGCTACATATATAATCTCATTTTGTCACACGTTAATACTCACGTGCATTCTACTAGTTTTACAAATAGATCAAACTAAAGTCCGAATTTAAATTACGTCATGTAATCCCAAAAGTATAACTCACTTTCAAAAAAGAAAAATCTAATTAGTTCCTAGGCCCACTATTTAGTTCAAAGACACATTACATTCTAATTCGTACTTATACAAGTATTCTGATAAAAAAATAAAAAAAATCTGGGGTCTTATAGGATAAAGCCTTGAAGTCCTCGTTCAAGCATCTCATTGACAATCTTTTCAACCCTGAAAATTTGAAGATGTCAAAGTCCGGATTTCAAGATCAAGTTGTTTCAGCCCTTGGATCATAACCATTCAGAGATTGAATCAGATGATTCTTTATGTTTCATTTATTGTAAAAATCATGGAGTGGTGAAAACCCTTTGTTTTAAATTAGTAAATTGAATTTTGTGCATTATTTTTTGTCTTGCAACTTAGATATGAAGTTTGTGTGTACACTTTTCTTCCTTTATTCAGCCAAATCTTCTTCAACAATAATTTTGCTCACTCGTAACTAGTATCCATATATATCAATTGAGAACTTTCTAGATAAACTTATTTAGAATGCCGCGCCTTCAGGTCACTTCCCAATAATACTAGCCTATCAACTTTTGTATGACAAACAAATTTGTGCTTTACTGCATATATTCCCTATAAAATCCAACTCATCCTGTGGCAACTTCTCATTGATATTGATAGACTTCAAACTAATTCAAGACTTGAGAAGTTCAACATAACCAATGATGCCACATGTTCCTTATGCCTATCAAGCCTTGAAACTTGTTCACACCTTTTCTTACACTACCTTTGATATCCAACTTATGTGGTTTGGTTTGCATATTGACATTTCTTTTGATCAACCAATTTTTGAACTCTTTGAGTGGCTTATTGCTTGGAAATCCAACGTCGATGTCCTTGCCGCATTACAATCCAAAGTCATAATCTCTGTCCCACCACACTGGTGTGTATTTGGTTACATACAAATGAAATGATTCTTCGTGATGCTCAATTAAGCTCTATGTCCATCATTTCTAGGTCACAAAGCATTACTTTCTCACACTCGAGAGCACCTTTCAAGCCCCTTTTTAGCTTCGTTAACACCTCGTGGTTGTATGTCTTTCGAACCTTGTGATCCAACTTTAAAATTTTCACACCTCCTCTTCTATTTTCGTCCACGGATACCATTGTTCTCAGACCCATTCTGTTTAAACCTCCTTCTATCGCTCAATACTGTCACAAGCAAATGGGTAGATGTAACATCCCACCGCCGAATATGGTTCACCTTATCTTAGACGATTTTGACGACGACGTTGAGAAGAAAGTTCACACTGCTACGGAGGATTGTGGTTGTGCTTTGGGGCCTGCCTTTAAGCCAGGTAAGGATCCTCTCTCCACTCTTATCGAACTCTTGAGGTCCATTTTCCCTTTGATGCTGCCTCTGGTCCTTCTTGGGATCATTCGAGCAGTGGTGTAGCCTTGGTCAAGAATTGGCCTTTTTTCAAAGAGTTCTATAATGTGTGGGTGGACCATGCGACGGATCATTTCACTGCTGACTGGAAAAATACTGGGATTTTTGGGCCCATCCCTATTCTTGAAGTGCCGCAGAGACTAGGATAGGATACTTCTATCGTCTATCCCCGTCTTCTGGTGTATTACCATAGGGATCTGGTGGCCATTATTAGTCTCAGGCTGATCGACACCTCTACGACTCTTTACTTAATGTCCAAAAATGGAGTACTCCTTTCCTGTTGAGGCTAAATAAGGAGGAAATTTGGGCGATGTGAGGGAGTATGGTAGGCTTATGGTCCAAATGAGAAGAGATGCCAGCTCGACTACCAAAGATAAGGAGGTCTATTTTCTTCTGATATGGGTTTCACGGTTTTTGATATGTCCAGGGGAACATAAGACCAATAAGGAGTATGTTACCCTTGCATGCGTTCTGGCAGAACGCTAAGAGATGGCCTTGGGTCCTTTGGTTTTGGCACACTTATACCGAGGTTGTATGAAAGTGTTTCCAGTAACTTTTAGGCATACAGATGCACTCTGTAGATTCTTTTGCTCCGAATTGAGCCTCAGGTGTGGGGCTATGTTTCTTCCCTTTCCCCCATCTAAGGGGCCCCTTTGATTTTAGCATGAGTGTGAGTCTGCCCCCAAGAAAGACCGAGTTGAGCAATTGTTGATTTGGGTGAGCAATTATTTGTTTACCAGAGATCCGCTTTTCAGTCTATCTGCCAGGGAGCAAAAAGTTGGCCTGTTCTTAATGGTATTCACCCAGTTCTTGTGTCCAACAGTTTGATAAGATCCAATATCTCCCTTTCCCCATCCATAACACGACGAATGTTTACTTTGTTTTAAGTATTTTGTGTTTTGAGTTAGTTGCGTACTTTTTCTGCTCCTTTTTTTGTCCATGTTATCCTATGTACTTTGGTAGTTACTTCGATTTGATGATTTGCAACATGAACGGACTTTAACCGATAGTCTTCTGAAAAAAGTTTATACTTCTCTCAGTTGAAGTATAACTTTCTTATCTCTCGCTTACAAAAAAAAAAAAAGAAAGCTTTCTTATCTCTCTTTGCCATTCAATGATAACTTTGGATCTAATGAGGACGGAGTCAAAATCTGAGAAATTTGCTGCTGTCAAGAATCATTAGAAGGTCATAGAATGGTGGAAGACTATCTTCAGCTGTTATAACTTCTTTCTTATGCTCTTTGTCCCATGACTTCACTAGATTTTTCAGCTTGGTGGGCAACTTATATGGATGCGATTTATAGTCTTTGATAGACCCATGGAGCATATCCTAGCACGGATCAAGCTTGAGATCCATTTGCTCAGGGCCAAAGATACGAGCAAAAGCTAAGAGAAGGGCCAGAGAGACTTCAGCTTAAGTGGATTTGCCTAACAAGAGAAGGCAAATTGACCAGATGCCCAACAAGGACCAAAAAGCCGTTAAGGCTGCAGCTATAGTCGAAAAAACCAAGTTTATTCGTGGCACGAAAAGCCATCCACATAGCACGATATCAAGTTGGCATAATTTTCACCATTTAAGGGAACTGGTATAAGAATTGTAGTGGGTGTATCTAAATGATGAAGAAAATAAGGGGATGCAATGGATTCAATAGGCGGAACTAAAGAACTAGTTGGGTGGTCGCTGTTTGGTGATGAAGCCATGGATCGAATGCAGAGAGACAAGAAAGAAAGAGCAGACAGCGAAAAAATTGATCCCAAAGCCTAGTCTGCTAATACCATGTAAAGAATTGATTTTTGATATAAATTTATCAATTTCTGTACCATTGAATAAGGTTATATACTAAGGGGATTACATAGAAATTTCAGATTGTTAGTCAAAACTTTAAGCATTCGTCACATATATTTGATCTTTTGTGCCATTTTCTCGAGTGCTAGGAGCAAATGATCTTTGACATGATGGTTTGGCTAATAAAACCAAATAAAACATAAAATGAAAATAGAAAATAAAAATTACACACCAAACGCGGTTTTAAGAATTTCTAATTGTCATATACTTCTACTATCTTTCTGTACGTACAACATATTCAATGTAGATTGATCATGTTTTTGTTTCCTATGTTCAGCTTCAACATTGGCCTTGCCCATTATTTTTGTGCATCCAGTACAATGTTTCAAACCTTTAATTTTTGAAGAGACTGAGCCTGTAACAGAGAAAGCTAACCTCAATTTTTAGTGAATTTAACATTATATAAGCTATTTAGGCTTCGTTTCAGTTACCTGATCTTAATAAGTTGAGATCATTTTTTTATAGTTCCTAATTTAGATTATTGAGGACAATGTTTATTAGATTGACAATGTGTTTTTTCGATCTAACTTTTCTTGGCATTATCTTCCACACATCACCATTTATGTAGGGGTGGCAATTGTAACCCAAACCTATTAACCCGCCCAAACCCGTCCATTTAAAAATGACCCAAAGATGAGTCAAATGGGTCAAAAATCTTGTAACCCATTAATTTATATGGGTTACAAATGGGTGCCCATTACCCATTAATCAATCTGTCTATTCTTCTCTCTTCCTTCATCCACACTGACGACACACGACCTTCACCCACAGTCGTTCACCGTCGACACCGCCACCACAACTTTCGCCGTCGACACACGAGGAAATTTCATCATCATCACTGTCGCCGCCGACCTTCACTGACAGGTAAGTTTCTTCTCCAGTCGTTCTCTCCATCCTTTTCTCTTTTGATCAATCTTCTCCATCGATCTCCGTCTCTCTTTTATTCCGACAAGTCAACGTATTTTGAAATCTTAGTACATTCATATTCGAGTGTATTGCAGAGTGAGTAGTATATAGTGGCGTGTCATTGCATTCATAGAAGCTTACCTGGCAAGTGCTCAATAAAATGTCTGTAAGAAATGATTCTGCTGAACGAGTTATTGACTTTGCCATTTTGTTCAAATCACATTGACGGGTTTTGGCAGCTGTATTTTGAGGAGGATGGTTTAAGCATATTATACAAGTTTTTTAGTTGATTTTGAGATTCGACCTTACCGTACTAGCTAATATTGTTTGCGTATTGAGGTATCTTTGTACAATTGAATGCAATGATATGATTCCAGTTAAACAAAATGGCAAAGTTAACCGAAGGCACGAAAGGTCACACCTGAAAAATTGAAAGTAAATCAATCTGATCTCTTAATTGAGTTTCTATGTATCTTCTTTACTATGTTTGGCATAGTTTCAGTTTAATTGCAAAGTTTTCATGTGTCTTCTTTACTATGTTTGGCAAGTTTTAGTAAATCAATCGGATCTCTTAATTGAGTTTCCATGTGTCTTTACTATGATTAGAATGTAATTGCAAAGTTTCAGTTTAAGTTTTGCGAGAACTTGGGCCATTGCAACAGAGTAGTATATAGTGGCGTGTCATTGCATTAATGCCTAATATCCAGAGCCAATCTCCTAGGTTGATTTACTTTCACCATATGGTATTTGTCAAGGGTTGTACATGTATGAGTGCATGTTTTTTTGTTTTGATTGATTTACTTTCACCATGTGGCATTTGTCAAGGGTTGCTAAACTTTAGTCCTAATCATTTTTTCCCTTTTGTTTTGCTTTCTAATTAATTGTCTATTTATTTTTAAAGGTTTACATGATGCCGACGAGGAGGGGGTTCTCACTGAAGACTTCTCACACTTGTTGGTTTCGGAAAGTGAAGGTGCTTCGAATATGATTGCTTGAGTATAATAGGCCACATTTACAGGGCAAAGTTTGAACTCCTTTTGTTTCATGCCTTCTTCATTTTCATTTGTTCATATTATGTTTATGTCTTTTTTTAAAGATCTAATAATTCGAGATGAGTGCGTAACACTTTTGATTTGGTTGTAACCACAATACTATATTTTGTCTTTTCATTGAAAGTAGCTTGTCTACTCATGTACCTATGTAAAGAAAGCGTTTCCTCCCCTCCCCTATAACATTCTCAAGTTTAAACTAAAAAAGAAAAGATGAGTGCGTAATTTATTATGACAATATTATCATCATTTCTAAGGATAAAAATTAAAATATTAAAGTCAAAAAGTCAAAAGTCAACTGGTCAAGAGTCAATGAGTCGGGTTAAAAAGTCGGGTCAAATTTAGGTCAGTCCAGGTGCTGTGTCGGGTCAGAAACTGGATCGAGTGAAAAATTGTCAAATTGGTTTGGATCTTGGTAAATGGGTCATGTTGAGATAATTGATTAAACCAACTCATTTAGTGATTGACCTAGTTAACCCATAAATAAATGGGTCTAAATGGGTCAGTCACCCATTTTACCCAAACCCATTTGACTCAAATCCAAACCCCACCCGCCCACCCACCCATTTTGCCAGGCCTAATTTATGGTTAATAAAGATTTTGTCCTAACGAACTAATATCGTTCTTTTTATGCACCTTTGCATGTTCATATTACCCTTTGTGCTATGATAGTTATTTCGGTTAAGGATGGGCCAGGCTTGGGCCGCCCGGCCCGGGTCCATCGGGCTTGAAGAGAAACCGGGCCGGGGCCGGGCCAAGGAGGCTGCAATCCGGGCCGGGCCGGGCAGGGCCGGCTGAGGGGAAATTCTAGGCCCGGTCCAGGCCCTGGCCCTAGGCCCAATTTCTAGGGCCGGCCCGGGCCCTTTTTTTTTAATTTTCTTGTTATTCAATTTTAAATTTCATCTTTAGGCATGTCCAATTTTCAAATTTTGACAAATCTAATTTTTATCATTTTATTTCATTATATGTAATATTCATATATATATGTATGTATGTATAGATATATTTATTTGTCTCTCATTTTATTTTTTGCTATATGTTAAATCTTTTCTTACTCTTCTTGGTGATCTTTATTAATAAAATCTGAACACATAACTAGCCGTTATATTGCTGTTGGGGGGGTAAAAGTGGAATTTTGGGGAATATATCCGTTGGAGGAAAAGGGGGAGAGAAAGGGGGAGAAAAACAAAAAATTCAAACAGGTGGGGCCGGAACCGGGCCCAGAACCGGGCCAGGGCCGGGCCAGAACCGGGCCGGGCCTGGCCCGGGCTTTTCCCCAGATTTTTTCGGCCTGGTCCAAGCCCAGGCCCTAAGCCCAATTCCTCCGGGCCAGCCCTGTTCATGAACTGGCCGGGCTTTTTTCGGGCTGGGTCGGGCCGCCAGCCGCGGGCCGCCCGGCCCGTTTGACAACTCTATATAAAGAACAGATTTAACAGTTTAGTCTTTCGAAGGAGTTGAACTATTACTTTCTTATATGGCTTTGCCATTCATTTTCTATCGGCCATCATTTGACCTATTTTACACAACTAGGGCAAACATTTCTCGTCCAATGTCGCGGTCCAAAATTAGACAGGAACCGATCACATGAACTCTTATTAATACAACGCAAGATCACGATTTGACAGCTAATGTAGCTGATATGTATGCATTCCCATGATATAAAATGTGAGTGAGCAAGCTACTTCAATAATAAGTCTGAATTCCTTCTTCGCCAATAAGTTAGAATTTCTATTTCAATGTGAAGACATTTTCTGGGCCCAGCGCTCTAAGACTCTTTGCCTTTGGCTTGAACTGGGTGACCGTGACATAAATTTCTTTCATACCTCCTTGATCGTCAACATAAGGCATAATCAAATCATTTCTCTCACCGATCATACGGGTCTTCTGCTCACAGCTGAAGTGGATATCCGAAATTTGATTGTTTTTCACTTTCGTTCTCTTATTACCTGGGACCAATCCCATCAACCAGATGCTCTTCACTTGAACTCATTACTTCTTTGACTCCTTTTGCCCTCCCAGATTCAACATTTAAACCAAACATTTACCGCAGAGAAAATCAGATTAGCTATTTCAAATTGATGGTTTCAAAGCTCTGGGTTTGGATGGTATTCCGGCTTTAGTCTTCCAGTGTTGTTGGAACTTTATGGTACCTCTTGTCATTCGGGGTGTTCTATCTTTTCTCAACTCTGGGCATATGCTTAAGGAAGTGAATCATTCATTCATCATTTTGGTTCCTAAATCTGCCTCGCACTCTACAGTTATAGACTTCCGTGCTATCAGTTTGTGTATTGTCGTCTACAAAATCATTTCTAAGGTACTAGTTAACCAGATGAAATCTTTAATGTTTGGGTTGATCTTGCCTTACCAGAATTTGTCTCCAGCAGATGTCTAGCAAAAAATGTGACTTTAGCCCAAGAATTGACAGACTTAATTTGTTCATCGTCAAGTGTGAAAGGGAATACTTTTTCGCTAGCCCTTAAGTAAGATATGAGTAAGGCCTTTGTTCGCCTTCGATGGGATTGTACTTGGCAAGTTCTTACTTGTCTTGGTTTCCCTACAGCTTGGATTAATCTGGTCTTGGTTTTAGTTAATGGTGCACCCACCCCTCATTTTCAGCCTTCATATGGTATAAGGCAAGGCGATCCCTGTTTGCCTTTCCTTTTCATTCTCTATTCAAAGATTTTATCTGCTGCCTTACTGCAAGCGGAAGCTCAACGGTGTATCACTGGAATCAAAGTAGGCAAACAATCTCCGCCTATTTCCCATCTCATGTACGCTGATGATATCTATACGTTCCTCAGTCTAAAAAAGAATATCAGTCTTGAGGTTAGTGTTTTGCGTTCTCTCTTGTTGGCCGACTATAACTTTTATGTCCAATCTATTAACCGGTTGAAATCAAGCCTTACAATTAGGCCAAATGCTTCCTCAGCTATCTGAGAGCAGATTAAAGTGCTTTGGATTTTCCCCGCCAGCCTGGCTTTGCAAAATATTTAGGTGTGCAATTAGATGTTTTCACCACCAAAAAAGAAAAATTTTCAGCTGTTGTTCAACGGCTTTAGGATAAGTGTGCACATTGGATCACCCTCTTGAATAAGGCAGGTCACGCAACACTTATTCATTCTATTCTCTCTTCGCTCCTCGTGCATTATATGTCCGTTTATAAATTCCCTGTTTGGGCTTGCAATAAGTTAGGTCAAATCCTTGCTCGATTCTTGTGGTCGGGTGATGCCTCCAAGAAATCTACGCATTGGGTTGCTTAGCCTACTCTCTGTCTTCCTAAAAGCATGGGCGGTCTTGGCTTTTGCAGTTTTCGTTCTTTTAATGAAGCTTTATTAGCAGAAAAAGCCTGAAAATTTTGGTCAATGCCTCACACCTTAGTAGCGCAAGTCTTGAAAAAAACGGTATTTTAAGAATCAAGTTTTCCCTAGCGATGGGCAAGCCTCGATCTAGTTCTTGGGTTTGGCGCAGTTTATTAGTCGGACACCGTGTTTTGAAAGAGGATATTCAGTGGCACATAGGATATGGACGCTCAGGCCCCGTACGTTTAGAGTATTTGTTTTCCGTTTTTGTAATGATTATAAAAAAAGATACTTTTTTCGTGTACTTTTATCATTTTCTGTATTTGTATCGGATAAAAAAAGCAAAACAGTGTAAAAAAAGTGAAAACACCTCAAAGGTGTTTTCACCTTTTCTCAATCGTCCGCATCTCGTGTCAGAGAAAACTTTGAAGAGCGAGGCATGGTTTCTACTGTTCGCTCTTTTCTCTTACAACCTCTATGACCCCTACATGCATAGTCATGTCATAGCTCTCCTCTCTCCCCTTCTCTCTCTCTCTCTCTCTGCTTGTGGTTCATTTCTTATCTCCTTATTTTCAATGAGCAGCAGATCCCCAACTACAACTCACTCCATTTCTCAAGCTGCCAAATTTATTAGAGAAGCTGCGGTCGAGTCATTTGTTCCCCTTAGCTGCCAGAGACCCAGTACAGAGAAGACGGAGACGTCGCCTCCAGTTCAGCTACACATTTCCCTTCCATCTAGCGGATCTGTCAAAGCCTTGCCTCTTTCCTCCTGCCGAGTACCTACCATCTCTCTAACAAGCACCCAACGATCCGTGACCGGAGAGAACGAAGTCCTATCGCCTGCACAGTTGTCAAAGGTTTTTACCAATTTCTCTCTTTATTCTTCAGTCGATCGATCTGCTACTCTCCTTTTTGTTTCTGTTTTCTCTTTGATTTTTGTTTGTGGGTTGATTGATTGAAGATGGTTTTCTCCGTTTCCATTTCTGGGTTCTCCTCTTTGTTCTGAGGCTGTTCATGTTCGTTCAATGCGTAGTTATACGTGTAGAATTTGTGGACAGCTGGAAGTAGTTTGTGCTTGATTGAGAAATTATGGTGGTGTTTTCAAAATTGTTGAAGGCTGATGGGTCTCTTCTCTTGTGTTTTGAATGTTTGATATGCCGGGTTAAATATTTGCTGAAGTTCAATGGCTTTTACATTTGTTGGGAGAAACTCGTGCACATACACACTGGAAACTAGTGTATCATTATTCCAGGGACTACCTCTACATAAGATGGCCAATGCTACTGATGTAATATGAATTCAAGAACTAATGAGTTATGCTCAGGTGTTTAGCTTACCATGTTCAATATGTACCTAACCGAACCTGCAACCGAACCATTAGTCGCATCGCTTTCACCCTGACCATGTCCAATATGTACCCAAAAATCAGCAGAAAATATTCAAAGGAGATGTCGCAATTGAAAAGCAAGTTATCTTTTAAGCACAATATCGAAAATTACTATTGTGCTTTCATGACATTGTGAATTGAACACCTTATGAGTAAGATGCAGATATTTACGATTATTGGGACCAGAGAGGAGAGTCCTACAGTAGCTTCACATAGATAACATGGTGAAGCACAACTTGTTTCCAGAGCCAAGTATATTGGAAAGTACTATAGCCATCCCGATGGTTGTGAAGTATGGGGTGTGTAAAGGGATAGCAAACCGGAGTATTAGCTGGTAAGTAGCTTTTGGTAACATATAACAATGTGAAAGAGAGAAGTGGCAAGAAATGAGAGGACAAGATGTACATGGCTTGGCCAAAAGGCCAGAAACCAGAACAATCAAAGCTCTATGTCCTACGTTTCATGTCATTTCCCTTGCTTTCTTTAAATTGAACCATATGTGGGGTAGCATATTGCTAGAGCTCATCATTTTGCCTCTCAGTTAAGTTGTGGCATACTTGTCACTTGCGAGTGAATCGCATGGGGTGGAATGCTTAAAAGAATAGGAAACTTCCTAATGTTCTTAGGAAATGAGGAAGCAGAAGGAGTAATTAATGTGGAGTGTTATCTTGCGGAAGTCTCTTGAGCCTGGCATATTCAGATAGATTAGTAATAAACAGTGGTCTCTGATAGAATGTAATGGACTTTCGCAAAAAAAGGCAAGAGTTTCATCAAGAATGCGTGGAAACAATTTCAATTTTTATGTTTAATGTTTCAAAAACCTTAGTATTACATTGCATGTCATTTCCCTTTTGTTAGGAACTGTAGGACACTCTAATGTACCGATGTTTATTAAGGTTTAATCATAACATTAAAAGCTAATAAATCTCATGTTGTATATGTCCTTTTTTATGATAGGGATAATAAATGCCAAGCTGGTATGTTATATTTGTCGGTCGAATGCCCGGCATTTACGACACATGGGAAGAATGTCAATTGCAAGTGTCTGGATTTCCTAACTGTGCTTTTAAAAAATACTGTAAATGTAGTGAAGCCAGTACTATTTATGTCAACTGCAAGTGTCTGGATTTCTTAATTGTGCTTTTAAAAAATACCGTAAACGTAGTGAAGCCAGTACTGCTTATGTCCTTTACAAATCTTGTTGGGAAAGACATGTTGAACCTCCTGAACAACCTCTTCCGGCAGTGTCACCCATGGTCGACCTAGCAATTCATTCGCAAGGATTTGGTGGACCAAGCAAAACACAATTGCACGACGAGTCTCTAGCACCCTTCCCCCCAATGCCTCTGATGGCATGGATGAAGGCCAATAGTGGCCCAAGAAGTGAACCCGCATCCTTTTAGCTGTCATTTGTTGTTAATGAGACGTGTACTGTACTGTTATATGCTTCAATGTGCTTTGAACACTTATTATGAAGATTGTTAATGACAATTGTACGCTGCATTAATGTTGAGTATCTTCAATAATCATTACGTACTGTATATTCTTATCTTACATATTTACATTAGACATGCGCGGTTGTATACCCCTTTTTTAACGTTGAAGACGACACACACTTGTTCAATTAGAGAAATTAAATACAATATGACGTTATCATATACTATTGCACGATGTAAAGTAGCTACGTGACATGAAACCGGACAAATGAGACGTGTAAATATGTTTAAGTGCATAATTGTAGATGACCGATTTGTTTGTGGACATTTCTGGTCTTCAAGGGGGAGTTTCCGATGACGAAAGACTCGAAGAAGCTTTGTGGCCTCCGCGTGTAGAAACATTATTTGTCAATTTAATGGCAGAGCTGAAATAGAAAAGTCCCCATCAGTCTTCCACATTTAAGGATAAACAGTGGGAAGAGCTTGCGATTGACATGTTTGCGGGGGTCGGCACTAGGTTCAAATGGTCACAGCTAAAGTCAAAGTACAATAGGCTGCATGCAAAGTATTGTGAGTTTACCAAGTTGCGGAATCACACTGGGTTTGGATGGGATCACGCAAAGCACTGCTTTGGACGATGTTTGGGATAACTATTTAATGGTACCACACTCATCTTAACTATACCTTATAACCATATCAATTTAGATAGCACTTTTACATAGATACGTATAACACACCAAATTTTATGTAGACGAACAAAGGGGCCAGGTAGTTCCATGGGAAGGGGTGTGCAGATTACGACAATCTGGCCATGATTTTCTCGTAGTCCACGACAACTGGTAAATTGGCACGATAGAATGAGCAATACCATGAGTATGTCGGAGCTTCTAGTAGGAGGGGCGCTACTATTGACCTTGATGATGATATTCATGTTACGGTTGTGGGGACAAAACGTAGGTCAGAGGGTACCCCTGTCGACGCGCGTTCTAGCAAGGATTCCAAGTCGATGAAAATGGACATTGCGCTTGATGCTTGGACGGAGTGCTCCAAGGCCAGAGCACAGAAATATCAACGAGAGGGTAACTCCAGATTCCAACAAAACCCGGTCGATGATGTGTACACCATGGCGAGGTGCATACAGTAGCTCAATCAACTTACGGACGTTCCTGGTGAGCAATACGTGCCTGCAATGCACTGTTTTAAAGAGAGGGATAACTACATCATATTCAGTGAAATGCCTGATTTTTGTCGTTTGCAGTGGTTGGCGTCTTTGGTTCCCTAGGTTCTGTGTTTGGTTACGATGAACTGTGTTTTTCAGAAGTCATGCTACGTGTGAATTTCTGCTACTTTTACTACCTGAACATTTGTGTTGGGCAAGTCCACTGTTGTGTATCAGTGGTAATTTTGGAATCATCAGTGTGGTAGATTATGGTTTTTATCTTATATTAACATTGACTCTTTGAAATTTATGCAATGTTCTATCTTATATTAGGATGCATGTATGTGTAAACAAGATGCTTGACAAATATATTGTTCATTTAGTGACAGGTTATTGAAGTTACCATTCGCATAGTTATTATACTGCAATGTCATCTTCGCAAGCCAATGCTACATGGGCTAATGGTGACACGTCATCGTCAGATGATGACCTTCATGACATTTACATGTTAGAGGAAATAGAACAGAGATGTGCAGCATTAGATAGGGTCCCAAGGCCTATGTATACATCTGTACTCTCTGGGAGTGATCATGTGCAAGAATTATTAAATGGTCATCCGTCTAGGATGTATAATATAATGAGGATGTATCCATATGTGTTTAGAACGTTGGCAGCGACTCTTAGGAATAACAGATGGCTTATTGATGACGCACGCACTCACGTCGGTGTTGAAAGGCTTTGGGCATTTTCTTGAATTGTGTTAGTCACACAGAACGAATGCGTCAACTGTGTGAACGGTTTCAACGCTGCCTTGATACCATACATTGAACCATTAAGCGTGTTGCTCGGGCTTTGGGTTATCTTGGAATGTTAATCATAAAGCAGCAAGCTACTGACGGCGTCGATCCACACATACGAAACAGTTCGAAGTACTACCCGTACTTCAAGGTATAACCTTCAATTATGGCTATGCTGTTCGTAATTCAGATTAATGTTGGGCCGCTGACTAACGTGATTTAATCTGGCAATGTTTCTACAGGATTGCATTGGTGCTATTGACGGTACAATCGTGGCGGCCGTTGTCCCCAAGTTGAAGATGAATGCATCTCGTTCAAGAAAAAGGAATATATCCCAAAACGTGATGGCTGCATGTAACTTCAACATGATGTTCACATTTGTCAATGTGGGATGGGAGGGAAGTGCGAATGATTCAAGAGTTCATGCCGAGGTCATCACATCAGCAGAGGTTGAATTCCCTCGACCCCCTCCGAGTAAGTAAATGAGTTACCACATTATGATTATATTCTCATTAGTTAAAGTCCAAATTACAAATTTTTTATGCAAGACGATACACGAATTTTGGTTTGCAGCTAAATATTACGTCGTCGACAGTGGATACTGTAATGTGGATGGTTATTTAGCCCCATATCGTTGTGAGGGCTATCACCTTCACGACTTTGAGGGAGCAAGGAATGCACCGAGAGGACCTAGGGAAATGTTTAACTACAGACACGCATCTTTGCATAATGTTATTGAACGATGCTTCGGAGCAAGGCCAGGTTTTCAATTTTAAGGTTAATGTCGAACTACAACCTAATCAGGCAAAACAATATCGTCAGCACTTGTTTTGTTCTGCATAACTTCATCCGCCAGAATACGCCAGACGACCCTCTTTTCAACGAGTATGGCAGAAGGGACTCGAGTACTTGGGGATGAGGCAACTGTTTTTGAAACTTCCGACTTGTTGCAAGCAGGTGTAACCGCATGGCCAACTTTAGGGATGGGTTGACTGATCATATATGGAGGGATCACGTTGCTGCTACTAATCGTTGCCGCAGAGAGTGATTATTGGGTTACAGCTACGTATTGATTGTCATAGAGCTATGGCGAGTATGTTTTATGATAGGAATTTGGGTATGTTTTATTATGAATTTTTATATGTACTATGACAATGCTTGATAATGCTAGTTAAACTTGAATGTTCACTCGCTTTTTAACAATTTGTGTTTTCATTTTTTATTCATGGCCTTGTGTGTCGCGCTACTTCGGCGCGTGAAATTGTAACTGTGAAATAACTTGCGTTGATCTACCCCGACCCGCTGACCTACCCTCATTTTTCAAAACAACGTTACAAGATTGTAAAGTCTGTGCAATCAAACAAAATTGTATTAAAAAAAATTGACAACAAATCCCAATAATTTGTTCCAAAGTACAAAATTGTAAAGTAATAGAATACACGTTCAAATAAAGTATACATCGCAAAGGAAAGAAATAGCTTGACTTGGAAAGCAACAAATATAAATACAAAATGCAGCGAAGTAGTTCCTAAAGCGGCAAAGTTAAGCCGGTCAATCGTCGAGCCGGCGTCAAAACTATCACAGAGCACTCCAAATTCAAACCGAGATAATGAAGCTGGTGAAGACGTTATTTCATACAGTTTGACATTAATCTGTTTGACACACGAACATAAATAAAACTTGATCAGAAATCTACAATTACGGGATATTTCACTTAATTAGACATGAAATCCATTGCTGAGACTATTGACCAAATTTTAATCACAAAAATTTGACACAAAAATGTCCACTATCCAAAACAATACCGTAACCGTGCACCCCGTAAAGTGAATGGCCTGAAAATGTCCCTTTTTATACATCCGAAGACTTGAATGGCCTGAGACTGGCCCTCAGACTTCTACACTGATAAAGCCGTGCAACCATTTTCAGAGCTTACCTTCATTTTTAAAGCTAAGCAAACATTTCTTATGATGTTCTATTATTAACAACCAGACACGCATTCAATTAATTGACAAGTCATAAAAAATCAGAGGTGGATGATGACTTTCATACCTTTGATTTTATGGGCATCTTTCCAATTTTAACTCTTTTGATCCAAGATTTGAGATTGGCTTCTTGCCGAAATATGCCGCCGATCTGCTGAAATATGTGGGTTTTTTCTTTTGATTGAAGATCTGAGATAGTGGTGACGGCGTTTGGTGGAGGTGGAGGTGGAGGTGGAGGGTGTTTCGTGCACTGTTAGGTGGATGGTGAGGTGGAGCCATGAAGGTGGTTTGTCGCCGTGGGGGGAGTGAAGGTTTGGTCGAGAGAAGAGGCGAAGGTCGAGTCAGTAGCGACGAGATTGAGAGAAGAGAGAGAAGAAGAGAAAAGTAATGACAGGGAAAGGGGAAGGGGAAGTCTGAGACTGAATAATGGGGTCCCACGTGATGGTCAGACTAATGAACTTATTGGGAGATGTAAAAGGTGGGTATGGAGGAGTTATTGAGAAGATAAATAGAGAGTATAAAAATAATTTGTTAGGTTAAGGGTAGGGTTAAAATGGAAAAATATGGGTACAAATAGTGTGGGAAATGCTAAACATACAAGAATGGATCCAAAAAAGTTACTGAAAATGAAAATGAAAATGGTAAACATACAAGATTAACTGAAAAAAGTAAAAACGAACAATTGAAAAAAATGATAAAAGTAAACGATCAGATTTCGGAACTGAATACAAGAATATGAAAAACAAAAACAGAAAACAAAAACAGGATACTAAAAGCCTAAACGTACGGGGCCTCAATTTCTGTATGAATGGATCGGTGAGTACCAAAGTTTACTGACCTCTTTACGAACATACATGACTACTGAAAATTTCAGTATCGATCGGTTATTCGTCGCCGGACAAAACAATTGTTAGGACAGGCCATACTATCCATTAATTTAATATGAATTTTTCTTCCTTCCTTTGATTGATTGGTCCTGTAAGGCTGTGTGGACCTAGAGGTGTCAAATGGGTCGGGCTTGGGCCGACCCAGCCCAAGCCCATCGGGCCTCCAGAAAATCGGGCCAGGGCCGCTGTCAAACGGGCCGGGCCGAAATAAGGGAAATCTGGGCCCAGTCCAACCCAGGCCCTAGGCCCAACATCTAGGGCCGGGCTTGGGCCGGGCCTGGGCCCAATTTTTTTTTTGTTATTCAAAATAACAAATACATCTTAGTTATTCTCCACTAATGATCTAAAAGTAATAGATTTCTTCTATATTTTAATCATAGAAGGCAAACAAATACACTTTAGTTTAAAAAAAACTGAAAATGCCATTTTTTGGGCCAAAAAAGGGCCGGGCCAATCCGGGCCATTTTAGGGCCGGGTCGGGCCCGGGCCTGTTTCTCAAAAAGTTAGGTCTGGCCATGGCCCTGGCCCAAGCCCTAAGGATTAGGGCCAGTCCGGACCGGCCCGGGCCAAAAAAGGGCCGGGCTGGGTCAACCCGCGGGCCGCCCGGCCCATTTGACACCTCTATGTGTGGACCGGGTTTCTATAAATTAGAAGCAAGCTGCAATTCCACTTGTCATGTGAAAGTTAGGTCCATCTAATGCCCCTACAACCTAACTTTCAACTCTATTCCACGTTCGTTTCTTCCCCTAAAGCACCAAACGTCACTCTCTTTCAGACACCATCACGCGCACAAACAAAGACATGTCCTGTTAAGTTAGAGCGCGCACACGCACAGAGAGAGAGAGAGAGAGCCGGCAGCAATGATACGGTGCAGAAGGTGTTGCTTGCACAAGTCCATGAGGGCAGTGAATATTGTGGTCAATTTTTTCGGAACGTTAATGATCATTTATTCCCTTTGGTTGCTAAAGAAGTGGGTTGAAGGGGTTGCTGATCTGAGCCTTCCTCCATCTTTTCCAAAACCCTGGTACGCTTCTCTCTCTCTCTCTCTCTGTGTTCTTCTTCTTCTTCTTCTTGATTTGTTCTTCTTTGTGGGTCAAACAAGGTCTAGCAAAAAAACACTTGGGTATATCGAAAGTCAAGTGTGGGAGATACTGGTATTCCTGTAGTATTAGCTAATGGAACTCGGTGGTGTATTCATTTATACAGAAGGTTCAACCGTGCAATTTGTTTGGCTTTTGCAGTTTGTGCCTCCATCTTTTTATTCCATCATGTCATGATCTGTTTTGATGAACTTGGGTAAGTCCCAAGAAATGAATACATCTTCAAAGAAAGGAAATTAGAAAGAGAGTCTGGGTTGTTAATTAATTAGTCATCACATGAATATTCCAATGATTATCCTCTCCATTTAGTTCTGAACTAGTAATTAAGATGTGCTTTTTGCACTGGAAATTAAACGAAAAATCACAACCAAAATCAGACAAAAAAATAAGCAACCCGCAGACGTTTATTTAATCCCTAAGCATGTTTGCCTCATTTGTCTTTTACTTGTATTTCTCAACTAATTGCAAGAAAAGGTGAAGCTGACATCGCTTTTAAAAAATGAACAGGTTCATCTACACATGTTTGGGTATTGGGATTATTGTCTGCTTGAGCACGCTCTCGGGCCACATGGTCGCAAACTGCATCAGCAATACAATCCTTGCTTTAGTATCCTTTTTTCATTCATCTATCCCATTTTAGCTCTTTATTTTTCCCGTAAAGTAAAGCGAGAATTAAATAGTATTGCAATAGGTGCAATACTATTTAAGACTCTCACTTGTTATTGTCAATCTCAATCCCTTCTTACATTAACGCAGATATAACGCATGCTTCAAGGTAGTACTACTGATCGAGCTGCTTGTTGAACAAAGTACTTAACCATTGACTCCCAAAATGAAACTGTTACAAAGTAAATCTTTGACTCCCATGTGGAGTCTTAACCTTTTCATTGTTTTTTTTGGTTCCTCGCATAATGCAAAAGAACATAATCCTTAACCAGTATATCAGTATATTTTTACCATTTTCTCCCTTCTTATAGTCCAAGGTGGCCTAATTATCTCAACGTTATTCCAATTTGATTGGGAATCAGTAAGTTTTCTCTTGCCATTGCCTCAGCATTGATCTGTTACTTTTATTACTTAAGAAATCGACCGGTTATTATGCGAAAACATCATGCATGCATACATCAACTGTAACTTGAAATTATATTGTGATGATAAACAATTCTTCATCATTAGTCAAACAAGAAAAAGACAGAAAATGACATCGCACACATGATAACTGTTCGTAATGTTTTTGTTGATTAGAAAAATGCTATTTAGCGCTCGAAAAGGTAGCTTAACACCGCACGCTTGAGCTAATTTTGTGATATATATTACCTAAGCTCCGAAAAGGATTTGTTATTGACCATACTGTAACTTGAAACCATATTGTTACAAACTACTACAATTGTTTGTCAATTGTCAAAGAAAAAAAGAAGATTGAAAATAATCACGGACACGTACTAATTGTATCATTAACAATTTCTACTGTTCTAAGAAAAGGTAACTTAACACGGTACGTGTACGTGTGAGCTAGTTTTGCGATACATTCTACCCTATTGACTTATAAGTTGGGATATATATATATATATATATATATATATATATATATATATAATATAGATATATATACAGCCTTAATAAGCAATCAGATCAAAGGTGGGGAGGTACACATGGTCTTCACATGCATAATACCTTTTGGAGGTCAAAGGCACCAAATTCACATGTGGTCAAAGTTCCCCCATTAGGATTCTTGTATTCTGCTCAGAGCTACCAAGTTGTGACTCTCGTTACCATTATGATGATAAGTTGTTTGTGGAGTTTATCTCAAGTGACCCCTCCAGTTTGCGTGTTTTCTTGGGCAGACTTTTTTAGGTGTCATGGCACTCGCAATCCACAAGAAAATTAAACTTTGTATTTGAAAAAGTTGAAAGTTACTAATTTCGGAATATATTACAATGTCATTTTCAACATTTAAACCTTTCTAAAATGCTGCCAGATCTCGGAGTGAAATCAAACGACGAGTTTTGTTGATACTTTTTGTAGTAGTATAAACAGAAGAATAGAGCTGATTCGTACTTGCATTACTTCCATGTCAACAAACCAATCCCTCTATTTCTGCACCAGCAAATCGCAGAACACATTGACAAGGATCATGAGAGTTTCAAGAATTTCATCCTCTTTCATCTGAGAATGTGTCAAACCATTACCATCTCGGCGTTGGTGGCCCAGGTACTACTACTCTTGCTGTTTTTGAACATTAAGATCAACAAAAGTATGCATGCATCAACACAAGACAAGTATCCACCTGAAGTAGAGCCTTATATAAAGGTAAACGAGATGCCGTGGACATGCATTGCGTGTCCGATTTTGTCATTGCAAACTATGAGTAATGTATTTTGAGATAATCTGCTTACCCACCGTTACTTACAAATGCAATTGACAGATTACACTTTAAAATTTCTTCAGATTTGAAGGAGAAGGTGAATTGTAGAAGAAAATGTAGAAAAGAAAATGGGCAGTTACGTGCAGAGAGTGGATGTTTGTAGCTAATGGTTTTATGGAGAGTAGATAGTTATATTTACAATTTTGTCCTCATAATAGACACGTGTTAGCGCTGGAGTCACTCTCAATGTAACACAAAAAATAAACTTCTCATTATATATAGCATAGATATAGATGAGGCTTCCAAACGGTGTACCAAACAAGACCGTAGTTACTATTTTGCCCAACTACTTGTATAAATATGACACTTGGATTTCTATTTTCACCCTTCCATACCATATTTTAAATGTCACTAGAAAGGTCGGTGCTGCCTTTAATAAAATATTTAGAGGTAATGAGATTTCAAAACCCAAAAAATGTCACCTCACACGATCGGTTGAAATTGTTCAACATGAGATCGATTTCGGGTTTTTTTTTTTTTTGGTATAGAAATAGAAATAGAATGAATATTCGAGCTGCACATAATCATTTGAGCGTTTTCACTTTTCTAGTGGCTTAATAGTGACAATCATAAAGCCTAAAACTAGAGCTCAGATATATCGCTTTTCTTCCCATATTTTTGTGTAGTCGAGGTAACGTGACTTTGCGAAATTCGCTTTTCCAGGTCAATGTTGTGGTGCTTGCTGTTGTTTTCTGGACCGTAGGAGGTCAACCTATGCTATGTGGCTGTATTGCGGATCCACCCAATTTTTCATATTCATTTTTGGCTGATTGCAATTCACCCCTACTGGATGACCCAGGACCACGTGAAACAATTGTGAGGTTTTATGTGGAAGGATTGCTGAGAAAATCTTTTCACCGACTGAGAAGGATTGGAAGCTGATTCTTTTTCTTTTTGCCTGCAAATAAGAAGAAAAATCAACGTTCAACATTTTCGTTGGACTCCCATTGCGTCGTACATTATAAGAAAGTAATGCTCAACAATTTCAAGGGGAGGTTTTCTAGTTGGAATGGACCTGGTCACCATGCAACTATATTCAGTCCGTTTCTGGTATCAGAGATAAAGAAAAAGCCTTTCTGCATATTGATAGCGGCCGAAATGTATTACTCCGTACTATTTTTAGCACGTACGGTCAAGGATTACGTCAAAGAATTATCGGCTTCCTAGCAGTTTTAAGCCTTTCAATGGATCCTGAGTAGACGTTTCAACAACCATTTTGTCTTTAGAGCCTAATCTAACATGTAACGGAGGATCTTAAATAATCTTCACATCATTTGAATCATTCCCTTCGTTGAGCGAGGCTGCAGTGGGCTACTTTTCTTAAGCATGGTAATCTCTTTTAAGTTCTTGAGCATTCTACAAACATTGGTACATTCGAGTTGAGAGTAGCCTGGCCTCGCATGTCTTATTAGATATCGGATGCATGCATACAGATTCGAAGTTCGTGAATGAACATACAATATTTGACACGAATTTGAGCTTCTTAATTATGCTTCAAAAGATGAATGAATGAACCCAATTTTGCTAGCATTTGAAGACAATACGGGTGGCCACACAGCATTTTGGCATGAAGTGACAAAACATTAAGCCGCAGAGTGCACATTTTCTCGAAACGATATCCAACTTCACAACCAATTTAACACCCTAAGACTCTCGCTGACTATACACAACAAGAGGGATGTGCGTAAGCAAACATGTACAATTTTCTTTTCGCTGATGAACTTGACAAGATGAAGAGATCCTCAATTTTACCCTTTCTCTGGCTTAATAGGTTAGATAATCACTATCTGCACCTGGCCCTTGGATAGTCTATAATTTACTTGAAACCACTTGAACGAAAGTTCATGCTTAGATGTGTTGAGGGTTTTTGGGTCCAGGTCGAAGATGATTAGCCGATGGCAAATATTAGTGGTTGAGGTAATCTCACATTGTCACACATTGGTCACAATGTGAGCAAAAAGCTTCACACTTCCGAAAACTTTATTTTGATGTTTAGTCCAAATTGTTAGGTTTATAGGAGAGTTCTAAGTGTTGTTAGGTTTATAGGAGAGTTCGAGTGTTTGAACGAAGATGTGTGTCATAATTTATATTTATATCTATATCTATATCTATACATATATAAAAATACGTGTGGACTTAAATGACTAATCTTTTCTTTCCTTAAATTATTCTTTTATAATTGATATTTCTATAAAAGAATAAGGGTGAGTAATGGTGTTTTTGACTTATAACATTTATTTCTCATTAAATACCATTTCTAAATTAGAGTTTTATTTAAAAAATAGGGTATTTTGGACTTCTCATAGGATATCAAACATATTTCCTTAAAATACCATTATTAGAATATATATTTTTGTTAGAGTTAAGGATTGCTTTGACTTTTGATTAAATACTTTTCTTTTCATTAAATACCTATTTTTAATAAGTGTTTTAAAAAATAAGTGTATTTTTTTTTACTTTTCATATAATATCAAGTCTCTTTCGTTAAATTACCTTTATTATAATATATGCTTTTATCAGAGTAAATGGATGTTTTGACTTAAATTATAATAGAGTTACTACATCTTCTCCGTCATATTCGATTAAAGAAAATAACTCGTAGAGAACATAGTTTCTAAAACTTTTTTTTGAAAAATATCATATACCTAAGCTAAATTCAATATTTTGTCAGAAATTCAATCCTTTTTAATTTTGTATTTCATATGTCTATGTTGATGTGTATGCTACATATTTAAATAATTCTGCATATATATAGATTTTAATATAGACATATTAGTACATTGAAACTGTCGTAAACCTGAAATTTGATTCTAGATATTTAATACGGACATATTGATATAAGGAATGTATAGTAAAACTAGAGTTTTTACGATTTTCTAAATATATATGTAATCTTGATTGGGGTCTGAAACCAAAAAGATAACCCTAGAGGGGGGGTGAATAGGATTTTAAGACTACTTTAGAAATTAACAAGTAAATACAGCAAACTTTAGAGAGGATAAGAATGATGCTTGAAAAAGCTACAAACAACAAACCTCAAACATAATATCTCAAGTAAGCAAACTAGCCAATCTCAACACAAATGTAAAACGATAATGTAAAGAGAGAAAGGTTTAGAGATACTTGACAAGGAGATTTAAATGGTTCGGCTTGATATACCCACAAGCCTACGTCGACCCCTTCAAGGAAGTCCCTTGAAAGGCCCTAGAATCCACTAGTATGATCTTCCTTACGGGTCAAGATCGAACCTCTTACAATCCCTTGATGCTATGCCCACATCAAGAACAAGCTTTGACAAACCCAAAGCTCCAACGCTTGACAACCCCAAGCTTTGATACAAGAAACTTTTAGATGAAGAAATATGTACAAGATTTCACTCTTAAGAAGTAGATGAGTACAACTTTAAGTTCTAGAGTAAGAGAGATGAGTGTATGATGACTTATGGAAGTGTATATCTCTCGAATGTAAGCTCACAATAAATGCTCTCTTGAAATGGATGAGAAAATAATGAAAACCAAGAGAGATTGAACAATTACTTTGATCTTTGAGAATATGAAAGATAAGAGAGCTTTGAATGCAATTGATGAATCAAAACTATGCTCAAGATGAGTATTTATAGAGGTGGGAAAGAATATGACCGTTTGGAATTAGGTAGAGCATTAAATGGGCCAAACGGCTATTGCAGTTGACTGCAATGTCCCATTGCAGTCGATTGTATTCCCAAAGTAGCCGTTGGAAATTCAAAATTTTCAACTTGCAGTCGACTGTAATCCAATGCAGTCGACTGCATTCAAAATGCAGTCGACTGTATTACCTCACTGCCCAACTTGCAGTCAACTGTAATCCAATACAGTCGACTGCATTCTAGAAAATGCAGTTTCTTAGTTTTCAAAGAATGAAAAACTTTTTATGCATGCAAGAAAAACCTAAGGGCAAGTTCTAGGTATACAGTCATCGATACGATCATTTCTCTATCTAGTTTACAAAGAAGGAAATAAAAGCATTGTAAAATTTAATCGACGAATTCCTTCTTTGATGCGTTCTGTTGAGAGTCTTTGACCGAGTTGCTCGTCTAATAGTCCGTTTGCATGAGTATGAGATTGTTCTTATTGCTTCATCAACTCAATGCATGTTAGACAACATAAACATCAATGTTGGGTATCATCAAAACCAAATATAATCCTAGGTTAAATAACCATAGGGTTAACAGGGTCAAATGACTAATTCTTTTAATTTTTTTTCCTTAAAATGCCCTTTTTTAAATTGAAATCTTCGCTTGCAACTTTTTTTCCCATCAAATACTCATTTTGAATTAGAGTGTTGTTAAAAAATAAGAGTGTATTTGCCTTCTCTTAAGACATCAAACATCTTTCTTTAAAATATCCTTATAGAAATATATGTTTTAATTAGAGTTAAAGGTTCTTCTGTCTTTTAAAAAAAATTATGAAAACTTATAAAATCACCCTTGAACTCTTGCGTATAGTTCTATTAGCTGGGCTTGAAAAAGGACCCATACTGCTTACATTCACGCTAAAGCTAAACTACCTCAAACTACTATATCTTCTCTATCAATTTCGATTAATGAAAACAACTTGTAGAGAATAATGTTTTCTATAGCCTTAAAAAATATAAACATAATTTACTTTAACTAGATTGAATATTTTCTCAGAAAGTTAATCCTTTTTAAATTTTGTATTTCAAATTTGTATATTGATGTGTATGATACAAATTTCAATTATTGTGAATGTATATATATTTCAATGTAAACATTTTCGTACATTAAAACTATCATAAAACTGAAGTTTAATTTTATATTTCAATTATAGACATATTGGTGTAAGAAAACTATAGTAAAAACTGGAGTTTCTTTAAAAAAAAATTAAATGCATAAGATTTGATTTTATCATATAATTTTGTTCCTAATTTATACTCTGAGTTTGTGGCAAGTACATAATCCTATACTCGAATTAGAGTTATTGGAATACTCTTATTTCATGACAACATATTCTTCATACGATTATTATCTTTCAATGATGCATTGTATCCCGATGTATCATATATTTACATGATAACATATTTTATATGACTATTGTCTTCACATATTTCACTCTTATAAAGTGGTAATATTAGATGAACCCCACTTAATAAAGACTCTAATTTTTTTCAACTCAAATAATTAATAACATTTTTTGACTTAAAAAAATCTGAAGTTTTAATATGCAAGGGGTTAAATAACTAAATATTTTTTTTTGAAAATATTCTTTTTAACTTAAAAAGTTCTCTAAATATTTTGACTTTTTAGAAGGTGAGGCTAAATTACTATTGTTTTGGCTAACTTTAAACATTTTGACGCTAAAGAAGTCTATTAATGCATCTTTTAGTGATAAAAGACTATTAATATAACCAAAATGGGTAATGGTCTCGCCCTAGCGTACAGAATAATCTCAAGCGATTAAAATGGCTACAGACTTTTTCATTAAAAATACCCTTTTAGAAATAGAAGGTTTACTAAACTTAAGTGTATTTTTGCTTTTAAGAAGGTGAGCCTAAAACTACAATATTTTTTATTAATCATAAATAATTTGCAACTAAAGTGGTTAAAAGTTCACTAATGCATCTTTAAGTGACAAAAATGTGGGAGTAGATCTAACTTAATCGTATAAATATGATAGTAAGTCTATGTTCACCTTTAAAGAAAACCTTATCAAAACATAAACTTAAAACTTATCAACATCAAGATGGATAAAATGAGCACCTTAATTGTCCCTTCTTCTTAGAGAACCGTTCATAAGTCCAGGTATTATCATGTTTTTTTTTCTATATATTGAGGTGCACCAGCTATTGCCTCTATTAACTTTTTTTATATAACTACAAATTTAAATTTATTGACATATGATAAAGTTAGAATATCTGCAAGTTCGACTAGGTGGATTCTATTAATTTTGGGACTCATGTCCTCGAGGTTAGGCTGAATTACAGTCAACGATATTGAATTTTAAAGTTAAAGCCATATTGTTCTGTTAAAAAATATATTTTTTTCTTATGTCGGTACATACTTTTTAAATGTTGATACTACCTTCATTCTGTATCTACAAGGCATATGCAGTATAAAATTTTACAAATCTTAAATTTTCAAATTAGAGTTTTAACCCAAATTCTCCCCCCATCCCGTCACCGCACCTTCCTTGGCAAGCACTCAGCGTGAAGTCAACAAACCGGCTCAGCCTCACTATCCACATCATCCCAGCACCGTCAATGGTGGAAGGCTGCTCTGGTGATAGTTAATGGTGTTGCATAATAGTTTGATGCAAACAAGAAATTTTATTTATCTTCTTTCAAATTTTAAATCCCAAATACAAATTTTCATTTTTATTCATTTGGTTTGTTGAATTGTGATGGTTTGTTGCAAGTGAGTAGAATGAGAAAGCTGTAACAGTTGATTGGGGTGAGAAGGCTAAATAAAAGTGAAAAAAGTTATAGAATATAATGATGGTGGGATGTAATTGTGGCTGTAGCCGATTAGGGGGGGGGGGGGAGGGCGTGTGTGTGTGTGTGCATATCGTCTATGTGTGTGTGGATGGGTGCACACGTGTGTGTGGATGCATGTGTATGTTATCTTTGTGTGTGTCAAAGTTCAAAAATCTAAATGAATGATGGTGGTGGTAGAGGGGCTGTAAGGGTGAGATGAAGGGATGATGAATGACATTTGAAGAATTACATTCCTAAGTGACAGACATTTTGATTTTTACATCATTTCAGTATTTCCGTTCGGTCAACGGACATAAGTATTGTTTGTTCCAACTAATGGACATACTTATAATTTTACCTTATCCTGATCAAGGTCATAGATGTAATTAACCCTATAATTTTCTTAACTCTCAAAACCTTATGCCATAGGTAATATGTTTTTTTTTTCTTTTCATTTTGATGATACAAGTAAATGATCTGGGTTACAAATTATTCTTGATGAACATTGAATTTATATCTATATTTAAACTGTAATGCGTATATATAAATATAGGGTGAAAAACATAGGTTTGTGAACATTATTGAAATACTTAGTTCATTACTACTATCTGATATCAATTTTGCACATACATTTTGTAGTATGAATTTCAAAAGGACACATACAGACACGTATGTATATATACTTTTTAGATGAGTAGGTAAAGTCTGTGTTAAAAATAAAAATTTTAAGACAAATATATGCTAAATTACATCTACAACAAAATTAATAGTCCTTTTTTACTACTACGATGAACAAGATCATGCTAGATAAATATAAAAGAAAGCTTTAGAGTACACTATCAAGAGAAACTTAGACTACATTATAAATTTTTTTAATTGAAAAAAGAAAGTATAATTAAGATTAAGTGTCGTTTTAGACAAATTGTACTCGAACGTTGGAACTAAAAGATAGAAAAAGTTGAAAAAAACTTGCTTTATACTTTAATCCCAAAATAAGAGATACATGAAATTTATACTCCCTTCGCCCCAAATTATTTGATAATATTTGACGCATGTTTGTTTAAAATATAAGTCTTATTTTATGAGTTTCTTATTCTATCCCAAAAGAGAGAGGGGCATGACGAAATTGATTCAGTAGAGAAAAATGAGTCGGTGAATGACTAAATATGGAGAGAGAAGTAGAATAAGAAAATGCCTACAATGGGTAAACATGTAAAAATAGTTACAAAATCTTTTTTAATTTAAAAATTGATCAATGTAAGAATTAATCAAAAAAAAATTTAGACTGAGGGAGTTATAGAATAGATCAGTATCAAAAGGAAATAAATTGCAGAGGATATTTTGACCCCCAATAATCATCGCTACAAGAAATGACAATAACTAGGTAGAAAGAAACATGATCGGTAATAAATGATACTAAAAATTATAAGTGATGATATTTTAAACTTTAGTAGTGATGCTTGCAGAAAAAGTGCCAATATTCCAATATAAACACTTGATATTAATTATCTTTAAAAACTTTTTCACTTTTATCGTTATACAATCAAACTCATAGTGTTTCGTGAGATTTAGATATTTGTGAGAGATGTTTGAGACTAATTGCAATGCCAGTGTACCTTAGATAACAAGATATAATATGAAACAGTCAGAATTCTTTTTAGCGCCAACTTTATGTGACAAAAAAATAAGTATAATAAATAGTGAAAAATATTTGTGATAATTGGCATGAAAAATTTGGGTTTGAAAGTAAGACAATGTTTGGGTGAACTTTTCATATTTTGAGTATTTGATTAGTAGTTAATAACTGATTTGTTATTATCGTTTAATTATAATAGTTACATTGATTAAATTTTAATTATTTTTAATCAAGATTTAGAATATTTTTATTTCAAATCATTATATATCGTGTAAAGCACGTGATCCTTACTAGTGTAATTAAATAGACCAAAACAGACTAAAAGTAGAGCTGACTTATTTAATATTTATCACTTAATTTTTACTTAATTTTAAGTGAGACAGATAGTTAAAAGTTATTGAACAAAGTAACATCACTTTTACAACACTAGGACCACTGTCATAACCACTTTGTTCATGTCATTGCCACCGCCACGATTATGAAGGCCCAGCCACAGTCATTATCACCAACACACCACCACTGCCGCCACCAACACCATCACCACCACGAGGACACTGCCATCACCACCACATCATCGTTGCCTTCACTACCAACTCTTGCACTTCTGTTAAAGCCGCTCCTTAGTTTTTGATGCTGTCTATTCTAAAAGGATGAAAATTTTATTACTAAACAGTAAAATCATTTACCTTTCTCGAAAGAAATGGCAGAGTAAATGTAAGCCAATTGTTAAGAGAGACAATTTTACCTCTAGTATTTTTATTCCCTATTTTATTGGTTGCTAGAGATGTAATACTTGTTACTAAAGTATTTCTTTTACAATAAAAAAATTATAAAAAGTACTCTCTCTTTCCCACAGATGTTGCTCCACTCTGACTAGGCACACATATTAAGGATTTAAGTTATATATTATGTGTTTCTTATTTTACCCTTTAAAGAGAGAAGGGAAAGAAAGTAAGTCAGGAAAGAAAATAACTTAATAGAGTATTAAATGCGGACATAAAAATAGAATAAAAAAGTATAAGAAAGTGTGTCAGGAGAGAGCGAGAAAATGAGTTGATAAATAGTTAAATATGGAGAGAAAAATATAATTAAAAAGTATAAAAAAGAAAAATATATAAAAGAACTTATATAATTTTTTTAATTTAAAAAGTAAATAACTTTTGTGGAATGATATAAAAATATAATTACGTGAGACGAATGAGTATAAGTATATATAAATATAAATATATTTCAGGGCAAATCTAGACATTGGTGGAGTTATTGTCACTCAAAGAAAACAAGGCTAAAAGGGACGCTTTTGTTGCCACGTAATTTTGCCTTAAACCACGTGCCCGTTCGAAAAGAAAGTCAAACAGCCCCAGCACAGCAGGATTGAGATGTGATGACCCACGCCTTGACTAACGTGCCAACATAAGACCTTTAACCAGACAACCACTTATCGCCACGTCACAGCGCCGCTGTTGCACTGGACCCCACCTCCCGCATCAGCCAGCCCGTTGTGTCACTCGCCGCGGCGCCCTACACCGCGAGTATACAATATTTAATAATAAAAAATTATTATTGAAAGTATTTTATCATTATTATTAAAATTATAATAAATTTTTAATCGTTTAAAAATATTTAACTATATATATATATATATATATATATTTTTTTTATACAGCACTTGTTTACGGCATAAGAGGATCCTGATCTACTAGACTCTCCCTTCGTTATTTAAAGCCACAACGGTCCACAGAGTTAAGCAACCAAGTCACGTAAACGTAACGTAACGTAACGTAAAGTAACGTGAGAAAGTTTTGTAAAATATGCAACCGGGATCCTGCTCGCCCGCCGACCGGAGGCTGAGTGCACTGGCTCGTCACCTTAAAGGCTCCTCCGCCTCCGCCGCCATGGACCACCGGACCACCCTCTCTGCCTCTCCCACTTCCGGCTTCGACGCCGCAGGCTCCGTGTTCGGTCACCTTGCTCGTGCTCCTGAAGATCCTATTCTCGGGGTACTCTCTCTCTCTCTCTCTCTGCAAACTCTCTCTGTTCAGTTGGATTTTTGTCCGTTTAACTTTGTGCGTGTTGTTTTAGCTTATCGCGTAGCTTCTGATCTTTTGTAAACTTTTTCTGTCTACGCTTGAATTATGAATATGAATGAAGTTCAGCGCTGAAGTATTGTTAATGACGTTATTGACCGTTAGGCACATACTACACGCACTCTCTCTGTCTCTGTCTCTCCTTTTTTACTATTTCACTTTCTCACCTACCTACCTTCCTGCTTGCTGAAAGATTCTTGAGTTATAGTTAGTTTGCGGGGTTGATGGATCAAATTTGTTAGTTAAAAGTCTTGGGTTCTCTTTTCTTCATTTCCTTCGCCTTCCGTTTATTTGATTATTGGTAGCAATATTTGGATCAGGGCTGTGTGCTTAGGTGGTTAGCTTTCTGTATTTAAGGTAAAGTAGCAAATTGCCTTAGGTGCTCAAATTCAGGGGCGGAACCAGGGGTAGACAAATTTCTTAATTTTGGAACCAAAAGTGTAAGTAAGGAATTAAGAGGAGAAGCAAAATTTTGTACTCAGGAAGAAGAACAATTCCACCCAGAAGGAATGGGTTAACCCCAGTATAGAATGGTACGATTCAATTCAACATTTGTGCATACTAACAGTTTGCAATTCAGCATATAAGCCTTGGGCCTCTCATCTCATATCTGGTTCCGAGTTGGATCCCTTCAAAATACAAGAGTGAGACAAGGGGCAAGAGACTTTTAACAAACAACTTATTAAAAGATACGTAGTAATCAAACAAAGAAGTGGAATAATTTAGGGCTCAATTTACTGCATCAAAGCTCAACAGTAAGAAATGAGCAATGGAGAGTTTGAATTAATTTTCTTTTGATAAGTAGCAATGTTGTTGAAGAAAGTCCAGAGAGGACCAACCCATGGACCTGAAAACTATATCCAGAAAACATCACCACAAAAACCACCTACTAGCCAACTTAGCATCGTACTTAACAGACGGCCCAAGAGGATGCGCCACGGCATATACATGTGACTACTTCGGTTTTCTGTTAGTGGAGGACCAATGTGGGGCCAAGATTTTGAAAATTCATAGCGGGCCTTGGCCCGTGCCAATACCCCTCCAGTTCAGCTACTAATCATATTTTAGTGATATGATTGTAATGCTGCATCAAATATATCTACATATTGTAATGCAACTTGTAATAAGTAAGGTAATTTTGACTGCATTGCAACGAGCAATGTATTAGCAGGTAAACGCTATTGCAATGTTAAAGTATTAGCTTTAAATCAAGCTGGCAGGCGGCATGTATTTATCACTTGGCAAAGATGATGATGCTGAAAAATAACTGAGTGAAAAAGGTTGTATTAGAGCAAGGGTGATGCTATTCCCACATCTATCTGGAATTTCAACTTATGGAAGTTCCCCTACACACACTCAAAGGAAACAAGAAAAAAAGAAGATAAAAGAACCCTTACAAAATGGGAAGTGAGGAAGAAATTACTAACTGCATGGCACATAATAAATCATGATCGAGCCATGTAGAGTAGAAAGAAAGGAGAATAAAGGATTTTTTATGTTAAGAAACAATCAAATTGGGAAGTTTATTAATCTGTTGCAGACTTTGTATAGTTTAGACCTTTGGTGATGAGGGATGTGAACAATCATCAAAGATATTCTAGAAGTCTTTTTTCTTTTCTCTAGTCTGTCACCAAACCTGCTTTTGTGGCTGTCATGATGTTGCGAGTGAGGTAAGAAAGTTTATACTTACTAGAGGCTCAGATTGGTGCATTAGATTCATATATTTTTTCACCTCCATGCAGCAGTATACTTACTCTGCATGCTTTATGTTGCTTTGGTGCTGAAACTTTAACATTTGGTTTGAACCCTAACAATAGTTATGCTTTTTTGTGTTTCAAAAATAGGTCACTGTTGCTTATAACAAGGATCCCAGCCCTGTTAAGTTGAACTTGGGTGTTGGTGCTTATCGGACAGAGGTGAGTTGTTTTCACATCCAAAAGCTGCAATTAGCGATTCATGTCATGTACTTTTGAGACTGATATGCACAATGCACAACTTATATTATATATCTGCGCATCCCAGATGTGCACAGATTAAAGTCAGATACTCTCTGTCCATCATTAGCAGACAGGATTTGGGACCTCAAAACAGTTTTTTAAGCTGTACATCCCTGTGATGTCATGCCACAATTTGGTATGCAGATGTGCTGTCAAGTCCTAAGAGCTAGGCACTGTGCAGTACCTAGCGAACCCTTTCGTTAGCCTTGCTTTTGCAAGGAATCCAGTACATTCATAGCATATCTGCTGCATTGTAAGGGAATGTTTTTTTTACAACTGCCACGGTTCCTATATTACATTTTTGGAGGAACTGATATAAAGTTACTGAAATGAACTTATTTTGGCCTCTTCTCATTCAATCCATAACAGGAAGGCAAACCTCTTGTCCTAAATGTCGTGAGACGAGCAGAGCAAACACTTGTTAATGACAGGTATTGACTTATGTTTTACACTAGAGCATAATTTTGAATGAGCATTGGTTTATTTCTAGGCTGTATATTTTGCAGCTCTCGCATCAAGGAATATCTTCCTATTGTTGGACTGGCTGATTTTAATAAATTGAGTGCGAAGCTCATATTTGGTGCTGACAGGTACAATCATTTCGTATGCTTATTATATCAGGATGAAAATCAAGTTCTGAATGTCAATTCACTAATCCCAGTACAATACACCTTTATTGTACTGGGATTAATGTCGTAAAACAACAAGTAATAGAATGTCAATTCACTACGCACACTAGTTCGTGTCGTATTATGTTTCTACGATATCATATCGTGAGATATATATTGCGCGGAGTGCAATATTGGCAACTATGTTCACAATTCTTGGTTTGTTTAACTTCCAATGTTTTTTTTCTGTCGCAATCATGTAATTTGCTGTTGTGACGCCTCATACTGCTTGATTCCATGTAGTCCTGCAATCCAAGAAAATCGGGTTACGACCGTTCAGTGCTTGTCCGGTACTGGATCGCTAAGGGTTGGAGCTGAGTTCTTGGCCAAACATTATCACCAAGTATTGCACTTAACTACTTAGGTTTTGCCGTTTGCTTTTTCCATGTGCCGTTTTTTCTGAGATCTCCCTCTGTCTACTTTTCCAGCGGACAATATATATTCCCATGCCAACATGGGGAAACCATCCCAAAGTTTTCACTCTAGCAGGCTTGTCTGTAAAGACTTACCGTTACTATGATCCAGCAACTCGTGGACTCAACTTCCGAGGTTTGAATCTGTCTTGTTTTCTACACGTACATGGTCACCTAGACATTTCCTTGGTGACCTTAGGCGCGATTTCTGTTTCTACTATGTATAATGATAGCAAAATTCTTTTTTTTTTTTTTACTATTTGTACTTCCAGAACATGCACTATGAAAACAGGTGCAGGTAGGCGTCTGGGGCTATGAACGTCTGATTGGTCTAATTTTCAAAGTTAATAAGACACGAAGAGTGTCATATATCTTACATTCTTCTGCTATCACTAGGCTACAATGGTGTTATATCCAATATACAAAGTCCAAAAAGTAATTTTATTGCATCTATATGAAGCAAAACAACCATACAGAGATTCTTTACAATTTACGAGATACTGTTCGTGTGTCCATCTTATTTTTATGTTGGTTGTACACATTGTGATTGATTTCATGTCAAAAGCTTGATTCAATGAAATCAGACAGCCTGATTAAGTTCATACCACAAATTCATCTTTTTACTAGATATTCCATTTTTTACTCCTATTTTTCCTTTAATACACTTTTTCTTCACCTTGTATATTTGGCTTATGGTGTAATAGTAAACTTTGTATATGGACATCCATTTTTCTATCTGTGGTTCCGAAAGAGGAGGTACAACATAATGCTTTATGTTATCCTTGTTGGTGAATAACAGGCTTGTTAGAAGACCTTGGTTCTGCACCATCTGGTGCAATTGTGCTTCTTCATGCATGTGCTCATAACCCCACTGGTGTTGATCCAACTCTTGGGCAATGGGCACAGATTAAGCTGCTGATGAGATCAAAAGGGTTGCTACCTTTCTTTGATAGTGCTTATCAGGTGTGTTTGGGAGTCATTAATAAAAAAGTAAAAGTGTTTTGATTTGTATATTACTTGGATACGGAAGACTCCTCTGTTTTGGACCATTTATCCTCGAGGATTATGTTGATGGGTCCTTGAACTTCTAGGGTTTTGCAAGTGGAAATCTGGATGAAGATGCGCAATCTGTTCGCATGTTTGTTGCTGATGGCGGTGAATGTCTTGTAGCTCAAAGTTATGCAAAGAATATGGGCCTTTATGGGGAACGTGTCGGTGCCCTAAGCATTGTAAGTTAAACCTGAATGTTCCTGTAACCCTGTTATATGTATGCCCATGTAATTCCAAAGCCATGCTTTTGCTGTTGCAAGTATTTAAGAGTACGATTTACTTTAAAAAGACTACTCTCTTATTTAAGCTTGTCAAGTTATAATTCTCTTCACCACCACCACCCCAACTCAACCCGACCCAACCCCTCCCTCCAGTTATTGACTTTGTCACACTGGGCCCTCAAAATGGGTTTTTCATATTCCAGTTAGCATTGGCGCCTCCGATGTATGGAGTATTTCAAATCTATTAGAAATTTGCTTCATGCAAAAGCAAATGCCAAGAGAAGGGCTAACAGTAACAAGCAAATGTTCATGGAAATTGTGTCATAGAAAATTTTCCCTGAAAGTGAGACTAATAAAGTTTCATTATTTCATTAACGAGTCTCTTTCTTGAAAGTGATTCTATTTTGTGCTTCGTTGCAAGCTCTTTATTTCATTTGTCCAAGTTGCACTTCCACAAAGATCTGAATTTTCACTGTTAAGATGTGAGACACACTTGTAGTTGTTTGTTTGTTGCAGCTTATTTGCTTGTTTTGGCATTTCTTTTGGTTCTGGTGTTGGGGGTGGGGGGTCTGCCAAAGTTGACCAAGTTAACTACATGGCTAGACAAGTTGCAAAAACTCTAAGAACCTTACGAGTAGCGTACAGAATGGAGGTTCTAAAGAACACCAAGGAATAGGAAAAAAAGAAACACGAGCATCAGACCTTCAGTTTCTTCACCTTTGTGGTAATGTTTTTATACAATCTACAGGTTTGCAAGACAGCTGATGTTGCAAGTCGGGTTGAGAGCCAGTTGAAACTTGTGATCAGGCCCATGTATTCAAATCCACCCATCCATGGCGCGTCTATCGTGGCTACCATCCTCAAGGACAGGTAATGAGTTATTCACCGGCTTAGATTCTGCTTGTGCAATCGAATACCCCACATCCCCGCACCCTATTTTAGAATATCAGGTATATGTTGGCAGAGTACGTTATGAAACTCTCAAGGACATGTAATGATTATTCATCGGTTTTGATTCTGCTTGTGCAATCGAATACCCCACAACCCCGCACTCTATTTTAGAATGTCAAGCATATGTTGGCAGAGTACATTATGAAACTCTTGAGTTTGTGTGCAACTGCCTGCAGGAACATGTTTCATGATTGGACCATTGAGTTAAAGGTAATGGCTGACCGAATCATCAGCATGCGCCAACAACTTTTTGATGCTTTGAGCTCTAGAGGTAACACTTTCTTTTACATCTACTCCTTGCCTATTTCTTATTTTTCCCGGTTTGTTGGGTTGGGTTGTTGTTCCGCGCATAACAACTTTGATTCATAAGCTCAAGCCATTAGGTCTGAACCCCAATTATACACGCGATCGCAACAATCTCCTAGGACTTGTGAACATACCATATGATCCATATCAACATGCGTGCCCACAATGGATCGGAGACACCATTTTCACAAGCTGATCCCTATATTTCTCTTCATGACCAAAGCGATTCACGAAGACTCCAAGAAGAGAACACAAGGAAGAGGCGGCGCACGTGTATGTCTTGCTTGTACTATTCTTTCGATTCACAGGGTGGAACTTAGGACGTTGCAACTTTGATCCATAAGCTCAAGCCATTAGGTCTGAACCCTCTTTCACAGATGATCGAAACAATCTCCTAGAATGTTTGAACCTACCATATGGTCCATACTAGTATGTGGGTCCATAACGGGTCAGAAACAACACTTTTGGAAGCCGATCACCGGATTTTTCTACATGACCAACGCGGTGCACAAAGACTCCGGGCAAAAGATACAAGATAGAGACCTCGAACATGCATGTCTTGCTTCGATTCTCATGGTGAGACTCAGGGATGTTCACACATTAAGGGTTACGTTTTATGGAACATGATACATTCATGTCTATGGTACCATATGGTCCATACTACATGCGGGTCCACAACGGGTCATAAACAACACTTTCAGAAGCCGATCACCGGAATTTTCTACATACCAATGCGGTGCGCAAAGACTCCGCGCAAAAAATGACAGGGAAGAGACGGCGCTCATGGATGTCTTGCTTCGAATGTCATGGTGGAACTTAGAGGGGATGGTTACACCTTAAGGGTTACCTTTTATGGGACATTATACATTGAAGTCTATGGTGGGATGTGGCATGTGTCATGTGATATGCCTCGTCTTCACTAATGGCCACATGGCCTACAGAGAGCAGAGTTTGCAGGTTCAACCGGTTTCAAGGACGAGTATACATGGATTCCAGCACAAGGTAGATTGGTTGTGAGCTGCATTTATTGACGTGGCCACAGGGGCGTCTGTCTCTTCTAGGGTTAAGAAGCAGTGATCACCTTGATAACCCTTCAAAGTTCTGAAAGGCCTATTCAGTAGAGGTCCGCGGCATCCCGATGTCTTGGCCTTGGCATAGACTCAAGGAGCTTTGACCACCATGACCAGGGATTTTTGAGCTTGGAGGCGTGGCAAGGCCATTAAGCTTCCTCGAACTCCTGGCAGTCACCTTGGGTGGTGACATGTGGATGCCAGCCTAAACACGGAAGAACTATTCTTTGTCTTTGGTTGAATATCTTACTCAAGGTGGGAGCAGTGTTATGCGTAGGCTCACCTAAGGCACAAAGGCTGGCGTAAGGCGCATGCGTGTTTCTTTTTGAAGCAAGGCGCAAAATAAAAATTAAATGATATGCATTAAACCAATTATTTCACATAAAAAAAATTCGAAACATGACAATTGAACAAACTTCCAACACTCGACAAAGTTTTAAATTCCATAACATGGCAATTTAACAAACTTCCAACACTAAAAAAAGTTTCAAATCCAAGGATAAATAGTAAATCACGTAATCCTAAGTGAAGATGACACCACCATCCTCATCATCAGTAAGGGCCAAGGTGGCAACACTTTCTTCAAAGGATTTCATATGCTTCAAGTCCAATGGAGATTTCCTCAACTTCATCTTCTTCGTTTACAAGGGGAATTGAAGAAGTAGATCTGCTTGAAGTGACAACCCTTTTATGATGTAGGCCTTACACTTCTTAACCTTGACCTTGAATGGTAAGTTTGGCTTTTAAACACATCGTCATCATCTTCATCTGCATCTTTATTAGGCTTTCCAAACAACCACTCATTACTTTCTGCGATGTTATTCAAGAAAATAGGATCAATCGTGTCACGTAAATTTTATCGTTGCTTTAACGCTATATTGTAATTTACACACACCAAATCATTTAAGTGGTTTGTTTCAAGCCTATTGCTTTTCTTACTATGCAGCTGGCAAAATGATTAATAACCATTATGTATGAATACAACATTCATTTTAGCATAAAACTTTATTATCAGATTGCAACTTGGACTTGTGTGCTAAAAAAGCCCCAGTTTCTCTGATAGTCACAAGCACTACAAGTGAGAATTTAAACCTTTATTGCAAACTTTTGCAAGTAAGGCATTGATAAGCCATACGAAGCCCACCATTCCTCTATTCAATACATGAAAATTGTAAGATTAATAAGTGACTATTTATTAATTTATAAATGACACTGCATACTATAAATCAAACAAGCAGTATCTAGTGCTTTTCTCTCTCTCATTCTTTTGGACATGAGATTCCCGAATAGAGCCCCTGCTCTCCTGTACTTGATTCACTTTCAATTGCATCTTGTACTGTCAAATCGGGGTTCAACATTAGTATGCATTCATACAATCCCGTCATAACCCGTTCATCACTCTCAATCTCCGCGGTAGTGTATGGGGTAGAATGATAGTTACATCCAAAGGGTGATGTAGTTGAACCACTCCATCTACTATCAATAATCTCATAAATATCTTTGCATTTTGACTCATTCCCTTGAAAAGCACTTGCGATAGCATCTTTAGCTTTATCCATAGCGATGTAAATGTATCTCATGGAAGGCTTTTTCTCACCATCAATCGATCTAAGCACCGGGATAAGATGACATGTTACCTTGAAAGTATATACAACACTAATCCAGAATGAAGGCATCAATACTATTTTTGCTACTCTTTTCCCTTGTACCTCCTTTGACCATTTGCTATTGGCCCACTCTTCCGAATTATACAATTTTTTCAAATTAATTTCCTCTTCATGGATCCTTGGCAAAGTGATGGTGGCAGTTGCAAATCTCATTTTTTCGGACCTAAGCAAGTCTCTTCTTGCAAAACTCCTTAACAAGTTTACAACACCCGAGCGATTATGTGTGAATATTCAAAAACAATAACCTTTTGAAATGTTGACTTCATCTCTTAAAGATATCCTCCAAGATCAAGTATATGCATGAGCAGCAGATGGTATCCCAAAACAACTGTGGGTAATCGCACTCCAATAACTTGCCTATTATGCGCATAAATTGAGCAATTAAAGTATCAGACTCTCTTTAGCGATTAAGATCGTATAGTTATTAAGACTTAAATTACTTTGACCTTATTATATGTACAAGTATTGTAATATGCGTTTACATTGCTTGAGGCACCATCATTGACAACTTGAACCAAATCTTTTGGCCCGACCGTCTCAATAGTCGTCTCTGGTTTTTGAATGTTCAGAAGCATCAACAGACTCAAGAAACAAATTGCCTCTAGGACTCTTAGCTAAAAAGTTAATCAAAGTCCTTTCTCTCTTGCCCTTTCAACCATCACACATAATTGGAAAACCGATTTTCTCCCACTCTTCTTCATGATTCTTCATCAAGTTACTTGTATTATCCACCACCGCTTTCTTGAGTAATGTAACCCTCACCTCATGATAAATTGGTGGCTTTAAACCCGGACCATATTGCCCCGTCAAAGTTCACGGCATTAATGCTACCCCGCATCATAAAAAACTTGCTATTGCACTAGAAGCTCGATTGTCTCACCTCCTTTTTCGCTTCTTCGTTTTCAAACAATGTGAATTGCTTCATCCTTCTTTTTCTCAGTACCTCTTCAAGGTCCATGGTAAATTACACGTTAATTGAGCCCTTAGCCTTTGGATTCTTAGGAGGCAGTTGATGAGAAATCTTGATGGATGAACTCCCTTCTTTCCGGATTCTCGAATGCATCATCATCCTCGCCTCCTTTTCATCATTGAGAACGTGATCAAAATCTGGGACACACCTAACCAGTTTTTTCTTTTCTTTTATAGAATGTAGCAAACCCTTTGTCTCATCTTTTACTTGTTGTGGACACCCGGCATATCGAAAAATTACTGTTACCTCCAGCAAGGTGTTGCTTATGTCGATAAACACCGCCCTTTGTTATTTTTTCGCAAAGATTACAAGTGACTGCCTTTTAATCGCTCGGATTAGCCATATGTCCATATTTCCAGCTAGATCCTTCACTTTCCCGCTCGTTGTCTACATGTATATTCCTGAGATTGAATTAAATGGTAAAACCGAAATTAGCTCAAAACCTTAAACTAATACAGAAAAACCTTAAAGATAGACATTCTACGTGCAAAACATAAAAAAAGATACAAGCTACGTAAATTAGTAGATGTAAAATTGGTTGTGCAGTAAATATACAATTTAATACCAGTATGAAATCATGTGCGGTACTGGGGTGCCACTGGAAAATGCAGTCGTTGACCAAATGCTCCAACAATAAGCATGTTTTTCGGTTTATGTTTCTTTGTATTAATCATCCTGATGAACATAACTTAGTTGCAGGAAACTCCTAATATGGTGATGTTTCTCTCTCGGAAACTCGCTTTTGCGATCCCAAGTTAGGAGCTCCATGGGATCTCGTCTCAAACTAAGATGGGAACTCGATCCCGCTAGTTGGATAGAGATGCATGGAACAAGTGATAGAATACATGAAAATCAAGCTCTTTTCAACTCAATTTCTTGTTTCTCTCGTTCTTCAAGTCCTTAAAGTCTCCTTGTCTGTTGTTGCTATCTATGTAAACTGTGCTAAACAAATGATAATACTCTTTACGCATTTATTTATTCAAGCCGCTCCCAACCTCAGATTCTTCTTGGTGCTTACGCTTCCCGCCCCCGCTTTGTGCAACTAAGATACTGCACCAGTGTAGAAGTGTATTGTCAAATTTGAGTGCGAAAATTCATCGGCACATAAGAAGCTATATTTTTCCTTTAGCCAACGCAGCTCTTTATCTTATGTTATGGCATTTGAGGCATTCTTGTGAAGTTCAAAGATTTTCTACTTCTACTTTAGCAATCCTCTCTTGTCCTTCAAAATCAAGCTAGGTATTTCTTCTTCAACTAATGAATGAAATTAGCGAGAACCTGTGAAGAACCAGAATTTGATCCATTTATTGCGATAACATGCTCAGAAGGTTTTCAGTGAACTAAGCAATAGACATCAAACCCAGCCAAGTGCAGAATTGCAATTTCATCAAATATCTAACCTGGCAAGTTTATATATGTAAATGCTGATAGTTAGATGGACAGATATGGATAATGTGTGTGCGCGTGTGTGTGTGTGTGAGAGAGAGAGAGAGAGAGAGAGAGGAACCTGGTGGTGGTTGGTGGTAAGACTAGCAGCCGACAGCCAATGGAGCAGGAGCCGGCAACGATGGAAGTAGCTGGTGGCAAGTGGAGCAGCAGCAGCAGCAGCGAGGGAAGCAGCAGTGAAGACGGGGCAGTGAACAAAGATCGATTGAATTTGGGTTTAGGTTTGGAAATTGATTTGATTGATGTTATAAAAGAAAGGAATTACAAATAAAATAAAATCAACAGGTTAGATGATCCCACGATGGCATCAATCATAGCTTCATTGGGCACTTGGCTCCTTGCGTGCTCCTCTTTGAAGGCGCTGCACGTAGCCCTAGGCAAGGTGCGCCCCCTGTGCTGGGCTGCGCTCTGGGTGGGACCTCAAGGCGGGACTCGATGAATTTGCAATGTTGTCGTCATGACTACAACCTTTTGGTTTTCTGACAGACAACTGGCACCTTGGTTTTACCCCATCTAGAAAAGTGAACTTTACTGGTTGATATAAAACATAGCAAGCAACAATGGAGAAAGGGGGTTGGTAAAGGATGGAGGAAAGAGACTTCTTTCACCCTCTCATGGGGTTCACCATGCATGACGGCCACGAGCACAAAGCTCTCACTATTTATTTTGTTCAATTAGGGGGATTAAGTCAACTATATATGGGAAGACCAACAGCTAATTCTTCTTGTAGAATAAGAAACATAAGCAGAAGGAAGTTATTATATAATAAATTTGTACTATTACGGCATGGTAGCATCTTAACTGTTATTTCGGATTGTCTTTTTATGGTTTTAGTTTCGCAAGGAGATTTGTTTGTAGTACTTACCAGTTACCAAAAACTTTGATATGCTCCACTTCAATTCAACAGATTTATACGTATGTAGATATTTTCTTGCTCTCCCATTCTTCCCAAGGTTTTCACCATTCCAACTGAAATCTCCTCTGCCCCTACCATTCCAAATGGGCCGGGTGGCCCGCGGGCTGGCCCGGCCGGTCCCGTTTTTGGCCCGGGCTGGCCCGGCCCGTTTTTGGGCCTGGGCTGGCCCTAACCCTTAGGTCTTGGGCCTGGGCCAGGGCCAGGCCGAATTCTTTGAGAAACGGCCCGGCCCCGGCCCCGGCCCGGCCCCGTTAGCCCCCCCCCCTAATTTTTTTTTCTTTTCTATTTTTTTTGAAGTCTATTTTATTACATTATTATTTTTTTGATATTTTGGATCTTTTTAGTTAAATTAATAGTTTTTGAGGTGTTATTGAATTCATATGATCAGTATTTTCTTTAACATACGCAGAGAAGTATGGATGTGTGGTGACTGTGACGTGTTTTTGATGATTTCTGAGTGGGCTTTCATTTAATGTATTTTACAGAATTTGCTTTGTGTTCTACATCACAAGCTAATGGAATAATTATAAAAACAATTATCATGTATTCTAAACATAAATAAAAATTATGTATTCTTTTTGTTTCAAACCAAAAGAGGTGAATTGAATTCTAAATTTAATTTCATGAAGTGGGTGACATGTTAAAGAGCCTTGAAGAATAATCTCATGTTTCTTTAAATGACCAAAGAATTTGAATGTAACAAGAAAAGATGTTATTTTATCTTCATCGATCTTGTTATTTTTTTTGTTTGATCTACTCTATTTTTCTTTGACATTTACAGGTTTTACACCATATTACGAAAGAGATTGAATTTTGCACTTAAAATCAGTATGTATGGGTTAGAACAACTAGTTTTTGTACTTAATCTGTGGTTAATGGTCAATCAACATCAATTTGCCTTTTCGAAAGGGGGTTAATTCGTGAAAAAGTGATTGTATACTCAGTGGTCCGTTTACAAAAACTTTGCCCTTTGTTGAAGAAGAAGTCTTTATAATAAAAAGTTGGGAAGAAAGGAAAAAAAAAATATTTAGATTGGGCCCGGGCCCGGCCCAAGCCCGGCCCTAAATATTGGGCCTAGGGCCTGGGCTTGGACTGAGCCCATATATCCCAGGTTTTAAGCCCGGCCCGGCCCGGCCCATTTTTCATTTGTGAGGCCCGGCTCTGGCCTGATTTCATTGGAGGCCCGCTGGGCCTGGGCCGAGCCGGCCCAAGCCCAGCCCATTGACAACTCTACTATGAGGGAACCGGGCACAGATGCAACCTTTGGCCTTCGTAACCCAATTGTATTCCGAGTCTGATAAGAGTGTCGTCTTACTTAATTCAAAGGTTAAAACATCTGATTGAACAAAAACCTTTGGCCTTCGTAACCCAATTGTATTCTGAGTCTGATAAGAGTGCCGTTTTACTTAATTCAAAGGTAAAAACATCTGATTGAACAACGTAATCCAAAATAGACAAAAACTTGATTTATGAACTATGAACTCTGATTAAGGTAACTCTTAGAAATGGAACGGTGTTATGCACCCTCCTGCCCTCCCTCCTGACACCCGACGAATTAATTTATTAAAGATTACGCCATTAGGGTTATGATTAAAAGAAAAAAAATATTCTACTAAACTGGTTGAAAGAGATACAACACATTGTATAGAGACTATTCATGATTGCTAAAATGTTTTTAGTAATTTTTTTAACAATACTTTTAATGGTAATTCTTAGCATTACAGCCAAATGGCATTGTAAATATGCTAATTCGCGTTTGATAAAATTAGTATGGTTTGTTGATCAGCCAAATTCAGAGCAACTTTGGGTTATATTCAATATCGATGTTAATAGTCAACGCAATGATCTTATGAATTGTCCAAAGCTAACTCAAAGACTTTTTCAACTATGCAACAATCACAATGTAATGCAAAGGGATGACTAAATCACAAAGCATCTAAATGGACCATTGCGCACAAACTTTCGAAATGGATTCTTATGAGGCTTTAAAACCTAGGAAAATCAAAACAATCTCTACAGACATGATATAATTGTACAACAACTATTAGGATTAGGATGATGATTAGATAGAAAGTTAACCAAAAGTCCTTTTTCATTCTGTAAGAATTTCAACGTAATGCAAAGGGACGTCTAGATCACTAAGCATCAAAATGGACCGTAGCCCACAAACTCTTGAAATGGACTCCTAGGGGGCCTTAAAACCTAGGCACAATCACAACAATGACTAAACACACATGATATGATCCTACAATAGCTACAAGGATGATGATTACACAATTGTGAATATGAAATAATCGTTACGATGAATGCACCGACACAAAATGGGATGCCTACCATTAGCCCCTCTACAGTGGAACTAGCACGTGAAAGTCACTGTTAAAGGGGAATACGATTTTATGACAAATCACACGAGAAAGGCACACCAACCAAGCACATATGCCATCCAAACACACCAAGCATAGATAATTGTTGAAGCATAGAAACACCCAAGCTACAGAAGCACCGAGAGGTTGAAGTCACTTATCTCAGTCTATCGAAGACATGATCTGAACGAATGCCTAGAGGTAGCCACTTATCATTGTTCATCGCTAGACATGAATGGAAGATATGCCTTAAGGGTAGAGCCAACTTTCGTTGTTGCTAGACAAAGATAAAAGGAATTTCTACAGAATGGAGATCGTCCTAACAACTTGACAAATTGACTTGGTTGGAAGCCGGGATAAGAACTCTAATTGATCAACGTTCATCTAACACAAGAATATGGACTTGATATGATTAACTAAGTTTACAACGGATAGAAGAACTTTAATTGAGAAATATATGTTTTCAACAAAAAGAAGATGGATTTGATATGACTGCCCTGGGTTTAGAACTGAGAAAAGACCTGTATCCAAAAACATTCATCTATAAAAATAAAAAAATAAAAAAATGAAATTTAGATGATGAAATGAAAGAATAGTCCTCGCTCATAACATGAATCTATCGAATACATGAAAATGTACTTGGGTGAAAACATAAGAGACAATGAATAAAACGTATTCAAAATAGGCAATGACATATGAGAAAGAGAACGAAAAATCTTTGCGAACGTCCTAAGGCTACAATCATCAAAGAAAGATTAGGCAATACATATAACTATTATGTAATCGCTCTAGATAAATGTGTATAGAACACGATAACTAAATAAGAAAATACAAGAAATATGAGAGAACTTAAATCCACTTTGTACAAGTCAGATTTATAACGCTCCCTCACATGTATCTCTCAACTATTTTCCTACTAAAAGAAGGACTCTTCTTTCTTTCTTTCCTACTCAAAGAAAGACTCTTCTCTCTTACCCTTAAACACAATACAAGACACATTACTTATACTTAGAGAAAGCAGTTATCTTTTCTATCTCACCAATGTGGGACAAGATGTCTTATATACTATAAGGGACAAGTTACAACTTTCTTTGAGTAACCGATGTGGGACATAAATACAAAACATATATCAACAATAACAATAGAAATTAAGGTCTTGGCACAACCAAGACGAAGGATAAGATGAAAATACAACTATCAAATGCAGTCATATGCAACACAATGATTATGACGTGCAAAGATGAACACAGAAGGCTTGACAAATGCTTTAGCTATTAGTTCTCAATAATGAAATAGAAATTGCCTATTATACTGCAGCAACAAGGGTAGATTCTAGATGTTAAACATGTATTTTAACATAGGATATTAAGCTAAATGTCAACATGACAACCAAATCTACTTGAATGCAATAACAAGTAAAATAATTATTGCAACTGACACTCCGCGATGCAACAATGTGAAAATCTTATTTAAAGAAAAAGGCATTGTTTGTCATATCTTGATAAAAAAAGGTGAGCCTTTAGAAGACAACATTTAATATACCGAGTCTACCTAAGCCACAAGTTTCCACACTCACAAATGCAACAAAGGGGAAACTTTATATAGAAGGGAAGGCACAAATGATAAAAAGTATGGGTAAGCACCTGCACTTAAGCATTTGGTTCACTTGAAAAGTTTTATGCAAATGCGGGTGTCATAAATACTTACTAAAAGAAGCCTTACCACATACATGATACAAAAGGGAAAACCTGAAGACATCATACCACGAGAAGGGAGTCACCAAGGAAAAACGTAGACATATCGCCTTCTTGTGGTATTCGCCAAGGGGATCCTCTATAACCTTTCATCTTCATTTTATGCACGGAAGTCCTCTCACAATCTCTACTCAAAGCTGAGGAATACAGTGGTATTAGAGGCATCAATCTCACTCCTCATTCACGCAATATAACTCACTTACTTTTTGCTAATGACTTTCTTTTGTTCTTCCATATCAACCGCCTCAGCTGTGAACTCCTCAAGATTCTCTTACATAATTATCTACGGGATTCTGGACAACAAATCAACTTAGACAAATCTAGCCTTATTACTAGCCCTAATTGCTCATCTAGCTTGGTGGACCACTCCACATCAACTCTTGGTATACCCCACTCTCCCTTTTTTGGTCCTAACCTGGGCACGACATTTGATATAGTAACACATAGGAAGGAATATTTCTGGCAACACGTTTCAAAATTACAACTTCAGTGTGCGGATTGGATTGGATTACTCTTGAATAAGGTAGGCAGGACTACTTTGATCCAATCAGTTTTATCCTCGCTATTAACATATCACATGCAAACAACGCTTTTTCTTATACAAGTTTGGCGGGAAGTCAACCGCATTCTTAGTATTTTTTTCTAGAAAGGTCATCTGTTGGGGCAAGGTGTTCACTGAGTTAATTGGTTAACCTTTGATCCCAAACTCAAGGAGGGTTAGGTTTTCGGGAGGCAAGAATTTTCAATTTGGCATTATTAGCCAAAACAAGTTGGCAAATCCTCAGTCACCTGGACCAAATGCTGTGAGTCTTTTTCAAAGAAAAATATTTTAGGACCTATTCTTTTCTATCACTGTGTCGTACTCCGTTGGCATCCTGGGGGTGGAGAGGCACTTTGGCAGGCAGGGATATGTTGACATCAAGATTAAGGTGGTGTATTTCTAACGGTCATATTGTTCATATTTGGACTGACAACTGGATTCTGGGTGTCTCACTGCATACTATCTCTTCTTTCTGTATGCCGTCATTCCCACATGCTTTAGTCACTGATCTCATTGTACAAGGTGGTTGGAATGAAAGACAACTCCTTCAGATTTTCCCATCACATATTGTCAACAGTATACTACAAATCTATATATCGAAACCAGGCTATCCGGATTAATGTATCTGGGCACCTACATTATCTGCCACATGTACAGTTCAAAGTGCCTATCTCTTATGGCATCAGGAACTCATTATAAAAAAGATGGCTTTTCAGCACTCTTTTAATCTGAGCGCATCTATTCCACCGCAGATATGGGCGACAGTCTAGAAACTACATATACCGACTAAAATGCAACTCTTTCTTTGGCAAATTCTCTTTGATTGTCTACCTCTAAGAAACTCTTTGACTACACAATGTATCACTAATAACACTATTTGTGAGCTCTGTCGACAAGACAGTGACATTGCTCCTAGGGATTCTTACTTCCACACCCATTCCATCTTTCAAAGAGTGATTAAGAACATAGCTAACTCCTCCCTTAACCTCAACCTCCACCAAGCATATTAAACTAACCCAAACTCTCTTTGTATCTATATTATGGTGTATTTGGATACATCGAAATGAGTGTATATTCGGTACATTCCTTTTGACCCTCGACCGTAATAAATCAAGCTCAACAATTGAGCCACGCAATAACATGAGCCTTTTCTACCCGTACCACAAACGCACCTAGTTCGGTTCTCAAAACTTACCCACAAACAAATATACAAAATATTCACCAATTATTACCTATACATCTTCATCCTGAAAACCAATCTTGCCTATGCCTAAATCCATGTATATTCCACCTCTATATAGTAACTTACAGGAACCCACAGACATTAGAAACAAGATTGGGAATTTTCTTCTTCACTTCCAATTTTTCACAAGTCCAACGCTGACACACAGGCTTCTCAGCGCCAACACAGCATATAGCTTTGGTCACTTCACTCATACAAGCTTGTATTTGGGCATGCCTCTACCATCTCAAACACCTCATCATTTATACTGACTTTTTATATTTGCTTTCACAGATGATGAGAGTTGATATATTGGACTACATGGTGAAGCCTATTATGTACGATATATGCTACATCTGCTCCTCTTTTAACATGTGCAGCATAATCACTGGTGATCCTGACATCAATACAAAAGTCAAATTGTTTGCCAAGACTGCAAGATTGGCAACCTCTTCCACAAACCTAGAGTGCCTTCTATTCTTATGATACGAAGGAGAGGACAAACCAATATGGACTTGCTAGGCTGTGCATTATTTAGTCTATAAATAATAGGAGTTATTTTGATTGCTTCATCATGGAACATCTTATGTATTTTGTAGCAGTGGAATGTATCTTGTTGTAGCAGGGTGAACCTACTAGGATTGTACTGTGTAATATTTATACTCTGCTTTTCATTTGATATCAATGCAAGTCTGAAACTTAGCCCAAAAAAAAAAACTCATAACCTATAAGTGGGAATATGGATAGGAAAGCCTATGGGCAAAAGATCTTAACAAGTAGATCACAATGATGATAAAAAAAAGTTAGAGAAGACAAATATAAGCCCCAAAACAACACACTTAAGGGATCCTACATATATGCATTCAGAGATGATGAGGGGGAGCTTTTAGCTAAAACAATCAACTGCTAAAAGAGAGCATACAAGAGAAGGAAATAGTTTTAAAGAAAACTCCAACATGACATCCATAATGACTCCTGAAACACCCTACCTACAAAAAAAATGAGTGAAACTCCTAGAATTATAGAATCCTTCTTGAGTTGAAATCCACTTTTTGTTTACCTTTGAGTATTAAGTAATTTGACCGTTCAGTTCAAGGCTGTCCTCTCCTCCTTTTACTTTGCAAGTATGTTTGCATCTGAATTCAAGATGGTAAAGACAACTTTGTGGGTGCAATCCAATCTCTCTAGAGAGAGACCATTGAGGATTTTTGTAGAAAGAATTTCATATTCTTGTCATTCAAATTGTCATCAAATTTTGTGAGGGATATTGCTTTACACTTTAAGCATACAAGTCAAATCCTAAGGACAACAACGAAAAGTTTGGTTTAAAAGGTATTCAATAGAAATACATGGGTGATCCCATCAAAGACTGTACTGGAGGTCAATGATGGCACATGTTAGATAGGATCACATGGGTGACCATTGAGGAACTGCACTTTCCTAGATATGGAGGTCGATGATGACACATCCTGATCTTTTTATTAATTTCTAGGGGAGATGCTTTGTTAGCATGAGGCTACATCCTTAACAGAGTGCCCTCTAAGTTAGTTGCATCTGCGCCATAAGAGCTATGTACAAGGAATACATTAAAATTAGACTTCTTTTGACCTTGGGGTCAGCTGGATATGTTCATGTAATATCTCGTCCTCATGAAAAATTAGGCCCTAAAGGTCAGGAGTGCATATTACATTAGATATTCTAAAAGTTCTAATGGATGTGTGATGTTACATGAGTGATTTGATAGTCTTCTGACTGAAATTAGGTCTCGCAATGTGGATTTCCTTGAAGATGGTTCCCAAGTAAGGGTAAAGTCAGAGAGGACATAGAGCGTTATGAAATGGTCACCTCATTTTTGGCAAGGGCGGGTACTTAAATTCCAAATTAGGTCATAATGATCCAATGAGAATTAAGAAGAGTGGGAGAGATATACCACATTGTCGGAGTATCCCATTAGATTCTTAACATGGTCATGATGACCCTATAAGTGTTGAGGATATTGACAGTGTCCCAATTAAATTCTCAACATTGTCATGATGACCTTATGGGTGTAATGGTTAGTGGGAGAGATGTACCATATAATGGGAGTATTCCATTAAAGTTACAATCTATTGCATACACACCAGTTGGGTGATACGTTGAAGTCAACGTGAAAACATTCCTCGTCATCATTTTAGGATTGAGAAGGAACCTTTCATGTATACTTCACTTGATGATGAGCCCACTTCTCACCATTAGGCTCTTACACGACCCACTGCAAAGGAATAGCTAATTGCTATGCAAGAGAAAATGGGTTCGATAAAAAAGAATAAAGTCTGAGAACTTGTTGATATTCCACCTAGCCTGGCGAAAGGTTACACCCAGACAGAGGATGTAGATTATGAGGACACCTTTTCACCTATTTTTCAGGTTTACCTATTTTTCAGGTTTGCCTATATTCACGTTACCATACCCATCATCTCTTATTTCGATTTAGAGCTCTTTCAAATGGATGTTAAGACAAGTTTTCTCAATGGAGAATTTGATAAGGAGATCTTCATAGATCAGCCAGTTGGTTTTATGGTCAAAGGACAAGAGCGCGAAGTGTGCAAGAGCAAACATACCATATATGGCCTAAATCAATCATCTAGGCTATGATACTTTAAATTTCTTCATGCCATGATTTCTTTTGGCTTTAAGATGATTGAGGAAGACCACTGTGTTTAAAGAAAATGGTCTGGAAAGAGTTTCACTATCCTTACTTTGTACGCTGATGATATTCTACTTGCTAGAAATGACATAGGGATGATTGTCAACACTAAAGAGTGGTTGTCTTCCAATTTGACACAAAGAATATTGAAGAAGCTAATTATGGTGCTCGGGGTAAAGATCCTATGAGATTATCCAAAGAAATTCTTGGTTTGTTTTAAGAAACTTACATAAGGTTTTTGAGCAGTTTGTATGCACAATGCTACACTTATAATCACCCTGTTAAGAAAGGACATACTTGAGCCTTGATCTTTGTCCTAAGACCAAAGTTGAATGGCATAAGATGTCTAGTATAACCTTTGCCAGTGCTACTTGAAGCTTAATGTGTCACGACTTGAATCCACAGCTGGGACCATGAGTTAGGTCAATAACCGGCCGCAGGCCCACTCGACTCCCATGAAGGGTTCTGCCAGGCCTTAATCGTTAAAACCAATACAGCTGCAGTAGAACTATAAATGCTAACAACTTCAATATATTTTATTTTCTAATTTCAGTACAATAATTCTTACATAAATACGTATTTCCAACAATACTTATCATCTAATGCAATCTCCGGAACTCCACTCTATATTTTCAATCACTCGCTCGTTACTATCACCTTACTTTCAAACCTAAAATGATAAGTAAGAGGTGGGCTTTTACGTGCTCAGAAAGTAACCAATGATTCAACTAGGTGGACCATAGCATGCCAGAAAATAACCCAGTTTATATAATAGCAACTTTAAGAAAAATCCAAAATCGGTGAGTAAGTAATCATTTGGTAAAATGAAATGAAATAAATGGAACAGAACTGAGGGCATAACATGATTAGCACAAAAACCTCATCACAAAGCGGTTCGATCCCAACACCACCTCAACGATATGATGTGATGAGCATACATAGTCCCACTGACTTGGGCGTGTCAGCATACATAGTCCCACTGCCTTGGGCCCGGAATACCACCTCGGGGATAAACATAACTGTGGAAGTAAGGCGACAACTTATCAAAAAGTTATATGCATTATGTCAATGTACATAGTCCCGTTGACAAGGGCATGGAATCTAACTTTTCCTCGATAGGTATGAGGCACAACAATCGAGAAAGCAAAAACTACCAATTTCGTTTATAGTAAACGCAATCACTAATTTACTAATGGTCAAACCATCCCACTTCACATCAATATTCCTCCTAAACATTTCAAATCAAAAAACCTATCAATCGAGAAATAAGTCCCTGTTGGATACAAGATGGCTTTGTGAGTGAAAAGGATCGGCTTCGAGGCACATTGTAAAACGCTCTCCTTAAGTTTATATTTGCCCCACCTAAAAATGGTGTGTATTGGGTTACAGGCAAATACCCTCCAAGATAAAACGAAGCGCACTAGTGAATAGCGTTTGCACACACGATATTCACCCCACAGAAAAGTGTATGAAATACTGGATAATGGGTTTACAACTAAGAAATTCTACAGAAATTTCTTATTGTAAAAGATCTGCAGAAAAGAGAAGAAAGTAGAGGCTCATCTATATGGTCAAAATTTTGGACCACTGTCTATTTAAAGCACTAGTGGTTGCTAATCAAGGGTCACACCCTTTCATCATGCACCCAAGTAATCTGGACCGTTGGATTAGAAACTGTTAAGATTAACGGTCCAAATCTGGACTGGTAACTAACCAGCTTCCAACAGTTGGGTCTGGCCCGAACTGGAACCACCCAGCTGCCTAACAGGTGTAACCGTTCAGGCATAACCCGAACCAGTGCAAGTGTAACCACTCAGCTACTAACGGTCGGATCCGACCCGATCCGTTGCACCGACAGCCTAGTTTTCGTCACGAAAACTTAAAGGCGTCTAATCGCATCATGCGACGATGCGCATGTGCGAAGTGCAAAGTGGGCCATCAAAGCGCCACATTGCGCCTCACAGCCCACTGCCACGCGCGCGCGCGCGTGTGTGCGTGTGATAGTTCCTCGTATGGTGCTTCGCACCATACTCGGTGCACATGCATACACCTTAGCATACCACATAAGTATTAAAGTATGTGGAGTTCTTTATTATTTACCCACTTACTTTTTCAATTCCCTTCTATGTGGAATTCCTCCCTCTTTGCCTCTTCACCTTCCTTTCATCATTTTGACAAAGAAAATGAATCAACCTTGACACTATATTTTGAAAAAACACTAACAATCCCCACCATTTTACAAAATATAAAATAATAACAAAACAAAAAACCAGATCTTATTATCCAGTGAAGTACATAACAAGGCTAATCTGAAAAAAGTGTGGTAGATAAACTTTGAACCACCTATCCTTGCTGACTAGCCGGTCACATATCACACATGAAACTCCTATCCATACACAAGTCCAGAAAACTGCTTATACAATAAAGGCCATGTAATTTGTATCTTGTTTTCATGAGTGCTTTAGAGTTTAGCCCTTAAACTCGACAGAAGTGGTCCCACTTCACACTCACTAGTCAGGTCTATCAAGAGTGTACCGTAACTAACACTCCAAAGAATGACCCTTTTATAGACCTATTAAGAGTATAATACTCACCCTATTCCTTCGTTACGGTTACCAAGCACATGACCTTGGGATGACTAAAATTTGTGCTTGCAATCACCATCATAATGTACTTTTGACTCGTTGAACTCAAGACTTGGTGTTAGCAAGCATTGAGTTGAGATTTCCATCATTGGTGATCCTTGACATGGGCTTAAGACCCATCCCTCATGAGGTTCTAATAATATTTTCCCTTGGAAGCCCTTTAGTTAACGGATCCGCTAAATTTTCCAAGGACCTCACAAATTCCAATGTGATTACTCCTTCGGTAATCAACTGCCTCACGAAGTTATGTCTAAGACCAATGTGTCTAGACTTTCCATTATACACTTCACTACATGCTCGTGATAGAGTTGATTGACTATCACACCTTGTCGATATTGGAGCCATAGGCTTAGGCCATAAAGGAATTTCTAATAGCAAATTTCTTAGCCATTCTGCCTCCTTGCCCCTTGCAGCTAAAGCAATAAACTCTGCTGCCATGGTAGAATCAGTAATGCAAGTCTGTTTCTTCGAACCCCAGGATATTGCACCCCTACCAAGTGTGAAAATCCATCCACTTGTGGAAGCATAGTCATCCTGATTCGTAATCCAACTGGCATCTGTGTATCCTTCCAAAACCAAAGGATACCCATTATAACATATGCCAAAATTCATGGTTCGTTTAAGGTACTTAAAGACCCTATATACTGCATTTCAATGCATATTACTAGGACAACTAGTATATCTACTAAGTTTTCCTACTGCATAAGCAATATCCGGTCTAGTACAAGTCATGGCATACATTAAACAGCCTATTGCACTCTCATATTCTAGTTGTCTCACAGCTCTACCATCATTAGGAGACAACTTAATACTCTCATCGAACGGAGTACTAACTGGTGTGCTATCTAAATGGTCAAACCTTTTTAAAACCTTCTCAATATAATGAGCTTGTGACAAGGTTATGTAACCATTATTCCTTATGATTTTAATTCCTAAAATCACGTCAGCAACACCCATGTCCTTCATTTCAAAATTATTGGACAAGAATTTCTTTGTCTTTACAACTTGTTCCAAGTCAGTACTAAAAATGAGCATATCATCTACGTATAAGCAGATGATAACTCCCTTACCGCCATCGAACTTTCTGTACACACACTTATCCGATTCATGTATTTTAAAACCATTAGACATCACAATTTGATCAAACTTTTGATGCCATTGCTTAGGGGCTTGCTTAAGTCCATACAATGACTTAATCAACTTACAAACTTTATTTTCTTGCCCACGTACAACAAACCCTTCCGGTTGTTGCATGTATACCTCCTCATCTAATTCACCATTTAAGAATGCCGTTTTAACATCCATTTGATGAATTACTAGCTTATGGATGGAAGCTAGTGCTATAAGCACCCTAATGGTGGCTATCCTTGCAACTGGTGCATAAGTGTCAAAGTAATCGACACCTTCCTTTTGGGAAAATCCCTTTGCCACTAACCTCGCCTTAAAATTTTCAATCGATCCATCAACCCTTAACTTTTTCTTGAAGATCCATTTACAACCAATGAGTTTAGAACCGGGTGGTAAATCCACCAATTTCCATGTTCCATTTCCCGTGATTAAATCAATCTCTTCATTTATTGCTTCTTTCCAAAAAGAAGAATCTTGAGATTTCATGGCCTCTTCATAAGTCTTAGGGTCGGATTCCACATTTAAGACAATCAGTATGGAGTTGTATATTGTTGTCCTAGTTCCTTCTATCAAATACATGTAGAAATCGGGTCCATAGGTTTTAGCAATTCTCATTCGTTTGCTCCTCCTAGGTTCCACTTCATTTTTATGATTTTTGTCAACATCACGTTGACCTTCCTTTTGCTCAACTTGCTTAGGAAGTGATTGGAACCTACTTTCGTCAAAGATGGCATCTCTAGATTCAATGATAGTGTTTTTAGAATAATAATCATTTTGTTCCACTACCATGAACCTATATGCTTTACTGTGTAAAGCATAACCAATGAAAATACATTCAATGCTTCTTTCACCCAATTTCTTCCTTTTTGGTTCCGGAACTCTTACAACAGCCCTACAACCCTAAACTTTAAAATAATTCAGATTAGGCTTCCTTTTCTTTCATAACTCATAAGGAGTAACGTTATTCCTTTTAGTTGGAACTCTATTTAATATGTAGCAAGCTGTTAATAAAGCTTCTCCCCAAAATCCTTTTCCTAGACCCTAGTTGGAGAGCATGGCATTAACCATTTCGACTAATGTCCGATTCTTTCTTTCCGCTACACCGTTCTGTTGTGGTGTATACGGTGTAGAGAGTTCATGCACTATGCCATTTTCTTCAAAAAATGGTGGCTCATAGTACTCTCCTCCCCTATCGGTTCTAAGTACTTTTATTTTGGCATCACAAAAATTTTCTACTTCATTTTTATATGTGATAAAACTAGGCATGGCATCATTTTTATTATGCAATAAATAAACATAGCTATACCTAGAATAATTATCAATGAATGTCACATAATATGAGTTTCCTCCTAATGAAGGAGAGGAGTGAAAATCTCCTAAATCACTATGTATTAAATCTAAAATCTTAGACTCTCTTTGTCCATTTGGAAAAGGAGCTCTAGTGATTTTAGTGAGCATACATGTCTTGCAAAATCCTTTATCTACATGCATACTAGGCAAAAGATTTAATTTAATCATGTCATTAATTTTTCTAGTATTAACATGTCCTAAACGATTATGCCAAAGAAAAGATTGTGGCTCAATAATATAAGCAGAAATAATATTCTTATTATTAATATTAAGTTTAAACAATCCCTCACAAAGATATCCCTTTCCCACAAAAATCCCTCCCTTAGAGAGTACAAACTTATCAGCTTCAAAAACAAGTTTGAAACCAAACTTGTTAAGCATACAACCTGAAACTAAATTCTTCCTAATTTCGGGCACATAACAAACATTGGTAAGGGTGACAACGTTTCCGGATGTAAACTCGAGCTCGACATTTCCTTTGCCCACAATTTGCATAATTGACGAGTTTTCCATGTAAAGAAGGCTTCCATCCTTCACCGGTTCATAAGTTGTAAAATACCTCTTGTCCTTGCACACATGCTTTGTCGCACCCGAGTCAATCCACCATGCGTCGTCATCTTCAAGGGCATTTGCCTCACTGATTACCACGACTAAATTATTTTTGGTCACCTTTTTTTGTTTCTTCAAGGCACGGCAATCACGCTTATAGTGCCCTGGTTTGCCACAGTGAAAACACTTTCCTTCGTGTTTTTTCTTCTTGTCCTTGTCCTTGTCGTCGTCTTCATTTCCTTGAAGCTTCCTTTTCTTGTTCTCACAGGAGTTCTTCTTGGACGATTCTCCTTCTTCCACGGCTAAGATTTTAGAAACGCCCTCGCTTTTAGACTTTTCTTCCTTGCGCAAGTCTTCCTCAATCCGAAGATGAGTACCCAACTCGTCAAGGTTGATGTCTTCCTTGCGATGCTTAAGGCTGTTCTTAAAATTCTTCCAAGAAGGAGGTAATTTATCAATGATAGATGTAACCACGATAAACTCATCCAAGGCTAACTTGTGTTGGGAATAACGATCAAGAATACTTTTAATCTCATTAAACTGTTCCATAACGGACCTACTATCAACCATTTTGTAATCAAAAAATTTAGAAACGATGAACCTTTTACTGGTGGCATCCTTGGTGATGTAGCGACGTTCCAATTGGTTCCAAAGTTCTTTAGCGGTCTTGACAGTATGATAGGCATCGAATAGTGTGTTGGACATGCCATTCAGAATATGTCCTCGACATATCTCATCATCTTGATCCCACCTCAATCTTTCACGTGTCGTCGCAACACTTTCCTCCTCATTTTCACCGGGTTCCGGAGGTCTTGGATTCAAGATCACATAGTACACTTTCACTGTTACTAGTAGAAAGTGCATCTTCCTTTGCCAACGAACAAAGTCCCTACCATCAAAGTGCTCCAAGCGGTGGAAATCCAAGCCCATGTTGTAAAATATAAACTTAAGATTGTTGGATACGAGATGGCTTTGTGACTGAAAAGGATCGGCTTCAAGGCATGTTGTAAAACGGTCTCCTTAAGTTTATATTTGCCCCCACCTAAAAATGGTGTGCATCGGGTTACAGGCAAATACCCTCCAAGATACAACGAAGCGCACTAGTGAATATCGTTTGCACACACGATATTCACCCCACAGAAAAGTGTATGAAATACTGGATAATGGGTTTACAACTAAGAAATTCTGCAGAAATTTCTTATTGTAAAAGATCTGCAGAAAAGAGAAGAAAGTAGAGGCTCATCTATATGGTCAAAATTTTGGACCACTGTCTATTTAAAGCACTAGTGGTTGCTAATCAAGGGTCACACCCTTTCATCATGCACCCAAGTAATCTGGACCGTTGGATTAGAAACTGTTAAGATTAACGGTCCAAATCTGGACTGGTAACTAACCAGCTTCCAACAGTTGGGTCTGGCCCGAACTGGAACCACCCAGCTGCCTAACAGGTGTAACCGTTCAGGCATAACCCGAACCAGTGCAAGTGTAACCACTCAGCTACTAACGGTCGGATCCGACCCGATCCGTTGCACCGACGGCCTAGTTTTCGTCACGAAAACTTAAAGGTGTCTAATCGCGTCTCGCGATGATGCGCACGTGCGAAGTGCGAAGTGCGAAGTGCACCATCAAAGCGCCACATTGCTCCTCACAGCCCACTGCCACGCTCGCGCGCGCGTGCGTGCGTGCGATCGTTCCTCGTATGGTGCTTTGTACCATACTCGGTGCACATGCATACACCTTAGCATACCACATAAGTATTAAAGTAAGTGGAGTTCTTTATTATATACCCACTTACTTTTCCAATTCCCTTCTATGTGGGATTCCTCCATCTTTGCCTCTTCACCTTCCTTTCATTATTTTGACAAAGAAAATGAATCAACCTTGACACTATATTTTGAAAAAACACTAACAGTCCCACTTTGCATTAAGCATTTCTAATAAAGATTCAATAACAATTGCTATCAAAATGTTGTTTACATGCTGGTGTGGTTCTTAACAAGAAGTAAATGTCTCTATAAGAATTTTGCTAAGCGATTTTTTCCTTCGATAAAAGAGATAATGTCATTAAAAGCAGCTCATTTCAGGTAAACAATGATTTCTAAAATAAAATGATAACATATATGCTGCATACAAAAGTACTAGATGGATCAAGAGGTCCCTTATCAAAACTGTTTAATCTGATCTAGGAACTTTCTTTTGAACCTGACCTCGAGTACCTCCTACCGAATCTGAATAAATAATTGAGGGTAAATTAATTATTGTAGTGTAAGAATTAACTCATAATGTAAGGAATATCTCGCGTTCTACCCTTCCCACTTATCTGACAAGACTACTTGCTACGACTGACTTTCTCGGTGGCGACGTTAGGGTTTTGCCCTAGCTTCTGAATTTGTACTCACTCCGCAAATTTCTAAGTACAAAAAAATCATACTAACACCTTCTCGTAATTCCTAGAAATCCTGATGCTCAAATATACATGATTGTTTCGCCACTGGTATAGAAAATTATCAAAATACCCCTTGCCTGTAAAATTCACCAAAAAACACCGTTCTCCTCTCTAAATCACGAACATAATATCCTTCTCGTATGTAAGATAATCAAAATATCTCTATCCTGTGGGAATTCAAGGTTGTTTTTCTTTCTTTTTGTGTGCTGGTGCGAGTGCCTGCGTGGGTAGGGGTTGCTTAATATCCAAGTTTTCGATATAAAGTCCAGTAGAGATAGTAGATGTCACACAGTAAGGAAAATTGGTATAAAGGTCTAATGCTTTTACATGGAAAAATTCTTACTAGTTTGTTTTCTAGTTCATTTTTAAAAATTTTGTTTTGATCTTCTTTAAACATTTTAACTTTTGGCATCTTAAGTCCCGAATTTTGAAAGTAGCAATCTGAATTAGAGACAAGTCAGCCAAGCACAATTCTTTATCTCTTACCCAAAACTTCTTGAAGAAAATCAACGTCGAAACTGAGATACAAAAATGATGATGAAACTGAGATGCTAATCCATCATGGAAAACTACATTTTGATCATGCTCAAGAAATTAACTACATCATTTTAGTTATCATATAATAAACTATTCCTCTTGTATGTTATAAAAAAAACCTTTTTTCGGGTGAGAAATTACCAAAACACTCCTGGTGTCTAACACACCGAAAATCTTAGAAAAAAAAACACTTCGAAATACCATTTTAAGCAATGTGAAGTATTTTTGGACTAAAAAGTCCTTGGGAGAATTTTTTGCTCAAAAACCCTATCTGATATCGAAATTGAGCGCTAAGAGGCCGATTCCACTAAAAATAGTAATTTGCATCGAAATGCTATGAAATTTTAAATGCTAAAGTTTCTTGAGAAAACAAGGTTACTGTAAAATTTTCAGTTAAAAATAGATTTATGTGCTATATTAAATAAATCAAAAACTCGTTTTTGAAATAAAATCATTTAATGTCCTTTGCATATCCACAAAATTTCAAGATGTAGATTTCGAAAAAATAAGATGGGTTTATGTTTTGCACTTGGCCAAAATATGCTCAGAACTAAAATAAAGGGTTTTAGAGATACTTTTCTGTTCATCTACTTCCTCAAGCCCTAATTCCTACCCACTGCACCCCGTTACTTCTCTCTCTACAGCACCGAGACACCTACTTGCACACACCAATTTCCACACACAATCGTACTAGTATACACACACTAAAACATTTACACACCCTAAGACACCTAAACATACACATTACACACACTGCCACACATAGCCACTCATGCACACACAAAGGTTTGCACACTCTAAACACACGCACATGGATGCAAGGAGCCCATAGCACTACACACATTATCACATATTAACCCCCCCCCCCCAATAAAATTGCCTCTCACACAGCACTTATCACGCACTGTAACAAACACACACACGGTAGACACGCACACATACACCACGAAACACACCACCCAAGCACACATAGAACACTCATGCTCCCTAGCAGCGCCCTTTCTTCTCCACACACATACACACCCTTACAGGCATACACACCAAACACCAGCTCATACACATACAGATTCAGACATACAAGCTTCACCCATACACACAGCGACACGCACACACGCCTTTTATACGGCAACCATCGTTGCCTACCCTCAAAACTCTCACGGCAAACCCACGTCACCCACAACCCTCCATTGCTCCGACCAAACACCACAGCAAGTGAATCAACGCGAGGAAAGAAATAAAAACATGAAGTTTACCGCACAATCACCGGAGTTTAGTTTTTCCTTCTCTTCATCTCTCTAGCTCTCTCTTTCTCTCTTTATCGTGAACAAATAGAAGGAAAGAGAAAATTATGGATGGCTGATCCCATAAGAACTTTATATTCACCCTAAAAACAAAAATTGATGAAAACCCCCTCGAATTTTAGGTACTTTTTTTTCAAGTTCACCCAAAAGTTTTTAATATTACGAAAAGGCCCAAAAACTAATTAGATACGTCACAATATGAGTTGCCAGATAAAAAAATCTAGAGTGTTACATTCTTCCCTCCTCATGAAATTTGGTCTTCAAATTTTGGTGCTCATTAGATTGTTGTTCATAATCATGTTTGCTCTTAGATATCCACCGACATACACCTCAAATCCTTATATAACTAAATCTGTTTAAACGGTTGGCAAACATCTCAAATTCAATTTCAACCAACTTACAAGGTACTTGTGCTAAAGACCTAAAAGTTCAAGGTTGCCCGACCGTTAAATATAGCTTCAAATATTAAAACTCGTAAATCACAAGCTCCACCACAATGTAATTGCCTTAGATTTTACCATTTCTCCATTTATACCATTAAATTGTCGCTAAAAAGTAAAGTCTTACCGTACAAGCAATGGTCACTAATATATTTACTACATTTGTCCTTAAACAAATTTTAGAGCAGAATATTATATAACCATAATGTGTACGTGGCCAGATATATATACCATGTTGCCATGTGAGTCGCTTCTTACAATATCTTCCAGGCATTGCCAACTATGTGTTTTGTTACCGTAGAGGTTTACATACACTTGCAAAGCTATGGCGATGCAGATTGGAGTGATGATTTGGATGAGCACGGGTCCACTTCAGGATATGCTTTCTTGCTCAGCAACGGTTAATTAAAAATAGTCCTACATAGCATCGTGCAAGATGGAATGAAAATATGTTGCATGTTCAGGGGCTGTTCAAGAATCTATTTTGTTGAAAACTAATTAAGACTACCTGAGATAATACCACGTACTATAGATTCTGTAATTACTTACTGTGATAGTACGACTGCTTTTGGGTATGTGAAGGACCCCAAGTACCATGGCAAAATAAAGCATATAGAGACTCGTTATCACTTCATTCGAGATAGAGTTTCACATGGAGAGGTCGTACTAGAGCATATCTTTAAGAAAAGGATGGTGGCTGACCCATTGACTAAGCCACTCGCTAAGGATTCCTTCCACCATTATCTCAATTGTTTGGGTCTTCCTAAAATATGATATGTGATTGATTGATGTTTACCTTATGTACTTGTGCTACCTCTTAACAATTTGATATTAACTTAAGTCAATAACATGCTACATTTCTTTAAAATTGCATGTCTTTTAAGATATTTTTTTATGATTTAAGATATTAGCAAATCACACACATTACCATGATCTAAATGATGGATGCCACCAGGCTTATACATGGTTGGTTGACTCACAGAGCAACTACCTTATCGCTTGTATACCAAGTGAGATGTGACGTAAGAGTTCAATTGTAAAGAACTTTCTTGATATAAATGTCGTCGTGGCATGGCCAAGATGAGGTTTTTATAACTATTTTTGAAAAATAACCCACCTTTTCAAGTAACCTGAGAAAGCCGAGTGTGAGATCTCAAGTGGATATATTGGAAACATGTCCACTTTGAGAGTTTCAAGTTAGACACTTAAATAGCTACTAGACCAAGATTCGTACGGTATTTGACATTAGAAACTGATATCCTCACTTTAATGATTATAATACCTAGCATGTAAATCGAACTAAATGTGCTTATAAGTCAACCAAAGAAAGAAAAGTGAGAAATTGCTAGCTATTTTCTCATTGTGTGCGCCCTATAGGTCATTGTATTGACCATATTGTGCCTTTTGAAAACCTTGGACAATGTCATCAAGTTAAGGTTCTTTGTTGTACCTATGGCCATGATTGGTGCAATTTAAAGGGACATTTCTATGAAGGCTTAATACACTGTTTTAGACACCCAATTTTTTTAGTCATTAATAACTAAATAAATAATGAGCTTTATTATTTAATTAGAGTGCATTATTGAGCATAAGCCTAGTAATGTGACCTAATTAGTTAATTTAGTCCGGTCTAGTTTACTTGTCCAAGTCTAGCCCAATTGCATGTCCAGTCCATTTGTGTCAGTCCAATAGTTTGATGCCTAGATTTTGTAATTTATTTGATTTGGTTTGTCTAGATAATTAGGAAAAAGAATCTGTGAATTACCTTTGATGCAAAGATGAAACCAGTCTATCTTTTGGTTAGAAAATAAATTATCCCAAATCTGGTACATCCCATTTACAAAATCATAGATAATTTTTACAGAAAAAGCCAGATAATGCCTCAAAATTTGAAAAATTATTATTTTAATTTGTAGGGTGAATCGGCTGTTTTTTGACTAACCGGTTGTTTAATTGAGTTTTGTCAATCTGCTATTTTATCACTTATTCTGACTTATCTCTAGCCTTGCGCATTAGCTTAGCTAATCTTATTAGATTCTGTGACCCTGAGCATTATAAAAACGGGCCTTGGCCTTCATTTTCACGGAGCAGAAAAGCTTATTCTCTTTAGAGCTTGTATACCATTTCTAAGTGAAGTGATACGTTATCTCTCTCGAGAATATTAGCCGTACATATTCACTTTCATAAAGTTTTGCTCCCAACCTGTTCTAGTTGCACCCAAGGGACCACTAGAAGTCCCATTTTGCATGACAGATCGACATGGTCAATGGTCAATTTTTTAACGCATCAAACCGATCAAAGGGTGCATGCTCATGTCACGTGCGTTTTCTTACTCTGCACGTCTCGTGCGCGACTTAGGCACCAATTATTTCACGTCAGCATAACTCACGGTAATACGGTCGTCACGCAGCAACCACCCGAACACCTTTTCACCAAAAATATTGGCCGACGGTGCAACCAGATCCACGAGGTCAAGGGGTAAAAGCCTTGGCCTACCCCATGGGGTCGGCCTCGGCCTCCCCTTGCCCATGGGGTCGACCTTGGCCTCTCCCAAGGGGTTGGCCTTGGCATTTTCCCCAATGTTGCCCTTTGGTCTTCCCTAAGTCACCCACTCACCACACGATGTCCATTTTCACACGTTCTTCACTACGTGTGCTGCGTATGTGACTTGGGTACCTCATTTATTACATTGGCATGATTCATGGCAATGCGCTCGTTGCACCCCGGATACCCAAACTCTCCTTTCTCCCAAAACATCGATCCACGGCACGACCGGAGAAGCAGGGTCAAGGGGCAAAGGCCTTGGCCAACCCCATGAGGTCGGCCTCGGCCTCCTCCTTGCCTATGGGGTCTGCCTCGGCCTCCCATGGGGGCTGGCCTTGGACTTTTCCCCCTGGTTACTCACTTCTAGTGCAATGTCCCTTTCGCACATTTTTTGCTTCTTATGCTTCGTGTATGACTTTGGTACCTTGTTCATTGCATGGGTATGAATCATGACAACACATTCATTGTACCTCGACTACCCAACTCAGCATTGTCCACCAAAACACCAACCGTCGGCATACCCAAAAACCACTAAAAAAGGGGAAGTGGCCTTGGCCTCCCCTTTAAGGGAGAGCCTTGGCCTCAGCCTCGGCCTCCCCAAGGGGTCGGCCTCGGCCTTCCCAAGGGGGTTGGCCTTAACCTCCCTCAAAAGTTAGCCTTCAGCCTCTCTTTCCGCACTTACTTGTCTTCACGGGGTTTTGCGTCTTCGTGATGCTTACCAATGCCTACACACCAACCTCGCGACGTCTGTCGTCTGTCTTCCGAGACTGCGCACCGCTTTTGCGATGCTCGTCGCCCAAAGTAGCGGCCTACCATTTATTGACCCTTCACCGACCGCCGCGTACCATCACTCCCAACTTTGTCATTACTAAAGATCGCATTTATCATTTTGGTACAACAGACGCACTTGGCTCACTCCCCGTCTACGGTAAACTCGACGCGCGCCCGTGCGTCATCTCTGAGATAGTCGTCGTCGTGCCCGTGCGCCACTTTCATGACATGTGCCCCCAGCACCAGGTATTGTCTCGCGACTGTTGTTGCCATGCCCACGTGCCATAATCAATGTCTCATGTCGTTGGCATCGCTCCTATGTGCCATAATCAAGGTCTCGTGCTGTAAGCATCGCACCCATGCACTACAATCAATGTCTCATGCCGTTGGTATCGCGCCCATGCGCCACAATCAATGTCTCGTGCTGTAGGCACTGAGCCTATGCGCGACAATCATGTCTCGGGTTGTACTATGCACCACAATCAATGTCTCGTGCCGTTGGCATCACTCCCATGCGCCACAATCATGTTACAGGCCTTTGGGCACCGAACTCATTCATCATACCATACGCCCCCACCATGGATGTGGAACTTGCTTCGACCCACTCTCCGGAGTGTGCAGCATTCTGAGGGGCTCCGCTTGTAGTGCTCTGGCACGAGGATCCTTCACAGTGAGATACGCTCGTTACCACAAAGCTATCGCCGCTTGGGATGACATGCATGACACTAGGCACTGAGCTGCAACCATGTCCACTCACGTTACCGGTGATCATCGGCGCCCCCAGGACGATGACCCCCGGGTCACTTCGGGAAGGAAGCAGGTCTTTGGAGGGCATCACGCCTAGTCCGCTTGGCAGTTGGTTACAGGGGCACTCCTCGCCGCTGTCATGTTCTCTACACGTCTCTTGACGCACACTTGTGGGATTCAGTAAGAGCTTGGACCCATGGCTGGGGCAACAGGCTTACTGTGATCATGTTGTCATGGTGTCTTCAGTCTTCTCAGACAGGTAGAACGACGCTGTGTGGGGCAACACAGTGCAAATTTGGGAACTGGCAGTCCAACAGAGAACCGATATTTTTTTGACCCCCTAGTGACGTGTCACTCCCAGGGGCGACATGTGGCACTTGATGACAAAGGAACATTGGACCCTGACTCGGACCTTGACTTGGACTGTCGGCTGTCAGCCCTGTTTCTCAACCTTGTCTTTACAGCACTGCCAATCCTCACGGCCTGTCTGGGAAGCCTTGCTCTCTGCCCTTTCTCCACCCTTACTGTCTCTCACTTGGTACATTTGGAAGCTAACTCAGACTACAGCCTTTGTGGCACCTCTACGTAGGTACGAACCCACTTTCATTGGCATCATTTAGGCGACTCCATTGAGGAGGTGAGCATTGTATTGCAGTCTCCCCATCTTCCATACTTAGGCATCATGCCTGTGCAACGGAGAGCTACCAGGACAACCAGCCAAGGCCTCATTTTCACTATGCAAGAAAAAGCCTACCTTGGTGACCAAGAAGAGACAAGTGCCACACGACACCAAGAGCAACCTTCGGTCACTGTATCCGATGTGAAAGTGGTTGTTAGTGCAGCCATACAGCAGCTTACTCCTACCATAGCCAACTTGCAAGACTTTCAAACCACTCTAATGGCCATCATTAAGGAAATGCAAAAATCCATACAAGCATTGGCCGCGTAACAACCCATTACACCGGTCCAGCCTTCAGGACCTGGGCTAGCTCTTGACTCCGCTCAGGCCCCAGTGTTGCAACCACAGCCGCCTCAATCATCCAGACCCTTGGCAGTAAGACTGGCGACATCCTTACCACTTGTATCAAACGCACCTCATCCTACGGTACGATCCTATAGACCATAAGCAGACCTCAGACCGATATTGCAACAGATTCTTCCTGTTGTCATACCTCAGCATATGCCAACCCGAAGCTCTTCCGAAACTCACAACTTCATTGAGATAGAGCCTAACCCCTGCCTAACTGATCATCACCAAATAACCAGTCAAGTGGTAGATATGTCTCGCCCACCCACCCAAGCCCCCATACAATTGCCACTACCAACACCTATCATATATCAACCTTCCATTGCTCCTGCTCATCAAGTTGTCCCATCTGGGGGCTCGAGGGCTCGCGATGCCCCAACTGGCCACCATTCTTTGACCGGTAACGAGGAACCATCCCCTAACTATGTCACCCGATCAGATTTGGAAGCACTTATCCATTGCCTGTTGAGGAATGCGGAAACTGCCTCCTCAGCCCGGATGACAGGCCACGCCCGTATACCATTAATATAGCCATCACACCCTACCCCTTAAGTACAAGCAACCAACCTTTGTGCCTTTTAATGGATGTGAGGGCAATTCCCGTGAGCACTTGACAAGATTTGCAGGCTCGTTAGAACAATATGGTCCAAGAGATAGTTTGAAGTTGAGGGAATTTCACAGGTCCCTCACAGGTTTGGCATATACTTGGTACCATCAGATCCCTAGGGGGACTGTCCATTCTTGGAATGAAATGGTCTAACTCTTCTTGGACAAATTTCACTATGAGGCCTAATGAGTCACCATTATTGATATTGCTGGCATACGCTAGAATTCGAGAGAGGACTTGAACAAATATGTGCACCGCTTCCATCTCAAATGCCTCGAGTGTACTGACTTCAGCAAAGACAAAACATTGGTTCTAATATGCATCAAGAACATGAGTGATGTATACCAGGTGCATATTGAGAACTTGTAGTTGAGATCATGGGGACACCTCAAGGAGACACCCCGTCGTACTTACAAATCAGTCGTCCCGTCAAGCCGTGGAAGCCTCGATCGCAGAATGCACTCCACGTAACAGTAGAAACATCTAAAGCTCAGAACAACAACAACAACAACAACAACTGCAGCAGTTACAAGCGTCAGTTCCAGGATGAAAACCGATGCCCCGACAAGAAAAGGCAGCGAGAGCCTGCCCTCGAGTACCCATGAGACTTGAATACAGTGAAGGAGCTTCTGGCAGATCGGGTATCACATGACAACAATTTCCAACTGCCTTAGATGAGGGCGAATGTCACGAAAGCGGATAAGGCCAAGCCCAATTACTGTCCCTACCACCGGGCCGTCGGACACCACCTCAAGCATTGTAATGGGCTAAGAGACATTTTTTCAAGAAAGGTCGCCTTGGGTAACCTCAAGTTAAGGAAAAACAATGATGTGCGTGGGCACCCTTACCCGTCGTACGTCAACAACAATAGGGAGCATCAGGTCCTCATGGCCGTCACTGACTAAGTAAAGCTAGTCATTATGGAAGCCTCGACGGAGGCCATCCCCACCATTGTACCTCGTGTACGTTTGACTAGTCAGCCGATGTATTCTTTTAGAAAGATGTCAAAAATCAAGGGCTTTTATGATAAAATGGGATTTTCACCCGTGACAAGGACCTACCTCTCGAACTGCCTGATTGAGGTCACCACAGGCCTCGGTCCGAATGCTTCACTGCTCAAGCTGAACTCAGACATATCCCTTCCACCACATTGCTTTTTTCAAATAAAAACTCGCCTCTGGTCGAGCATCATAACTGGCCAGTGTTTTTGGAATGTACCATCAATGGCACGAGCTTCCGCCATGCCTTAGTCGACGGTGGTGCCTCAATTAACATCATACCCCTCATCACTCTGTAATGGGCTGGCATATCTATGAGAAAAATCATACTCAACCCGATCAATATCACCGGCTTCGGACAAAGTCACCAGCCCACTCTTGGCCATATCATTGTCCGTCGCGACACCATAATCCATGTGATAGACATCGAGCCTGCATTTCACCTCTTACTTGGCCGACCATATATTCATATCAACAAAGTTATTCCCTCAACGTACCATCAGTGTGTAAAACTAGTGGCCGGTCCTACGGGATGCAAGGTAGCAATGACAATCCCAGTCACCAAGGCCCCGTTTGAGTGTGACGAATCTTACTTTTCTGAGGCCTCATTCTTCACAGAACTTGTCGAGGACGGTGAAAATGCCACACACATCCATTCAACCAAGTTGTCCAACTAGGATGAGCTATGTGGAAACAAGCCTCCTAAGACCAAAGCCAAGAAGAATCACAAGAACAAGGGGTCGACCTCAATGACGCTGCACGTGGTCAACACCAACTCCCCGCCTATATCCCCAAAGTCCAAGAAACAAAAGCCTGAACCAACCTTCCAACGTATCATTAAAAATGGCAAAGTGATATACTAATTATGACAGTGCAGGGGGGCTTCAGGTGGTCCATCATCTGACCCCCTCAGCCCTGACCCCCCTATGGAGACCGAATGGTGCTGTGCAGTCGAGCATTGCCTGCTCCTGAACTCACCCTCGGTGCAGCCTCACCTTGCTATGAAGATGGCCCTCGACCACAGACCGGAGACCTTAAAGAAATTAACCTGGCTGACCCAGGCAAGAAACCACGACTTATGTACATTGGCACAAAAGTAGCCCCGGGTCGAAGAAAAGAATTGGTTACCCTCCTTCGCAAATATCGGGATGTATTGGCATGGAGTTACAATGAGATGCCTGGGTTGAACCCTGCCTTGGTGATGCATCATCTCAATATTGCTTTCAGGTCCATCCCCGTCCGACAACATTCACGGACTTTTTGCCCCGAGCTCCAGTTGAAGATCAAGACAGAGATAGAACGGCTTCTGCAGGCTGGCTTCATTGAACCTATCACTCATCCCATATGGTTGGCCAACGTTGTCCCCGTACAAAAGAAAAATGGCCAAGTCCGCGTTTGTATTGACTTTCAGGACTTGAACAAAGCATGCCCCAAAGATGAGTTCCATTGCCCAACATTGACATGCTTATGGAGACCGCTGCCGGACACGAAACCTTGTCTTTCATGGATGGCTTTGCCAGCTACAACCAAATTTGAATGAATCCTGATGATTGTGCCTAGACAGCCTTCCAAAATCCCATGGGCAACTTATGTTGGAACGTTATGCCGTTCGACCTCAAGAATGAGGGTGCTACTTATCAAAGGGCGATGACAGCCATCTTCTATGACATGATACACCATACAGTGGAAGACTATGTCGACAATCTCATCATCAAGTATAAAAAAGAAAGTGATCACCTCACTGATTTATGAGCAGTTTTTTATCGTTATCACTAGTACAATATGCAGATGAATCCACTGAAATGTACCTTTGGTGTCACAACCCGAACCCACGGGCAGGCCCGCGAGCTAGGCACGTGACCAGCCGCAGACCCAATGGACTCCAACCGGTGGCCGAAGATTTTGCCGGCAGTGGGGTTACTCCGAGGTGGAAACGGCGCCACCGCTCTAGGGCCTGTTGCCATTTCTCTTTCTCTCCCTGCCCGTCTCCTCTTTCAGTTCCTCTTATTTTTTTATTCTTTTCTCCTTTATTTCGTTTTACTTGGTGATATATCTATATTCTTTTAATTGCTTCTAGTGTCTCCTTCTTTATAATCTCAAATCTCTCTCTATCATTTCAATTTTTTTTCCTTCTTTTTTTTTTCTAGGCTTCCCTCTGCAATATTAAAATAACTAAACTGAGAGATCAAATATTTATTAAATCAACCCTAATTTAATTATAACTTCTCAAGAGTCACGGGCTAAAGCTTCAATTAATACCGCTCGCAAGATCTTAACTGAAGGTCTAAATTCGTCTTACTTACAACAATCATCGCTAAGTAATATAACCTCGTAAACCTAGGTTCGGGGCATCACATTATCCTCCCCTTAACAAAATTTCGTCCTCGAAATTTGGTGTTCCCTGCATAATTTATCTTAATCATGTTTGATCTCAGATACCAACCAACCTAACGCCTCAAGTGCTTACACGACTAAATCTATCTAAAGAGATCACAATCAAATTCGGATATAATTTCAAGCAACTTTATGAGTACGTGCACCCAAGGACCTTAAAGCACAAGATGCGTGATGTGCACTTAACTCACTTTAACTCACCACAAGGAATGTGTCTACGATTAATACTCTTAAATTAGATCCATCGCCAATTATAAATGCTATATGCACATTTCTCCATTAATAGAACTAAATCGTCTCTAAACTATGAAGGCTCACCAAGTGATCAAATTTCTAGAGCATCAAGTATATTGATCAAAATCCACATAAGACTAATTTGAGACCAGGATATTACATTTTCTTCCTGTTAAAAGAAATTCAGCTTCGAATTTCACAATACTTACAACGTCTAGACACTAGATTTCGCTAGGTAACTCAGATACCTAGCAACCAACATAATAGTTGAGCAGTGCCTAACCTCCACAAAATTTATCACCGACGAACATTAACATCAGAATTCATGTTCAAACTTTAATGCTAAGCTCAAACTTATTAGGTCATCACTACGCTCTAACACTTATAAAACTTCAAGAGATCATATAATCTTCCAAAAGTCCCAAAGTCTCCCAAAGTCTCTACATTCTGAACCAGCTTCGGCAACTGGAAACATTTCTCTAAACCGACCTAATCTAACTTCAGTCAAACGAAGTAAGTCTTCTTAATGGTATGTAACTTTTGAAATATAAGTCATCATCATCAGTCATAGCCTAAGCAACTTTAAACACTAACCGATGCTACTAAACTTGAATTATCAATTATGCGCTAACGGTTCTAGAACCACATGACCCAATGACCTTGATGTTTAATAATTTAGTTCTTATATGAAATACACTTAAATTGAAGACCTATGTTCGTAAGATTTTGACTGACAAAATTTCATAATCCCAAATAACCAACCTCAAAAGGAACCCTTCATAACCTCAAGAGACAACATCATTTACAAAAGTCAAAAGCCTTTTAACATCAAGAGACAACATTCACAATCGTAGTAGGTTTAATAGCCTCCCAAAATACGAGTCAAGAACATCAATAGCAGCTTCAGTAAGGTCCATCGCAACTTCAAACATTTCATTGTACTATAAGACTCAGATTATAACCTAAGATTTTATAATCTAACCAACCGAATATTATTACTTAACCTCGAAATAGTTATGCCCAGCTAGTACGATGCTCACTGACTATACTACTCCACTCCAACTCAACCGGATATTTAAATTCCTAATCACCATGCTTCTGCTACGCTTTTCAGATACCAAACCACAATATATGCTTTCGCACGGTCTACTTAGTAGTAGCAAGTTTAACTACAATCCTATGGTGCACTAAAGTACAAAGAATTTCTCACATATGACCTTCACTTTAAAGGATCACATCTTGAGTTATACCTTCCACTTTCGTCAGCCTAGTTACAAGTCTACAAAATCATGTAACCTAATCAACGGGATCATTACTTAAGCTCTAATATCCCCAAAACCGTAATACTCTGATACCATTTCTGTCACGACCTGAACCCACGGGCAGGCCCGCGAGCTAGGCACGTGATCGGCCGCAGACCTAATGGACTCCAACCGAGAGCTCTGTTAGGCCTTACTCGCTAAAACCAACATATGCCTCAGCGAAAATTAAAATTTCTACAACTTAAATTACATTTTCATACTTGAATACAACATTTATGCTAACACTCATCATAACACTGATTTGTTAACAGCCAAACTAACCCAACAATCTAAATCTTTAGCGACTCAACCAATATAGTCTCCGGAGCTCAGTGCCCAATTGTTCCTTCCTATGCTCGTCACCATCACCTTACTTTCAAACCTGAAATGATAAGTAAGGGATGAGCTTCCACGTGCTCAGTAAGTAACCAATGATTCAACTAGGTGGACCAAAGCATGCCGAAAATAACTCACTTTATAACATTGCCACATTAATACATATAAAATCATAAAGTTGGTAATCATCAGGTAAAACAAAATAGAGTACATGAAACCAAAAATTGAAGTATATAATGATTATCGCAAAAATTCATAACAACCAGTTCGATTCCAACATTAGCTCAAACGATATGCTGCGGTCAGCGTACAGGCCCCACTGACTAGGGCCCGAAATCCCTCCTCCATCCGGGATAAAATTTTGTGGACGCATGGGCGAACCACGAGCAACAGTACTGTGCATCAACGTACAAGCCCCATTGACCAGGGCCCAAAATCCAACTTTCTCCCGTGGATATAGGGCACAGCAATCGAGTAAACCAAAAACCCCCCTTTGGGTTCATCGTGAACAAAATCACGCATCAATTGAATCTCAACCATCCTCACATCCTTTCAATAATCATCAACATGTTCAATATTCACAATAACGTCAATACAATACATTTCAAATCCGAGTTCCATTTCAGTTTCTAGGCAAAACATCATGTACATGCTGGTCCGGTTTTTCTTTGACGAGAATAAAACACTAAAACATTTTTGGTAATTTAAGCCAGAGCAGTTAAACGTACTTAAAACGGTCAATACTAATAAGCAACACATTTTTTTAATAGTTGATAAACATATACGTTGCATATAAAAATACTAGTTGAATCAAAGGGTCACTTACTTGACGCTAAGCATTTCCCACATCAAATTCTCTGAAGCGCTAATCATGCTGTTACATCCGGCTCAAAGAACCTTCAATGCCAATCTTTTCCTCTTTATATTCATGTACGTGCTTTAACCCAAAAGCATCATCGATCAACACCATATCCTTTTCTTGAAAGCTCCTCAACAATTCAAATGCTGCAATCATAGTCTAGCCTTTACACACCCGCAACTCACCTGTTCCATAACCCATAAAGCATTGTACTCCTCGAAATAATATCTTTGCCCTCAATCACTTCAAAAGTTTTCTTGGCTTCATTCACACCCAACTAACTCCGTTTCGAGTGTATCGATAAATGAATTTGGTATAACTAACTATATCAACAAAAACCATATTTCTCTTTTCTTAAGCATGAAGCCCTGAACCCACCAGTAACACCATGCACCTATCCATATTTCTGCCTTTCTTGCCCTTAACGACCCATAGCACACATTTATCTTTGCTGAATACACACACATGTTGTTTACACTTGCACATTGTATACACAGACATACTTGTTTACAACGTATTTTTTTCACATACACACGCATAAACATGCGCACCCCAAGACCCCCAAGGCACACTGTCACACACGTACAATGTTCTCCTATGTACAGTGTACATTACCATTATACACATTCACCCACGATTACCTCTCCTTAACGCACATTGTTCATACAACCATATACACTCCACCTGCGCATGCTCACCCATGCCTCCAAATATAAACGATCGCACTCCTCTCGCAAAACACACCTACACAACCATGCCCTACAAACACCCCCTGTTACACACTATTGCCCAGCATCAACCACGCAGCATGCACCTTGTATGCATAATAGACATAGCACCGTCATTAAACCGCAACCGGAACCAAACCAAATCGCAACTACACTACCAAACCCTGTTTCATAGTCAGTTTCATCAAACCCAATATACCGGTTGCTAGATCCCGTAACCAATATGCCACCACAGGTACCACCTTTCAACAATCCCACACCCAAAATCAACACCACACTACACTTCACATTACGCACACAATTATATTGTACTTTGTTGCATAATACATACGGACACACTCTGCATGCACACACTACACACATACTTAGCAATCATGCACACCCGACATCCCCACGCACGTCCTGTTACACACCATCAGCCAACAACAACAAAACCTGCACTTGCCCAACTACATGCACTGTACACCCACTGCTGCACACACACAAACCACCCAAATACCAGAATACGATCATACACATCCCATTCACCATTGTTCCATTCGGGTACAACATTACCCACAATTAACGATGTGAAACCCACAAGAACAATGGCTCAACCATTCTAACTCTCACAAATTCGTAAATTTGACAAGGGTAAAAGAAGACATCATTTTTTTTGGCATATTCCGGCGATGAAGGGCTCAAGACCGACGATTGCTGTTTTGGCTAATCGTGAAATTGCTTTAGGGGTTGCCAATTTAAAGTCACCGTGGTACGGCGCATTGATGCCAGCGGCTGATATGTGGCGGCTCTAGTCATCGCCGCAGTGGTGGCAGGGACGCAGTGCACTGGCTACAGCGCGGCGGTGGCAAAGCATTATGGAAGGGATGGTGGCGGCGTTGTGCTAATGGTATTGGGTAGGTGCCGCTTGTAGTGTTTGGTGGTGTTGGTGGTGTGAGGGGACATCGGACGGTAAATGTGCCTGGCCAGAGTCAATCTCTGGTGATTCGGTGAGGCCGGCGATGGCGATTGCGCGGCTACTTGGTTGCTTGGTAGTGTTGAGTATAGGCGCTTGTTGGAGGCACGCCGAAATTCATCGTCGGTGATGGAGTTGGTCGGCGCTTTGGGCTGTCGGCGACAGCGATCTCACAATGGCTTGCAGTGATAGCGGCACCCTGGCAGCGGCGCAATGGCTGTGACGTGGTGTCTTCATCACGATGGTCGCGGAGGCTCGACAAAGGGGCAGTTCGGTGAAGACGCGGCCGAGTTGATCGCCGGTGGCCGAAGATTTTGCTGGCAGTGGGGTTGCTCTGAGGTGGAAACGGTGCCACCGCTCTAGGGACGGCTGCCATTTCTCTTTCTCTCCTTGCCCGTCTCCTCTTTCAGTTCTTCTTATTTTTTATTCTTTTCTCCTTTATTTCGTTTTACTTAGTGATATATCTATATTTTTTTAATTGCTTCTAGTGTCTCCTTCTTTATAATCTCAAATCTCTCTCTATCATTTCAATTTTTTTTCCTTCTTTTTTTTTCTAGGCTTCCCTCTGCAATATTAAAATAACTAAACTGAGAGATCAAATATTTATGAAATCAACCCTAATTTAATTATAACTTCTCAAGAGTCATGGGCTAAAGCTTCAATTAATACCGCTCGCAAGATCTTAACTGAAGGTCTAAATTCGTCTTACTTACAACAATAGTCGCTAAGTAATATAACCTCGTAAACCTAGGTTCGGGGCATCACATTTGGAGTCTCCTCCGGCAAATTCCTCGACTTCCTGGTCAGTCGACAAGGCATCGACATTGACCCTTCTAAGGCCGTATCCATCCAAGAGATGCCCCCTCCGAAAAGCACCAAACAGATGAAGAGCTTCCTTAGCAAGGTTTTTTTTACCTCTGCCAATTCATCCATGCATTGACCGAACTTATCACACCCTTACAGCACTTGACGCACAAGAGCGCACCTTGGAGTTGGGGTGCGCCCCAACAGCAAGCCTTTGAACAAATAAAGTCAATCATTATGTCGCTGCAAACCACGGTGGTGCCACTGCGAGGTATCCCACTTTTACTCTATTTAACCTCGATGCCCAGGTCCATAGGGTCATTACTTGCCCAAGAGGTGGATGGGGTGGAGCGTCCTATTTATTATCTCTGTCGGTCAATCAAGGTACCTGAAGCCAATTACTCCAAGATCAAGAAACACTGTCTAGCCTTGGTCTACGCTTTACAGAAATTTAGACATTACTTTTTGGCACGCCATATCACACTTGTCACCAAGGCTGATCCACTACGGTACATGCTCACTCACCCCGCCTTGTCTGGCTGACTCACCCGTTGGTTGTTACTTCGGGCCGAGTTTGGCATATCTATCAAAAACCCCATAGCTCTGCGGAGTCAAGCACTTGCAGACCCTTTGGCCTTCTTCCCACGACGACAATATGAACCGACCTCGGATCAATTTCCCGGGGAGGAGACAACCCTTCGACATCGATGAACTGTGGCACTTGAGTTCAACGGCTCAACCACAAGCAAAGGTCCCAATAAGGCACCCCTTCGGTAAAGGGGTGTCGGCATCGTTCTTCAGAACCCCGATGGTGTTACCACCTCTCTGTCCTTCAAGCTTGCATTCCTAGTATCTAATAACGAAGCCGAGTATGAGGCGCTGGTCATTGGCCTCATGCTCACCATTAGTACGGGGGCTAAGGCCTTATGCGTGAAGGGAGACTCGAACTTGATCATGAAATAGGCTGATGGGGAGTTCGCAGTCAAGGAGCCAGCATTGGCACCTTATCGTGCCTTGGTACAAAACTGGGAAGGAAGACTCGGCCATGTCCAGTATGAACATCACAACAGGTGCCACAACAAACATGCGGACAGTTTGGCCACCATCGCTTTAAAGATAGAGGTTGACAAAGAGCAACAGATGCTGACTATTATCAAGAGGACCGAACCCTGCACAGCCTTGAACTTGATACCAAGAGACACTAACGTAGACGATTAGAGGTAGCCGATTGTCGAACAACTCAAGGCACCATCTCTTGCTCACGCTTCTACCCTTATAGATTTTTTTATGTTGGGAGATGTCTTGTACAGACAATGTCTCGGAGGCACTCTAGCTAGGTGTTTGGCACCAGAAGAAGCAAAACATAAACTTTGACTCGGCCATCAGAAGTGTTGCGGCATCAACGGTCCTCCTTTATAACGTCACCTTCAGCGCATGGGCCTCTTTTGGTCCTCTATGGCCAAGGATGCTTCGGACATACAACGGGATTGTCCCAAATGCCTATATACGCCAGACAATGCGGAAGATCTTGTAATCAACATCGAGGGTGATTGGTGCCAGCCTTTCATCCAATATCTATCTCATGGGATTCTACCTCCTGACCGTAGCTCGGCCCCATTTATCAAACAAAAATCGGTCAGGTATTTAATGATGGAAGGTGAATTATTTCGCAAAGGTTTTTTTGATGCACCCTGCGATTCTTGTAAGGTGCCCAGGCAGTGGAGGTGATCAATAAAGTGCATAATGATGATTGTGGGGAGCATCAAGGATCTCAAAAGTTGTATGTAGAATTGCTAAGGTTGGGGTACTATTCCATCTCTCATGTCCGACACTGCGAACCTTGCCAGAGGCACGTTGACAGGATGAACACGCTGGCGTCTGATCTTCGTATGATCTTGGCCCCTTGGCTATTTCACTCTTGGTCTCTCGACCTCATCAGCCCCATACACACTCCATCTAGGGGTCACATATGGATCATGGTCGCGACGAAACATTTTACAAAGTAGGTCAAAGCCATACCCCTAAGAAGAGCCACGGGAGGTGTTGTTGCTAACTTCTTACACGATCATGTCATCTGCCGCTTTAGCATCCCTTGGTGCATCATATCTGACAATGGCACCCTATTCATCAACAGGGATGTTCAAGCTATCATGGAACAATACGACATCAACCATGCCACATAAACTCCTTACTATCCATAAGGTAATGGTCAAGCTGAAGCCTCCAACAAGACTCTACTATATGTGTTGTCACAAATGGTTCATGACGCAAGTGGGTCATGGTCTGAAAGGCTAAGTCTGGCACTTTGGGCTTACATAACTTCCAAGCACACAACAACGAAGGCCATGCCCTTTTCTCTTATCTATGGGGATGAGTGTGTGGTACCAGCCGATATCGCAATCGCCTCAGCCCGACTCTCCTTAAGTAGTGGTCTCGAGGAGGAGGACACTAGAATGACAGCCCTTGCGGGCCTAGATGAAAAGAGAGCCAACGCCTTGCAACGAATGAAGAAGTACCATGAACAGCTCACAAAAGCCTACGGGAAGATAGTCAAGCCACGATCATTTATTGAAGGCGACCTTGTCCTCTAAGCCCCAAGCATGTACGTGCCAACATGTCAGCCCCTAAGTTCACACCAAATTGGGAAGGCCCATTCGAAGTGCATATAGCCAGAGATAACGGCTCCTACCTCATGCTCAATCTGGACAATGGACAGATCATGGCCCCTATCAACGATCGCTACTTGAAGAAGTATTATGCACAGTCAGCTATAGATTGTTCCCCCAGCCTTACCCGCCCAGAACTCAGAACACTATATGCACACATGTTTATAGACTTGTAACTTTTGCTGATTGTTACAAGTCCTCGTCTTACTCATGCAACGACATTTTTGCCCAAATACTATCATCAATGCAAAATCATTCACTTGCCTTAATTATTGTATGCAACGTAATTTTTTATATCTTCGCACATGTTCACAAAGTAACCTACCATAGGCGGGGAGGTGGGAACACCAACGAGAAGTCACACATACAGTCATACAACTACAGCAACAACATAAGCATCACACAATAAGAAGTACAGGTACAAAAGAACCATATGACTGCAATATCAGTATCAGAAAAAATGTACACAAGTCACAGGTTTACAGGCCGCTACAGACCCAATGTCCAAAATATAATGTACAGTACATGATATCTAATGTAAAGAAGCAAAAAATGCACCCATACGATTAAAAGTGTACGACTCCAATGTCTGTCGCTGCGTTTATAAATCAGACCATCTACCATCCCACTCGGTACGCCAGCTCTCTAGCCCTACCCGTCGAGCCTCTGTCTCGGCCAGTTGTCTCTCTGCCTTTGCAAGCTGGATCTGTCTCTCTGTCATCTCACGTGTCACCTCTATCATCTCTGCATCAAGCACTCGCCTCTGACTCTGCATCAAGCACTCGCCTCTGATTCTGCAAAGCCATCTCCTGAGCCCCTGTAAGGGTCAGTCCTGCTACTGCCTCAGCACTCTGACCCCTCGATCTGATATGGTTTACCAACTAGTCCAACTGGAAGCCAAGAGATAAGAAATGCGCAAGTTGCAATATAAATTATGATACGACCTCTGAAGTCCAACCTGAGGCTGGCACCGCACCAAGAGTCACCAGCCAATCCACGAATGCAGTGTACAACGCCTTCATAAATACTATGCCCCCCATAATTATAGGGCCAGAAAACATCTACGGATGTCTTGCCCTGACCATCTCAAACCGACGGGCTACTGAATCAGACAACCCAACACCCTTCCATGGTGTCCCGTCCACCTGCCCGACCGAAGACCCACCACTGGCATCACCAACACCTGTAACTCTGTCGCCCGCTAACTGCACGCCAATAGCAGTAGAACGCATCGCCAAAAGAGCATCACCAGCATCTACCACTGACCCCGGCAACGTATCCAGCACAGGCTCCACAATAGATGGACAAGGTGCCTCCTGCCGCGGTGATGGATCTGTAACCGCAGCATGTGTAATTGGCAACCCATCATGAGCTCCTGTCAAAACATCAGGCTCTCTACAAGTCCACCAATCATCCCCTTCAAACATGTGAGACTCACCCAGCTATCTGCCAAACAAATCCTCGACCGCATCGACTAACACAGGCGACAGACTCAGACGACTGATCGACTCCACAATTTATGTTGTTGCCTGTTCCGCTGCCTCGGCCTCACTGATGACCTTACTATCCATCGGTTGAACCTCATCGTCGGCCGTAGCATCTGCCTCGCCGTCCTCATCGTGGGTTGCAGCATCCATCTCCTCGACCTCATCAGCTGTCTCAACATACAACTCCTCAACATCATCACTGATGGCCTCGACGTCCTCCGCCGTCTCATCCGAGTCTACATCAGTAGCCTCATCAGCATCATGAGCTCCTGTAAAAAAAAAAGAGAGAAAGAAGCATCTTAGAACACACTTAATTCGATAATCGACAACTGTCAAAGAAAGCAAAGAGCAATACTAACCTCAGAGTCGGACTCCTCCACTACCTCTCACGGCCTCTTCGGCCTAAGACCGCCAACTGTCGAAGAACCCGCACCCGTCTGCTGTGCCTACTCCATCATACGCACTCCCAATGACGAAATAGGACCATTGCCGGCACCCTAGGCACATGCACTGGTGACTGCTCACCTGCACAAGTATCCTCTTCTGCACCACCTCTCGGCCTGACGCCATCCTTTAACCCTTTCGATGCACTAACAACCGGCACCATCGGTGCATGTGCTAGTGTCGGCACCTCTGATACACCAGTAATCAATACTAACATGCCAGACTGCCTCGTAACTTATGCTGATATCAACCCCAGTCATCTATCTCTGACAAAGATATCGTACTGCTGCCTGTTGGGTGGTGCTTGCGATAATCACCTGACCACGTCACCCGCACTCGCTCCCACCATCGCGCATACTTGACTGTCACTACTCTAGTCGATAGCGTCCCAGGCCTCATCCACTCCTCTGTCGGCAATGGCCACGCTCGTGCCTCCTCCAGCATGGTATATCAAAAGGCTGTCTTCACATCCCAAGGGCTAGTGTAGCCACATGGGGGCTCCAAATCATAACTAAAAGCTAAGGATAAACGGTCCGGACTATACCTTGCAACATAGCACCGTGACATCGCCGGCTTCCCGCCGTCATCAATCATCATAGGTAGCCCATCTTGGAAAGTAGGCCACCAGCAGGGACACCTCCTTTGTCTCTGTCAGATCATCTCGTCTGCTCAGTCGCATACTGATGTCCTGCATATGCATCCACGAAAGGATTCCTTATGAAGAGTGCATATCGACATAAGGACAGGCAATGCACTCGTCTCTCATATCAAATATTGTTTCCAACTCGCATCCAGGCTTCTTCCCGCCCACCCAAGCATATACACGGCCACCTGCATACCAGACTGACACATCTCAAGACCTACCCGACAGAGTCACTGTGCCCTTCCTCGGTGACGAGTGTGCCAAAGAAAACCCCGAAGGCCGATACTCAATGTAAATCTCAAGTAGATATCACTACAAGAGCATCCAATCTACACAGGTTGCCACCTGATACCGCCCATACGACCTTTGCACGTCATTGAAAAACTGATCCAGACGCGAGTACAGTGTACCTAAGTAAATGGGAGCTAGCCCGATGCGAAAAACCCTAGCCATCCTGACTGCTAGCGGGAACACCTTCGGAGCCACACCATCCTCAGGCGTCCCATCAACTACAAACCTACAAGTATAGAAAATACAACACCTACTACGACGCCTCCCCCATCCAGAGCATAGAGTGTAATGCATGGCTGTATGATTACACTAACTTCTTGAAGCATGAAATTTTTTTAAGTACATGGTTCAATATACTAAGCATACACGAGCAATAGAGATACAACATGCAAGCAATGTAGAAACAAAGACAATAGAAATGTGTACCTCGACAGGAACATGGAAAGGAATCCCGCTAGCTCATATCTCCATTCCCTATAGCACGGACCCGTGCAAAAATCAACCTCTGACACTGATTTCTGCCCGAGTCGCGCAGTCGCCGTACCATAAAAGTATTTGATCCACCCGATGTACGTCCTCTTCTAGTGGTTCTTTATCTCGGCAGAAAACCCCTGCAGCGCCTTCATGGTCAACCGCTCCTGCGCTGTCAATGTCAGTGACCAACCTCATGAGCTTATTATCCCAGGTCAAAACAAGTTTATAGGGTGAGCCACTGGTTCAGGTACAAGATACTAGTCTTGCTCAATCTTCCTTTTCTGATTGAAAGTAGCAAGCCACTCCACTACTGGTACAGAGGAACAAGCTTTTTGTTTTTTGTTCCATCACTCAGTTTACGTCCTTATGTGTCGATCTATTCCCTTAATTAAAATTGAGATACTGATGCAAGTTCTTCCCTTCTGAATCAGATAGATTCATATTTGAAAGAGGGAACTCATGCTAATCCCAACCCACGCCTTTAACTAGAACTCGGGCCCAAAAAGAGGCTCAGGAGCTCAGTACGGGCAAGAGCTACAGCCTCATTCAGACTAATCCAATCTTAACCTGATTCAGTCCATGACTCTACACCCAGTCAATTCTGTTCCACTTAATCCCCCTTTCATGGCCGCATATCTTTTCGGCTAAGGAATAGGCATTGTGCGTATCAACCCGTGCTTTCAAATAACCTACTATAACCAGTAGCCCAAACAAGATGTCTAAATAAGAACATCCACGCCACATAGCTTGCGTAGATGCCATAATTCCTATTTCTATCCTGATGAGATAAAACCAAAGCTCTAGGGGTTGTTTAAGGGTTTCTTATAGTTGTTTTAGGGGTTTACACATTCAATTAGAAACAGAGACTTAGCCTAACTAAGCGCGGTGCTCATTACGCTAAAAATCACCAAAATAATAAGAAATTCCCTCTTCATAGATCATGTTAATGCAGAGGAAATGAATGCATTTAAGTTAACTCAAGGATAGAACTTCATTTCACAGCTTCTTTTTTCCTCCTCTTCCTGCACCAGCATCCTCTGTCCCATGCATCGGCAACCCGGTCAGCATCATCACATTTAGAAGTGTCGGCCCAATCCCCCAAAACTCAGTGATGAATGTATGCGTCTGAGAGCTCCACCTAGAAAGCAACAATATCAAGCCTTTAAAGTCTCTCACCAAATCAATCACCTTAAACGTCGCCTCCACAGCCGCCACAAGCCCTAGTGCCTTTAACCTCTTATTCCACCCCGAGCCTCCAACATTTAGTTGCACCGAAAATTCCACCCCACCGGCATCGTATTGTGGCCCTTGAATATCACAGGTGACCACGGAATTCTAGCCGCTCCGCCAAAAAACCCGGCACATACCTCGGTGACATCACTGGGGCAACCTCCCCTTAGGCACATGAACATACGGCGACGGAACCATGGGACTCTCTGCCACCGATGAAGCACTCCAAGACCCCAGAAACACATCCGCAGCCACTCGCTAACCCAACTCTCTCCATAGCTCCTTCGGCGGGCATCCGGGTACCGCTCCCTTCGCTGTTAACAACACATTGCTTCGACTCGGCGTTTGATCAAAACTCCTTGCTCCGCTATCATCAAAGGCACCCTAATATCTCGACTAGCGCCAGGGCGGCCTCGTCGTCCCCAAACACGTAGCCTCACGACGACTGTAATCGACCACTCGCTCCACCCTGGGGTCTCGCACTCTGCTTCTTCCTTGTCTTCTTTTTTACTCCACCGCCGTCATCCCTTACACCCAACGGCATTGTTTTGTGTGCGCTTGACCCCCAAACCTTAGCCTCAGCCTCGGCCCCGCAAGAGGCTATGACCTTGGCCTCGCCCTCAGCCTCGGCCCCATGGGAGGTGGCGGTCTCGCCTCAGCTTGGGCCCATCTCTCTTTCTCTCTCTTTCAAATTTTTTTCTTTTCCTTCTTACCCTCCCTCTTTATCTTTATCATTATCTTTCTCTTTCTCTCTTCCCTCTCCCTCTCCCCTTTCTTCCCTTCTCCCTTCCCCTCCCCTCTCCCTCCTCCCTCCCCTTCCCTCCCGCACCGCCTTAAACCGCGGCCTCGGCCTTGGCCTAGTGGCTTGGGTCAGCCTCGCCCTCAGCCTTCCATCATCCCCCACCTCCCTTATATCCCCAAAATCCTCTCCCTCACACCCACCATTCCCCTTCCCCACCCGTCGGTCGGCCTCGACCCGTTGGTGTGCCTCGGCCACGGCCAAGGTTGGCCCATGGTCTCTTCTTTCACTTGCTCCATCCCTTGTTGCATCCTCTTGGCCTCTTGTGAAGTCCTCAATCTCATGTGGGTCTTCAAGCTTTCTTCTTCTTTCTCTTCTTTCTTTCTTTTCTCTCCTCTCTATATTTCTATAAGTGGAAGACTCCCCCCCCCCACCCCAAAGTCTTACACTTTCCCACCCAACTTCCCCCCCCCCCTCTTTTCATACAAACTTCAAATCTCAATTCCCCCCCCCCCCCAAAACTTTCCCACCCACTTCAAATCTCAAAATTTCCCCCCAAAATTCCCAACAACTCTTTTTGTGTTCCCCACTTCCATGCTAACTTAATTCTCTTCACGCTACCGTGATCGGGAATTGCATTACAAATTTTACGTAATTAATTTTATCAATACTAAATTTTTTGCGCAAACCCATTTTCGGAGCGATTTTTTTTTCATTTTCGTGCTATCTCGCTTTTCACGCTAACGGAAAGGCACGCTCTGTTTTTGGCCGCTCCGCTTTTTTCTTTCGTAATATCGATGTTGCTTTTTTTCGCGCTACCTTTTTCCTATAGCAAAAAAAATAATAAAAAATCAATTCAAACACACTTTTTCACTCTTCAAGCTTCTCATTACCATCGTGTCTGCCAACAATTTTTCCGTTGCTACGAGTTTAGTCGGACAACAACGATCACACCACACGCAGGGGGCTTATGTTCTCAACCTATTCTGGTCACACCCAAGGGCCCACTAGAGGTCCTATTTTGCGCGACACATCGACGCAGTCAACGGTCAATTTTTCAACGCATCGAACTGAACAAAGGGTGCACGCTCATGTCACGTGTGTTCTCACCCCGCAAGCCTCATGCGCTACTTAGGCACCAATTATTTCACGTCAACACGACTCACGGTAGTATAGTCATCACGTAGCAACCACCCGAACACCTTTTCACCAAAAACATCGGCCGACGGTGTAACCGGATCCACGGGTCAAGGGGTAAAAGACTTGGCCTACCCCATAGGGTCGGCCTCGGCCTCCCCTTGCCCATGGGATCGACCTCGGCCTCCCCCAAGGGGTTGGCCTTGGCCTTCTCCCAAAAGTTGGCCTTCGGCCACCCCTTTCGCACCTACTTGTCTTCACGGGGTTTTGTATCTTCGCAATGCTTACAAATGCCCGCACACTAACCTCGTGACATCCGTCATCCACGACCGCGCACCGCTTTTGCGATGCCCATCACCCAAGGTCGCGCACTACCACCAAGTGATCCTTCGTCGACGGTTGCGTACCATCACTCCCAACTTTGTCATTACTAAAGATCACATTTATTATTTTGGTACAACAGATGCAGTTGGCTAACTCCCCATCTCCGGCGCACTCATCGGCGCTCCCGTGCGCCACTTCCATGACATGTGCCCCCGGCACCAGGTATTGTCTGGCGACTGTCATCTCCCCATCCAAGGGTCACAATCAATGTCTCATGTCATTGGCATCGCACCCATGGCCACAATCAAGGTCTCTTGCTGTAAGCACCGCACCCATGCTCTACAATCAATGTCTCATGCCGTTGGCATCGCACCCATGCGCCACAATCAATGTCTCGGGTTGTAGGCACCACGCCCATGCGCCACAATCATATCTCGTGTTGTAGGCACCGCGCCCATGTGCCACAATCAATGTATTGTGTTGTAGGCACCGCGCCCATGTGCCATAATCAATGTCTCGTGCCTTTCGTATCGCGCCTATGCACCACAATCATGTTACAGGCCACCAGGCACCGTACTCATTCACAACACCATGCGCCCCCGCCTTGGAGGTGGAACATGCTTCGACCCACTCTCCGGAGTATGCAGCATTCCGAAGGGCTCCGCTCATACTACTCCGGCACGAGGACCCTTCCAGCAGGATAAGCTCGTTACCACAAAGCTATCGTGCGCCTGGGGTGACTTGCATGACACTAGGCAGTGAGCTGCGACCATGTCCACTCACGTTACTGGTGATCACCGACACCCCCAGAACGATGACCACCGGGTCATTCCGGGACGGGAACAGGTCTTTGGAGTGCATTGCGCCTAGTCCGCTTGGCAGTTGGTTACAGGGGCAACCCTCGCCGATGTCAGGTTCTCTACGCGTCTCTTGACGCACGTACTTATGGGATTCAGTAAGAGCTTGGACCGATGGCTGGGACAACGGGCTTACTCTGATCATGCCGTCACGGTGTCTTCAGTCTTCTCAGACAGGTAGAACGACGCTATGTGGGGCAAGGCAGTGCGAATTTGGGAACTGACAGTCCAACAGAGAACTGGTATTTTTTGGACCCCTTGGTGACGTGTCACTCCTAAAGGACGACATGTGGCACTTGATGACAAAGGCACACTGTTTCCAGTAAATAGTGGACTTTTGACTTCATTAAAGGGACTTTTTACTCATTCTCTCAAAAATCACTTTCTCACTCTAGAACTCAAGAGCTCTTAGATTCTAGAGAGAGAAACACAAGTTGAAACAATCTTGGACATAGCATTGGACCGTGACTCAGACCTTGACTTGGATTGTCGACTGCTAGCCCTGTTCGTCTTAACTTTGTCTTCACAGCACTGTCAATCCTCACGGCCTGTCTGGGAAGCCTTGCTCTCTGCCCTTACTCCTCACTTACTGTCTCTCACTTGATACATTTGGAAGCTGACTCAGACTGCAGCCTTTGTGGCACCTCAACGTAGGTACGAACCCACTTTCCTTGGCATCAGTCTTTTTCAATCTTTGCATCGTGGATCATACGAAGAACATCCTGAGTCTTCAAAACAAGCTACTTATGAGATGATGACACATGTCACCATCCCATCAAAATTGCCACACCACTCATGGAGAAGTGGGAAGTGGAGTCTACCCACCTTCCACTATTTACTATTATGACGATAACCCCCAACTTAAGGCCAGTAACTGCCCACTAACAAGAGTAACCTCCCATTAGTCTGATAACTCCCTAATTAAAGGGAAAATAACTAACCACTAAGGGGAGGCTCTATAAAAGGAAAAATGCGGGAATGGAAGAAAGTAAGTGACTTAATCCGAGTTTACATTATATCCATCTTAACCTTATTTTGACTTAAGCATCATAGAATTCCCGCCGGAAACCCTTTCGGCGAGTCACCGGTGTTGTCGTTGCTATGCAGGTCTATTCATAGAACAGGTTCTAGATTTCATCCACAACAACAACGATTTCAACTAGACACCCAAGACCCCAAAGCTGACCATCTATTGCAATTTCAAGATTTTATTAAAGGCAGTAAAAGATTCTATGAATTTTACTGTAATTCCGTCTTCTTTGGTCAAAGAGGAAAAGCTTTCCCTCCACTTCGGTCAACCTATATATAATTTGTTTCCTTACATGGGCAGTCCTCCACCGTCGTCTTCACCATCTCCTTCACCTTCCCCGGAAAGAACATGTCTGTCGCAATTGGCCTATACGTCATAGTTCGCGTTAGCCCCGTCCTCTTGAGCTCCTTGGCCAGTATCTTCACGATGGCCTCCAACCCTGCCGCCTTTTGACACCGTGTAGGGCTCGTACCTTAACCTCAGCAATGCCACCAACGACGTCGTCAAACAAATGATCCTCCCACGCCCAACTGTCTTTCATCCTGCTTGCGCCCTCCTTGTTGCAGAGAAACGTGCCACGCTTGTTGACGGAAAAAAATCCTGTTGAAAGTTCCAAATCTATGTCCAAGATTGATGGTTTGTATCGTCTAGTATGCCGGCGGAGTTGACGAGGATGTAGGGTGATGAGTTGAAGGCGGATCCGGCAGCATTGAAAAGGGATTTGACTTGGCTTAGGTCTAAGATGTCAGCTTAGACGGCGATAGTGCATAGGGAGTGGCAGGTGGAAAGGATTAGGGCAGGGACTTGGTCGGCTTGGGCGGAGTTAGAGGTGCAATTTGTGGTAAGGCTGGCACCGAGCGAATCACGGTGGAGGTAAGACGACTCGGCCGATGCCGCGTGAACCAGCCTTGTAAAGGCTTGGTTGGCTGCGGCAGGGTGCTTCCTTCTGCCATGGGGGCCTACAGTGGAGTGGGCTGGTAGGCAGGAGAAGAAAAGACATAATTACCCCTACATCACGATTTAAATAACGAGATTAATTGCCTTCCGCTAATAAAATCTTGAGGTTGCATTAGATAGTAAAACTTGAGGTCTCGTGTGTCTAGTCGTAAACATGGAGGTTTTAGTCATAATTGTTAACCAAAAACAGAATTTACAGTGCAATCAAACCTTCTAGAAAAGCAGTCAAAGAAAAGCTAAATGGCATGAGAGTTTAGGAAAAACATCTTTAGTAAGACATTCTTATATAGATCTGTGTTTCATTCTCATCGATGATCATAACCTTTTTAATAATTTCAGTATATATAAATGTGTGTGTGTGTGTGTGTGTGTATTTCTTAAAAAAATTTAATATTAGCACATTACCGCAGTGGGAACTTGAGCATGTTATGAGTTTCGACTCGTGAGGGATCAAAAATATTAAATCCAATGTGGCTAAATTTGTTCGGGCATGGACAAATTATTTTTTTCGATCTTGTTATTAGGCATGTCCCTGTGTAGTTTGATGGAGACTTAATATAGGGCGCCACCTTGTTTACAGGTGCTCATTAGTCGCACAAATCATTATCCAGTGTGAGGAGAATTTGATGTGCCTCTTTATAACAGATGCACTGCCGTTAGAGCCCACTGTGCCCGAGTACGAGATGTTGAAATTCGGTATCAATTTGATTCGGATCTGACCCATGGGCAACCACAGAGGGGCTCCAATTTATTGGGGCCAATGATCAGTTGTTTTTTGCCAAAGGGTTGCGATGGGGGCAAAGATCAGTTGCTTTTTGCCAAAGGGTTGCGAAGGAACAGTTGTGATGTTCGCATGGCACACCATCTTCGCCAGGGCCAAACATCTTCTATGAACATATTCTTCTCACCCAAAGAGAGAGAGTATGTATCCTTAGCTCTTGATTTGTAAAATTCACGAAGTGACACTAGTAGCCACTTATTCTGACAGATTTTCGACGGATTTGACACTGTGATGATCAATAAAGAAGACCGTAAAACAAGTTAGAGTTGACGAGTCATCAAAGGTACGCTTCCGCATTTGCTAGTTCTCCGATCATCAGATGTAATGCATAATTTCGCCCACAATCACCGCATTTGCTAGTTCTCCGATCATCAGCCGTCGCTTTTGCAATGATTTTATACAAAACACATAAGCCTATGGGCCTTTATTTAGGACACCTTCGTGGGGTGTTCTGTTTGTGAGAGGTATGGAAAAAAGATAAACAGCCAAGTCTATGTCGGGACGTCTTATGTCCCAATACTATTGAAAGAAGCATGGGGACTCGGCATCTGGCCCTCGCGTCTGGTTCATTTCTGATCGCTCCGCACTGAATGGGCTTGATTAGGGTCTGGTTCATTTCTGGGGTCAACTTCCTTTTAAAAATTTCACAAGAAGTCTGCCTATTTGGGCTCTCTTCAGTGAAAAGCAAAGAGAAGAATTGGAACTGATACCTTCTCTCGATGATATCAACCGATTTCGCCTTTGTTGGATGGTACAGAAATGGAAGTACTTGGATTTTTCATAAATCTCGTTCAACCAATTTATGAGAAAATTTTGTTGTCAAGAAGAATCTTCTTCCTGCCATGCACACTTTTCATTAACAAAATATTTTAATGCAATGGACTCCATACAGGAAATGAGAATGACCACTCATAAGCAGACTAAAGATCCTATTCTTACTTTTAGGATCTGTTTAGCAACATTTCCGTTTTTTATTTTTTTTAACCGGAGAAAAAAAAAAGGCATTTGACACAATTTTCAATTTTTTTTTTTTTTTTAGTTTTGAAAACCAGTTTTTAAAATAGAACTATTTTTAAAAACTCTTATTTAGAAGCTTTGAATTTTTAATTTTTATTTTGAGATTGCCGCCGCCCACACCGCCACGCCCCAGCATCGCCACCGCAAACCACCACCAAATAAAAATTGAAAAATCAAACACCCAAAAGAAAAAATTCAAAATAAAAACTAGATAATCAAACACCCATTTATTTTTATAAAAAAATAAAAATTAAACTGGGTTAAATTTTTTTTCTAAATAAAAAATCAAAACTAAAAGCAATTTCAAACGCTACATTAGTTATAAAAATTGCTTTGTCATTTCAAAAGTTTTCAGAGACATACCTTATTTTTCTTCTTCTTTTTCCCCTTATTCGCCCAAGGCAACTTGTTTTAAGAACTTAGGAAAGACTTTGGTTCTCAAAAGTAAAACTAAAAAATTTGGCAAATGAACAACTTGAGAAGGTTTGATGGAGTTGACTGAAGGAGACTCGCTCTGCCTTACCTTTGCCAAGACTCATCGGATAGAAGAACCTCGCTAGAAACCTGAGAAGGGTTCAGCAGCCATGGTTTTTGTTTACTTATCTCTAAAAGACCAAAAAAAGAGAAACAAAAAGCTGCCGAAAAATAGGTCAGAATCATGGCATCATTAATGTTATTTTTTCCTAAGAAAAAAGATGATTTTCAGGACTCGCCGTACGACGGAATGCCATCCATTTCAGTATTAAGGGTTGTATGTGATCACAAACTCAGTCAGCTGCATATCCTCCATGCAAAATATTCCCAATTTCCTAACTTCACAGTAAAAGAAAAAACTCACAAAAGCATACTCATGTATGAAACTAAAAGCATACATTTGTTTATTTAAGCGATAACCATGGCCATGTTGCACAATTGTGAATGCGGGAGGATGCTTAAAGAACAAAATAAAGCAGGGAAAGATCATAAACACCACCACCCAATACAACACTTTTTATGTAATTGATTAGATCAACATTCAAACAACAAAAATAATTGGATAAGCAAGGAAAAACACAAAAATCAAAATACTTACACCTATGTATATAAACTCCCAAATAATTAACGGGAAAAAATCGCACATGTTTCAGCACAAGGTTGTCCGAAAGAAACTTGCTACCTGCAACCCTTCAAAAGGTAGGAAGAGGGACTTGGGAAACTCATGGCCGTTGAAAATCTCCCACTTTCCGTTCCTTTCCCAGGTGTACCGCATTCACTAAAATCAAGCGTTCGCCGCTCCGTCTGCAGAGACTCCTACAGAATAAAGATTTTAATAAAATGTTGAAGCATCTTAAATATATTAGCCAGATTTTCGACTGGGTCAATATGTAGTTCTCCAAAGAACCTTCAAACGTACCAAGACATTTGAAGCTGACATGGAATGGTTCTTCTCCTGCGGGTTTGTTGGAATGAGATTTTCTTCCTCATCTGCTTTCTCTTTGCTAAAGCTTCTTTTCCTTAAAATTGTATCAGGAGTTTCATCTCCCAACACTTCCTGGGCATCAGCAAAGGCAGATGCAGTATGCTCACTTAACTGCTTCATTAACCCAATTGCATCATAGCTTCTATCCCCTGGGCTCATAAAGTAACCAATATCCTGCAAAATGCTCCACGTAAAGGAAGGGGGCAGGAAAAAGCAAAAGATGAAACAAGAGAAAATAAAAGGAAAAGCGAAAAACAAAGCAAGAATATCCCTACAACACATCTATCAGAATTTACATACCTCAATTGTTATATCTGTGTCAACTCTTGGGCCTGGTAGAAAAGAGTTCATGAACCAAGGAGATTTCCACGCCGAAGGGGATTCAAAACTTCTCTTGAAGGGAGTTTCGCCAAATCTAGATCAGCAGAGAGAAGGATGAGAAACAACAAGGGACAACAACAATGATACAAAAGGTCACAGAGAAGCTCAAGGCACACTGCAACAGTTCCTCTCCTGACATATGATTTTGGAGGTATATAGTGGGAACAAAAACAAAGGGAACAATAAGTAAGCAAGGGCTAAAGATATACATGCTTAGGTTTTCAGCAAGGGCATCAGGACCAGTTGTAATCTCAAGCGGAGCTGATGAAGGAGCAGGTTGTGTGGATGTAGCTGCGGCAAAGTAATTTCTTCCACCCTTCTTTCTGCGAATTGTAGAAGGGCTAGATACAGATAAACATGGACTCTTAAATGAAACTTCTGAAGCAGTGGTTTGAATTGATGCAGTTTCTGACCCTCTAGAGCACTGAGTTTCAAGTGTTCTAGTGTTTGGATCCATGGCCCTCTCTGATTTTGTCCCAATTTGATCCGGAGAAAAGAACAGCTTACCATTCATCTTATGTTCAAGGAAACCAGATCGCTGCTGTACATGACAAAGAACTTATGAGAAGCTTCCTCTAATTTAGTATTTCCCAACTTTCCCAGTAAAAGCAACAGTTTGAACTGCCTCGATTCCACTCTCAGAGAAAAGCAAAAGTTTCTCGTAATTGAGCAAAGCAAAGGAAACTTAAATCAATAGAAGATGTCAGGAGAAAATAATAACACTAATAAAGAAGTGGAAGAGCTTACAATTTGGGATGCAGCATCAGCATCGGCATCATTGTCAAATTTACAGCCAGTGGCAGCAGCCTTTATCTTCAACTTGTCTTGGGGACTACTATTAACTTCTTTCCCTGAAATTCCACATTCCAATAATGCTGTCCCGTCTCTGTCCTCCTTTTTTCCCACTTCAACAGCAGGACACAGATTTTCTTTATCTTCAATGTAGGCTTCAGAATTTGTTTTGTGGTCCGCTGATGGAGAGAGCAGACGTGACTGGTCGGTCTCTGTCTCTTCAAACATAACGTCTAGTCGAGAAAAATCTCTGGTCAAGTTGGAGAATGACTCCTGATTCAGGTCGCTTTCGAGCTTTTTCTCGCTTCGTTTTTCTGACAAAGGTGAAACCAAATCACGGTGTCTTTTCTTTAATATGGATGGCGTGCATGTGAAACTCTTGGCAGCACTTTTTAGCACAGCATCTGGACTGCTGTCACGTGATGGCGAGTCCCACAATCTAAATGGAGTGAAACAACTCACCGAAGACATCATCAGCTGGCGGATACCAAGAGGACTATACTCCTGCTGCATATCGATACCAGATTGTATGAGATCACAGCTAAAAAAAGGAACATCTAAGCTTGGGAAACGAGGAGGCTCATAAAATAGAGCTCCAGCATCCTGCTGTTCAGCTGGCATAACTGGATTTTCATTGATTGTAGGACAACTTTGTGCGTCATTAGATTGTTCTAAACCAAAAGCATCTGCAGGAACCAGGTTTTGAGGATCCTCTGCCTGATCCAACTGGTCTTGCTGCCCTGCATCATTTGTGCCATCATTGAAAGGAGAATTACTGGAGTCATTCGTATAGACAAAGCCATCATTCATACTTGTGAGAGGCTCCTGTTCTTGGGTTCCATGTGAAAGATCATTAAACTGGTGGGCGTCAGCACCGAAGATTAGAGGACCTTCGTCAGGACGAAAATGTGAAGAAATGGGAAAAGGCTGACGGCATGAAGTTTCCAACATGTCAGACCTCAAAGAATAATAGGAATGGGAATCTAAAGTTCCTGCATCAGGTATCTGATAATTTGATGATCGGTGAACTAACGAATCTGTGGATCCATCCCTCCTTGCCTCTGGATATATTGGCCTGGAACAGCCTTGTTCCGAAATCACCATGTACTCTGGTTTCTCAGAACTCATGACCATGTATTCCATGGAAGTCGAAGCACTTAAACCCACAGAAATCTGCAATGGACAATGTACCACTTCTTGGTTTTCACTGCCACCTATACAGTGTAAGAACCCGGATGATTCCTGCTCCAAATCAAGCGCAGAGATACTTTCCAACTCATTTGAAGTAAGCTGCCAATCTTTACGTGCAGAGTTTAACCACTCATTTGAAAAGTTATGCTCGAAGTACTTGGAGGAACCACGTTCTTCACCAGGCTCATCTGGCATGGCAAAAGTAATTCCATGAAAACCTCTCTGATAATTTTCAGAACATGATGCTGGACTGGAGCTTGAATCCTTAACATGATTAGATTCATCAGCCAGTTGGTAATCCTCTCTTGTATGTACATCCCCATTGACTATGTCTCTTGCAGGTTGTGAAATCCCCACGACAGTTGAACCTTGACTACATTCGGAAACTTCCTCTGCTTCCGTCCCGTCTTTTGGAATACTACCATCTGCACTAGACTGTTGAACACATGAAGAGGAAGAAGAAAGCATCGATTGGTTTGTATGGCTGACGTGAGGCAGACATTGGAGCTCTTGGAGTAAGCCCGATTGCAAGTAAGAGTCCAGTTTCTTTTTCACAGAGCTGTTCCAATGATTTTTAATGGCATTGTCTGTCCTGATGACCACAGGGGCAAAGATACTCAGAATTCAAATGATCCAAAAGGAGATTTAAAAGAAGTACCTGTTATGTTAAAAGAACTGTAACAACTAAATAGAAGGCACGAAAACCAGCTAGGTTAGCAAAACCACATACTGCGGAGGAACTAAATTAAAGTGCAGAAAACAAGTTAACCAAGAAGTATGTTAAAGCTCTAAAAAGTGAATGATAAATTTCAAAATAACTGATGAGCGTACCTCCCAGGCAAATATTTTGTTAACTCCGCCCACTTATTCCCGTATATTTGATGTGAGCGAATCAAAGCCAATTCCTCTTCTTGTGTCCAAGCTTCTTTGTTTATGGCAGGATTAAGATGATTGTGCCACCTGGCAAATATTATGTATGACATAAGGGCAAAGCAGCATAATGTGTCTACGTTCGACAAGATAACAACGGACACCCATAGCTCACAATACTTTGCTCTAATATAACTAGGTACAAGTGAAAAAAAATTTCCAACAAATGGATGGATGATACATAGCCTACTTGTGAGAAAACAATATTGCTTAGCAACCTAAAACCTAACTAAGCAATGCCCTCCTGACATATCAACAATAATAGGTCTATTTGAAATAAGTTCAAAAAGTCAATGTATTAACAACCTCAAGTGTTAAGGCTGGACTTGTATGACTGGGCAATACGAGGAAAAAATAACCACCACAGTTACCTCAAGTAACTAATAAAGAAACTGAACTTAATCTGTAATTAGTGAAAAAAAACAAAGACACGCACACATACTATGATTCCACAGTATGAGCTGCAGATATGTCTAATTACCGATCACAGTTGGTTCTTGCTTGTAAAAAAGCATGAAACAGGGAACAGGAAGTTGATAACTGTTAAACTGTACAACTGAGCAGGCTAATAATCCAATAATCTATCTCACACGTTATTGACTTTTAACCAACCCTCATGGATTTACGTTTTTATCATAAAGCTATAAAGCACACATCAGAGGAAGCGTAGAAAGCAATAAAAATGATGATGCTCACTGGTCGTACCTTTCCCGGCATTGCTTTCCAATGCGTCCAGGTAGATGTTGTGCAATGGTAGACCATTTCTTTGCCCCATATTGGTTCACCAATTGAATAATTATTTCATCCTCCTGCACAAATTATAAAACTAATATCTGTGAAGGCTTCAATGTTTGAAAATATGCCTAATAATATGACTCATTCCTATAGTTCCCTCCCCCTAAGGAATTCCCATGTTGCAATGTTTCCCTTTAGTGATACTTTTATAGCCCTCTCAAGCACTTTAGGCGTTGACAACTCGTAGGAGATGGACAATAGATAAGATGAGTATCTACAAACAGTCCAAACCCTGGAAAATAAGATGGTGACTAAATATGAAAGAAAAAATTTCATAGTGGAGAAAAACTTAATAACTTCCTGATTGACAACTGTCTCACCTCTTTAGACCATGGACCTTTGATGAGTTCTGGATTTAAAACTTTCTGCCACCTGTGCAAGCACTGCACATCTGTCCGATCCTTGAAACATTCCGCTGCACAGCATAATGTTAATAGTTCAATAGTATATAGGTGTAGTTCACAGAAGTAGCCCTAAACCAATTAAGAAGAAACGTTTGGGAGAGAGACAGAACTATCGTCACACCATAGTAGGTGTACAGAATAGTGAACAACAACAATCTCTCTGAAGCTAGTAAGATAGCAAGGGTAGCCACCTGAAACAGTTAAAAATGTTCATTACTACTATTTGTGCCTATTATAGCTACAACACTTTCATGCATGAAGCACAATTGTCTAGTGGACCAAATCAAACATTCATAGATCCAGTTATCTGACGTAACTATGTTGTTTAGCATCTAATATACACCTGAACTTGCCATCACTTATCCTAGTTGAGCAAATTAGACTTCCATTGATCTAGTTCTCTCTCTCTCTCTCTCATACTTTCTTTGCAATCATACATTCGTTGGTTTTCAAGTTTCCAGTCAAGCTACAGGGCTCATCATGCTAATTCCACTTAACAGATATAAAGCAAGTCTCATCATTTTGATTGATATGGTCATGTAGACTGTATCTTGGATATAACATACATTGCTTCACTGAAACCATAAATATGAGTAATGCCCCCATAGACACTTTAAGTAGCCAGTAAGCCAAGCAGTGAGTCAGCTGTTGCTTTTGGTCATTGCTTATGTTTTAGCTGTTTAAGGATTTTTTTCTCAATATAGAACATGTTCTTGGTTTCATCATTGATGTCAAACATGTGGTTCATCTTCTTCAGTTCTGGTAATTATTCAGAAACCTTCATACATATTTCAACTCAAGAATTCGAGAGGAAGGAACTCATAACAACGTTACTATTCATAAGACTATATTGGCCAAACATAGAGGACCAGTTCGTCCTTGAACAATTGGTTCAATTTCCAGTAATTATTTACAAAAACTCTTCATGCATATTGCAACTCAAGAACTCAAGAGGAAGGAACTTATAAGAACATTACCATTCATAAGACTATATTGGCCGAACATAGAGGACCAGTTCGTCCTTGCACAGTTGGTTCAATATTTGAAGTCCACAATAGCTCAGTCTCTCCTTGTATAATTACAGGTTAGCTTTTAGTGCTTTAAGTTGGTTGTAATTTTCCCAATGAATCACAGGTCCTTTCCTATCATTCCTTTCCATCAACTCTCTCTCTCTCTCTGAGGGAGAGATTCTCCAATAAATTGTTCTCTTTCTTTCAACAGTCAACTAACTAATTTCAAATTCATCTAGGTACTCTCAATGGTTAGTGGTTGCTCAAGCGGGTACCTGTTTCTATTGCATCTAACAAAACTAGACAGAGAAACTGACATGATCTTATATTACAACCATCAAAATTTTCACTGACCCTCTACCACCATTCCGGTTTTCTTTTCCTGAAGCTTATAATGAGATTGGCCTCCCGCAGACAAAGAATTTGAACCAACCACTACTTGCATTCAAGATCTGGCAAAACATTATCATACCAAATTGCATGTTCTATCAGAGAGCATTTCATGGGATTGCTGTTAACTGTTAAACATTGGTTATTACCAAAGAAATGGTTAACAACTGGTCGGGAGAAGTTTTCGTACTGGTGGTGGGTAGTTATTTTCTTTTCCAAATCAGAAGTGCTCTTATTTTCTCTATTTTTCTCTCTCCACTATAATGTGCCACTTGTCATGCAAGAAAGTGTATAGACTCTATACATAGTACAGTTAGTTAAACACGATTTGTAAAACTATAACATTCTAAGCTTCTCTGAAACACTGGATTTTTCAACATATATACTCCATATTTTCTGTTTGCATATCTGTGCATCCACTACACTTAGCCCACACTCTGGGGCACACTAGAGTACATAAGAACCCATGCGTAACATTGTAAGAAGCAGATCAAATACAAGAAAACAACAAGGAAAAAAAAATCTTTGTGCAGATTTGACAGGCAAGAAAGACCACAGAAACAAAAGCCAAGATACACAGGGTGAATGGAATAAAAACCATTCACTTGAAAACCTACCTATCTTTTTCCAGTTTTTCCCTTTGAAACGTTGAACTGCCTTGCACAAAATCTCATCCTGAATGAAGAATAAAAACCCGGCATGTGATTATCACACAAAATAAACTTAAGTATACATCTAATAGATCATCGCCTAAACCTAAAGAATAGAGAACTTCAGTAAAAGAAGGCATACAAAAATACACTACACTAGCTAAGAATGGAGAACCGAATAAGCTAAAGCAAAAGCTGATAGGTGACAAGTTATAAAACCTTAGCAGAGAGAACTAATTTCACCTAATTTAAGCAGTCATTAGTTTGAACATAAAAAGAATAACATATACATGGGGAGACAGAGAGGAACAGAAAAACAAAATTCGGAACCTGTGGCAAAGCAAGAAGATTCATTTAATTAGAACTATCCAGAATAAAAAGAGTAGAACTCGCAGCCAAACAAGCAAGGTAAGGAAGAGGCCCTAACCACTTGGACTATCACCAATTTGTTACGCAAACTTATATAATTACAACGCACAATATAGCTAGAGAACTAACTCCACATAAAAGCAGTAAATAAACCATCGACTAAATCTCATCCAATGTACTCGGTCAGGTTATAGACAAGTAATTAATTAGATGAAATGTGCAAAATAAACAACGTACATAGAAATAATATTTTTTTCAAATTAAACATTGTTATGCTTAAAATTTCAGCAATAACAGGAGTTAGTTATAAACAAAATGTTTTGAGAACTAACTCCAAAGTCCAACGCCAGAAACACTTGAAAACAGATAAAGGTAATGGTAAAACCCTGAAATACTATATCATCTAATAAAAGGGGTTAGGATTTACAACATGTCTAATAAAGGACATATACTCCAAAATATAATGGACTTTGTTATATCACCCATTTAAAGATGCTAGTTTGTAAATTTGCAGCAAAAACTGGAATTCGCTATACACTGAAGAGTTTCTCATTTACCTCTTCGGAGCTCCATTGTCCCTTTGTGGAACGCCGAGTAGGGCCAGTAGTCCTCCTATTAAACAACAATGTTATACCAAGGTTAAGTTCCATACCAACTCTTATCTCAATCAAATAAGATGCTTCTTGTAATAGAACAGTGTGTTTTGCGTGTGTGCATGTGCTGTCTATGCGATGCGTGTACAGGTGCACAGGGAAACTACAAAAGATATTCAGTAGAAGTTTGTAGTTAGCTTTAAGAAAAAGGAAAATACATAATTAAGGTAACATTAGGGAAGATGTTTTTGGGTGTTAGGAGTTTTTTGGCCAGTGGTTTATTGGAGTTGGAATGTCCATGTAAGTAGTAGAACTTGTGGGTCTACTCCTGGTATTTACAGACACATCTAATGTAATTAAGTGAGCTGTTCGCAATGGAAAGAGTTAAAAATCTTCACAAAAAAGAGTTCTCTCAGAAGAACTTTAAAAGACTGTTCTTCTCGAAGTGGGTTTTTCATTTTTCCGTTCGTTTTTCCATATCTTTTCACTTTTGCATTACAATCTCACTCATTTGCATATAAAGGGAAAACAAAGCTGGATCAATCAGTAAACCCTGTAAATTCAGGGACATTAATCATGCTAGCTGCGAGATGTGAGTACCAGAAAAGGGGAAGTAGACCCCACTAGGTAGGACCCTGGGGTGACCTGCAAGGTGGGAAGAGGACCAGGGAGGTAGAACCCAGGGAGCTCAAACAATATATAACTCCTGGCCTTGAAAATTGCAAGACAGCTTAAGTTGGTCTCTGTCCTGCATCACCTGTAAATGAACCTATCGAGAAAATCGGAGAAGCAACTTTTGAAGAGTTTGACTGCGCATTTGTCACATTGCAGATTTGGCCAAGGAGATCAAAGAAGAACCAAGAATATGCATCAATGCTTTAAGAAAGCGGAAGAAACTCATAGAGCAGAGTGACATTTAGCAGAGGCTGCGGCCAATCACGCCCAAGTAACTTAAACAAGGAGAGAATTGAGTGGAGCAAGGTATTCAGCATAATTTATCCACAAAAGACAAATCGAAGAAGTCCGAAATTCAAGGTTGGTGAGGTATTGTGCTCAATTTTGATGCCACAGCTGCATTGTAATCAGTTTTTATAGGATTTTCAACCAAAGTTTCAGATCATGGTGATTGAATTATAAATTGGTATTTTCTGATTAATTACCTTGAGGGTTAACTTTCCAAAGTAGAAGGGATAAGTGTTTCTCCTAGAAACACGTTCCTATGCTGCTAGTACAAGTTACTTTGTTAGTAGCTTAGTATAGAGCTAGAACATGCAGCTAAGCAGCAAAATGTGAAAGTTTATTTGTGGTCATATGCTTAAATCATGTTGCATTTTTGCAGCAATTTTTAGTTTTTGATATAATCTCGTAAGTAAGAATAGACAAATTATTTAGGAAGAAACATATTAAAAAGAATAGGTAAAAGAGCCTGTTATAGGCAATTAATTACACATCAACAGAAGGACCAACAACGGCACAAAGCACCTATTGATGCACTTTGAAGGCAAATTAAACCAGTATTATGCGGTGCAGTTTTATGACATCACATAACAAAAAACACCTATCAAGGGGCGTTGTCTCAAGATTTCACTTAGACCAAGAGATGGTTGCCGATGTACCAGGAAAGCAGATGTAAACAAAATAGGTACCACATTGTATCTGTATATGCTAGAGGCATGAAAGCCAGCAGCAAGTGTACAAAACAAAAAGGCATTAAATAAACAAGAAGAAGATTATTGGTGAAATAGCAAGCATACCCATGCAGCGGCCGTACTCTCTTAGCAACATCATTTACTCCATCTGCAGATGTGGGGTTTGCCCGATCACTTTCCATAGTTGGTTGACAGGCAGGCAAACTTGGATATCCCGATTCGTGCTCGTAAATAATTATCTCCATAGAGTCTTCCCCAAATCATTATCAACTTCCCTGAGATGTGGCAGACACTACCTTCTTGCCAGCTAAAACCAGAGGCTACAAGAGCAATATAATGTCATTTCAGGATTTTAAATTTGTACATTGTTTAATAACAAAGAAGAATCTTATAGCATCTTCTTTAACCAAGAAAAAAAAAACCACATAACTGTATCTCATTGATCATGTTTAGCTTAGTCAAGAAGGATTTAAGAAAAATCTACCTACTGAAAGGTTAATTAGAAACAACATTCGAAAGAAGGTAGGAGAATGTATGCCAATCAACATCATTCAGCAGAATTTACCGGGAACAAATTAAAATCAATCCAGTGGACCAAAGAATGTGTGCCTAAATTTTGCAATCCGTTACAAAACACCGCCAGAAAGCGCTTCCCGTCTAGCGAAATTCAGTCTTTGGAAAACGAAAGAAGCAGCAAGATGAACCAGGGCGTCATATACGAAATACAATTCAAAAATTACAGGATAGAAATCTAATCACGTAGAAGTAGAGATACACTTAAAGGAAGGAAAATATCACCGCAAACCATACGAATTCGCGTCTTTAAGAAAACAACGTGGCTCGTTTTACAAGAATTCAACTCTGTAAGTAAAATAGGGTTTTTTGTACATGAAGTCACGAAATCAAACCACCGAATTCCATAGCAAAAACCAGACCGCATAAAGTCCAAAGATGAAAAAGAAAGAGAAAAGGACTCACCGAACTGAGCTTGAATGCAGCCAATTGAACGCGATGGAAGGTCGCAGCGGATGATACAACCGATTGAACGCGCATCGCAGATCGCAGCTGTGAGAGAGAGTGAGAGCGAGAGCGAGAGCGATCTGCGAACGAACGCCTAATCGGGACGGAGAAAGAGAACTGAGTGAGAGTGTGTGTTGCGTGTGTGTGAGTGAGAGAGAAAAGGGAAGATGCGAACGGTCCAAGTTTTCAAACGTGAAAGGGGCGGACAACCCTCTATTTCAAACCCTATGCTTAAACGTCGAGCATCTTTGGGCAGTGACGGTAACCCAGGATCGGATCTGAACCGTTGGTACGTGGCTTTGTTTGGTATCCTTTTTTAAACTTTTAGTGTCCAACGGCACGATACTCACCTGCGGTAGCCGGTTTCAACTTTTGGCATGCCTGAAAACTGAATTTCAATCAATATGAAACAAAATTAAAATGAGCGTCTCTTTCCACGCTCAAAATACTTTTTTGACGTCTTAAATATTGTTGCTACAAAATTCATTAGCGATAAAATAAATTATTTTAACGGCAAATCAGGATATTAAAAAGTATAATACGGTGATGTAAAAATAACATTTCCTAATTGGGTCATCAAAATTTTGAGTATTACTAATTCACTAATTTTTTTTATTGGTGAAATTTATTGACACGTGTCTCAAGCCAAAAAGTATGAACTTCGATAAATCAAAAAGCCATATGTCATAGCCAAAATGTTGTAATTTTGTTTAACATATTTTCCGTGTAAGACCAGCCCTTATATGGAAGGTGAGTATTCATCATTGTTGTCGCCGTTGTTGGCAGCAATCACAATTTTAATAAGATAACCGAAGTGAGAAAAGTATCTATGGGTGGATATTAGAGTGGTGTGCAATGATACAAGTGTTTAAATGACTTTCAGTAACATATGTGATTTTCCATAACGTTGCAATTTTTTAAATTATATTTTTCATAAATATTTTCTAGTTGTAACTTACAGATAGTTAGTTTTGATAACGTAATACTTAATAGTCAGTTAAGCATATTTGATTCTCGACAAAAGATGCGTTGGCTATACGTTATAGCAATCAAAAGTTGTCTTTACGTGTCAAAGTAATACTTCACGTAAGAGCCAGATGCGCATGTACAGCTCGCTTCAATATCCCATAATAGTCAAAAGTTGAGAAGAGAATAAAAGTAACCCTATTGACACTCTGTTTTTTAGTAGTGACACTCCTATGAGTAGTAGAAGTGTCAAAGAGCCGGGCTTGGGCTGGCCCAGCCTGTCCCAGAGGGCCAAAAAAAGGGTCGGGCCATTTAGTGCTTCGGGCCTTGAAAACGGGGCCGGGCCCAAATCTAAGAAATAGAGGCTCTGTCCAGGCCCAAGCTCTAGGTCCTAACTTTCGTGAATTAAAATTTCTTTTTGTGCTGCGAAAATATTAATTCACGAAATAAATGAAATTGATAGGCCCTAAATCATTCAATATCTCTCTCACGACTAATGAAGTGCCTTAGAGCTCTACTTTTATTCTATTTGAGAATATTAATTTACAACAAAGAGTAATTTTGTTCGCAAAAGGACAATCTTTCCACAGGAAAAAATATAACTTTTAGTCATGAAGGTTTTTTGTTTTCTAAACTCAACAATGGATACCTAAAAAACTTTTTTCTAATGATATTTCTAAAAATATTCACTCAAATATAGCTCTAACTTTGTATTTTCATAGTATTAAGTATCTCATTAAAAGCATGCATCATTAGACCACTTTTACCATGAACTTTTTTGTGCTTTCTAGAGTTATGTTTCCAATTTTCATTGTCTAATTGTGTTGTTTCTAGTTCATAGACAAACAAACATAGCTTTTCTTTTCATAATTCCATGAAACTAATATAGAGGAGCCTTGCAAGTAAAAGTAGATAAAGAAGTAGGAACCATCATCATGAGCTGAAAAAATATGAGGTAGAGAGAGAATGAGGCGGGAGAAAAAAGGGGAAAGAAAAAAAATGTAAGTAACACAAAATAGTTTAGGGCCAGATTTAGGGCCAAAGGGCCGGGCCAAAATAGGACCGAAAAGAGGGCCAGAACCGAGCCTAGGGCCAGGCCGGGCCAAATTTGGAAAATATTAGGTCTGGCCCTAGCCCTGACCCAAGGCCCTACGATTAGGGCCAGCACTATTCACCTTTAGGGCCGGGCCAGCCCCGGCCTATTTAGGGCCAGGCCGGCCCCCGGGCGGCCCGGCCTTTTTGACATCTCTACCTATGAGGTAGCATGTTATTGTACCTTGTGCCTTTTATGAACTGAACATGAAGTTCCAGGAGCCAAAAATGGAGCACGTACGCAATTACTCAAAAAAATAGTTTCAATTATGATAAAGGATAAAAAAAATTGAAAGTTGAATAGATTACTTGTGTAATAACTTTAGACCATCCCTTAAATAGATTGTTTTAATTTTGTCTGTTATAATATATTTAAGTGTATCGATGACCCCGACGTACGTATTTGATTTTCCAAGATGTTGTGATTCTTTAAATTATATTTTCAGTATATATTTTCTGTTTATAACTTACAAAAGTTGGTATTTTATAATGAGCTATTGAATAACCAGCTAAGCCTGTTTAATTCTCGACAAAAGTTGCGTTGGCTATACACGTACTATAACAATTAAAAGTTGTCTCTATATGTTAACATCTCATGTAAGAACCAAGTAAACATATTTAATCTCACAGGCTATATGTTATAATAGTCACAAATGTTGTCTTTCTTCTAAAGGGAAGTAAATTTGCATAATGATATTCAAATATATATGAATTGTGTCGAAAAAATTGTGGTTGCAACTAGGGTTGTAGCAAAAGATTACAACCACCATATAAGTGATAATTAATGGTTGTTAATATGGTCAATAATATCTACTTCATAACGCTAAAAGGTGCTACTAAGATTTATCGAGAAGGTTTCTGCAAAAATGTGTCACTAGTTTTACATATTTAGTAATCATTAAATGTTTAGATCCGATACAAATCAAGCGCTTGTAAAAGACATTTTATCAAATTGATCTCCCACTGTCGAAACCACAACGCGGGTGATGGAGATCAATTTTTTTTTTTTGGGAGTGATAATTTCACTAAACTCCTTGTTAGGGTTAATTATGGTCCACCCCATCGAATTTTAAAATCTTAGATATTAGACTAGAATCTTAAAGATTCGTATCGCACGTACCAAAAAATGTTTGTATTTAATACATTATATGTTTATGTCAACATGCCTTATTTTCAAAAAGACAATATAGATCTTTTCTGGCCGTTAACTTTTTAAGTATGTATAGATTTCGCCCACATATCCCATCTTCACCTATCTTTCTTACTCTACCAATACCACCATAACAAAACTCAGACCACCAACACTGCCACTACCAAAAGCCACTCTGGGCCCTTCCATCTCCAAATTCCCTCATTTCCACATTCCCACAGCCCAGAACCCAATTCCCAAAAAACCATCTTTAGGGATGGATTGGGGTTTACATCTTTGAGGATGGTGAACAACAAATTGAGGTGCCTCTTCCAACCATAATAACATCTCTAAAACAACTCATATGTTTTCCAACACATATGCCACATTGTTAGCAGATCTTCTAACTAACATGAATTCAAAGTTCCTAAACTTCTTAGCTAATCTCTACGCATCTTCGATGATAATCCCAACCACTGAGTTATCTCTTCCTTCCATCGATAATGCTGAAATCGCATTTGTCGACTCTATTTCCCACCGAGTATCCCAAAAACCTACCTCACATGCAAAATTTGCACTTTCAAATGCCATAATGACCTCCCATGTACATATCCTAGATGTCACACCGAGGGAGGCCAAGGTGATACCGCTGGTAAAAGTATTATGGAGAAATCATACTATCGAGAAGGCTACCTGGGAGACAGACGAGACCATGCGAAGTGCATACCCTCATCTATTCGACACTACAGGTCCGTAAATTCGAGGATGGAATTTTTATAAGTTAGGGAGAGTGTAATACCCCAAACCTTGAAATACTTTTAACTGATTAATTTAAACTTTTTAGTGACGATATTTTTTTAGTATTTAACATCGATATATTATTAGTGAAGCGGGATTGTGTAACAACCCGTTAAATTTTTCTAACACAGAAAATTATCGTAAATAATTACTTTGGGATTTTTCGTAAAAATAGAAAGTTTTAAGGTAAATTTTGAATAACTATAAAAAATTTAAGGGGTTTTTTGGTAATTTTTCAACCTAGGGTTTTATCATATACATGAGACACAATAGAGCAGCCGTCCAAACTGTTTCTTTTCTCCTTCTGATATACATATACGGTAGAGGTAGAGGCAAAGAGATAACTTGAAGAAGAATTTTTTTGGCGATTTAATTTCTTTCCAGTAAGTTTTTTTTAAGCCTTTCTCTCTAGTATTTAAATGGCTTACAGTTTCAAGGGGGCATGAGAGAACCTGTGAGGATTTTATGGGTTTAGGGTTGTGACTGTGTGCTCATGGAAGTAGTGTAGGGGCATGGATTTAACGGGTTATGGTCATGAGAGAAGGGTATTGCATAAGGCAGTTTGTGTGCGTTTGGTTTGTGGCACTGACAGCCATGGATAATGAGAGGAAGGGAAAAACCATGACTGTTGTAATCTTAGTTTATGAGTGTAAATTGTATGTGTGTTAGTGTGTGAGAAATGTATGAATACATGTGTGTATGAGCAAGGAGAGAGGCTGAAAATTCAGTCGTGTGTATTGTGGGTGTTGTGGCTTGTGTTTTGTGTGTTATATGCATACGTTTGTGTGTATATATGTGAATGGTAAGGCTGCCAAGAGGCAGCTCTATGTGTGTGAGAGTTGTATGCTTGTGTGTGAAAATTGTTGTGCGTGTGTGTGGACTATCGTGAATAGGGCTGTATACAAACCGAGTTCGAGCTGAACATGGGTGTGTTCGAACTCGGTTTGTTTAAATTTTAGTATGTTCGAGCTCGGCTTGAGTTCATTTAGAGCCAAAACATCAATGTTCGAACTCGGCTCGAGTTCGTGACTATGAAAGTCAGGCTCGGCTCGTTACACTTGTTTAACGATACGAGCCGAACACGAGTTCACGAACTCGGCTCGTATTCGAGTTTAACATTCAACCAAATCCCAAAATTTGCTCAAAAATCTCAAATCATTTATGCAATCAACTATAATAATAAAAAAATTCAAAATACAAAAGATGCAAGAAGGGATACAGATTCGAGGTTGAGCCATTGGCTTTGCTGCTTTGCCTCAAGTGGTCAGCAACCCTTCCATAGCTATCGATAGGGGTTTCTATTCCTGTCAAAGCAGATTTCAGTGATGGGGAGATGTTGGCATCGGAGACAGGCGATGACAACATCAAGTCGCGATGTTCGTGTGAAAAGAGAGAGAGAGAGAGAGATGTGTGATCTGCCAATCTGTGAGGAAGAGAGGTGCTACGTGTGATGCGATCTACCGATCTGTGAGGGGGGTGTGTGTTTGAGATGAAAGAGGCGATGGGAGAGCAAGCGTTGCGTGATCTGTCGATGGTGTGTGTGTTTGAGACAGATGCGGCGCAATCTACCGGTGGTATGTGTGTGTGAAATAAGGGAGGCAATGGGAGACATTTAGATTTAGGTCTTAGTTTATATAATTGGGGCTTTTAGGTTGTTGGGCTTCATAGGTTGGGCCCTTTAGGAATTGGACTGTGGAAACTATGACCTTTAAAAGGTCCAACATAATTTGTTCTCTGAATCCTTTGAAGCTAAACAACAAGCCTATCAAAAAGCCTAATTATAAGGCCTCCATATGCTACAGCAAGTCAGCAAACAACAAGCCCAACCAAACTAATTGGGCTTCACCACTAGTGAGGCACTTATGCTTTGATATATAATCATGGGCTCTAGCTAATAAGTGGGCTTAGAATTTTGGTAATTGACTTTAGGGCCTACAAATTTAAATTTAAATTTAAATTTTATGGTTTATGTAAATATTATTTATTTAAACATATTATAAATTTATAATTAATTTATTATTTAGACGAGTTGTTCGCGAACATATTTGTGAATATTTTGGAGTGTTCATGTTCGGCTCGTTTATTAAACAAGCTCTAAAAACTTGTTTATGTTCTATTCGTATAATAGACGAACGAACATGAATGAGTTCTTTAGAGAACGAACCACAAGCTGTTCATGAACGGATCAGTTCATTTACACCCTCCGTGAAGGCAGTCAATGTGTCTATGTGTGTGTGTGCACGTGCGCGCGCGCACATGCGTGCGTGAATGTGTGCTTCTCGTGTGGGTGCATGTGAATATGTGGGTTTGCAGGGAAGGGAGATTGTCATAAGGCAGTTTATGTGATTGTCGGAGCTTACTGTGTTCGTGAGTATGTGTATATGTGATGGTGTATTGTGTATGTGATGTGTGAGGGAATGGATGATATGTGGGTTTGTGCATATCAGTGTGTGTGAGTGTGTGTGGGTGGGTGTCTCCGTGTATATGTGAGTGTATGGTGTGTGTATGGGGGTGTGCGTGTTCAGTGAACTATTGTCTGAGGTTCGTGGATCTGTAAATGATCTAGAGACTGAGTGCAGAGAACAAGAGGGAGTAGTGGAAGTGGGTCTTGTTAGGTTGAGCAACTGTGGTACCCTGTGTTTGCACAGGTGTACCACGGACTAGCGTTATGTTCGACGCATGTATTGGAAAACGCACGGTGATCGTTAGCATGTCAAATTTTACATTAGGATACTTTAGGCTAAGTTAAAATTTCTGGGAAAATTTTGTAGTTTTCTGAAATCACATGTATTTTTAATATTTTCAATAATTTCAGACTTATAAAATTCTTTTGGGGTCTTTAAAGTCCACTTTAAATTTTGGAAAAATTAGAGTAATGTTTGCATAATATAAGTAAATCTCAGTATAAGTTTAGTTATCATATTGGATTTAACAAAATGAATAATTTAAAAATAGTTTTAATGCCCTTTAAATTCTAATTTTCATTTCTATAATTTTTTATACATATTTTAAAATGCTTACAAAAATTATGAGATTTTATTTCCAGTTTGAGACAGTTATGACTATTTATGGGCTTTTAGTGCATTTCAAGAAATTATTTTGATTTCAAAAATATTTAAAAATTATATTTTTATTTCGTATGTTGTATTAAGCCATAAAGAATGCTTAATGAGAATTAAGCATTTTTTATTATATTTTGTATTATATTTTTATTTCAAATGTTGATCAGGCGGTCTTGGATTAGTTCCCAACTATTCAAGTAGAAGTTTGATACTGACGGGAATCCAACACAGTCTTTACACATGGATGAGCCCCGGCGACACCCTTCCTTGCTGCTTAAGGAGAAATCACCAAAGAGGAATCCGACTATCAAAGTTACGCAGAATCGGGAAGCTTAAATGGATGCTTATTATCTCGGGGATCGGTTTGATCGGAAAGGTAATAAAAGCAAAGGGAAAGCGGATTGGCGACTGGCTTCTCAAGTGGAAGATTTGGAGAATGTGATTTCGGTGTCTCAAAGATTGGCTTACAAGAAAGATACTGAGACATGGAGATCAATCATAAATGACGAAAACAGTCCAGCTATGAAGAAGATGAAAAAGATTTTGGTGGATATCCCATAGGTTGTTGATCGGACCTCGAATTTTATTTTTCCCTAACTTTTGTCTAGGCTGCACTTTGTAGGGTTTTTCGTCCTAGTTGGCATTTTTCCTTTTTTTTCTACATTTTTTTCTCATTTTCATTTTTCTTTTGCCCTAACTTTTGCCTAGGCCATTCTTTACAGGGTTTTCATCCCAGCAGACATTTTTATTTTTTTTATCAAGAATGTAGTCAGTGTTTTAGCCAGTGGAAATAAAAGAATTTTATTATTAAAATTTGACCGCAGCCGAGATAACTTTACGGGCTGTCCGTACCTCCATCTATGTGTCACGTCAATTTGTGTATGCTAAAAAAATTTCTTAAAGAGCATCGGGTAATTCGTAGTTCAATTAAAAAAATTTGCTCAACATAATATTTCTTTAGTCGATCTAGATTGACTACAATTCAATGATGTGTAAATTGACTAACAATGTTGCACCCTCAATCATGATTTGCTTGATCATATAGAAACCTGACCAGTCTGGTTCAAATATCCTCGCGGCTTTCAAATCTGTCCAATGCTCTCCTTTAACACCAACTCTCCTTCTTTTAGACCATGTCACTTCACTCGCTTGTTAAAGGCTCGGGCAATCCGCATCTTATAACCTAAATGTGATAATGCTTTCAGCCTCTTTTCATCTACCAGCGCTAACACCTCGAATCTGTGTCTTACCCAGTCTTCTTCAGCTATCTGAATCTCTAATAACACCCTAAGAGAGTTAATTTCTAATTCTACTGGGAGTATGACCTCTATGTCGTATACTAAGGAATATGGGGTAGCCTGGTCGATATTCTCACTGATATCCTATAGCCGCAAAGGGCGTAGGGAAGCTTGTCCGGCCAACTCCTATAAGAACCCGTCATTTTATTGAACATGCTTTTGATGTTCTTATTGGCAGCTTCGATAGCCCCATTGGTCTTTGGTTAGTACGGTGACGAGCGATGTCTAATGATACCATACTCCTCGGCTAGGTCTGAAACTTCTCCTTCAAAGTGTAGCCCGTTGTCTAAGATTAACTCTCAGGGAACTTTATATCGACAAATGATGTTCGTTTGGATAAACTGAGCAACCTTTCTGGCATTGGGCACAGTATTTGAAGGGGCTTCCACTCCCTTTGTGAAGTAATCTGTGGCCATCAGTATTAATTCATGTCCGTTGGAGGCCTTAAGGCCGATCTTCTCTATCACATCTATTCCCCAAATTGAGAGAGGAGCTCATGTTGTATGACTCTGGGGGAGGATGATGTTGTAAGTTGGCATACACTTGACATTTGTGAAACCTCCTTACAAACTCAACACAGTCTTGCTCCATAGTACTCCAATAGTATCCCTGTAAGAAAACTTTATTCGCCAACATTCGTCTATTCATTTGTGATCGACACTCCTCTGCATGTCTATCTTCCATTATTTGACTACTTTCTCTCTCAGTTATACACAACAAGTGTTTTCGATTATAATATCTCTTCTACAATCTTCGGTCACACATGATGAACTGTGCCACCTGTCTTCTCAAAGCTACTTGGTCTTTCACAGAACACCCCTCAGGATATTTTTCGTATCAAATAACATTCTGTACATTGGTGTGACGGCTTCCTGGGACAGGGGTTCCACTTTTTACTCGAATTCTTCTTCAACAGCTTGAACACATTCTCACAGATCATGTCTAGCTGGGGTATAAATCTGTTAATGTACTGAATTCTACCCAAGAACCCTTGGATTTCCTTCTCAATCTTGGGTGGAGGCGTCTCGACCATGGCTTTGATTTTGGTTGGGCCCACTTCTATCCCTCATTTGCTTAGCATGAAACCTAGCAACTTTTCAGCAGTAACACTAAACACATACTTATGCGAGTTCAACCTCATGTTCTACTACCTTATCCTTTCAAAGTATTTCCTCAATACTACGCAATGATCTTCCCTCTTCCTAGACTTAATGATCATATCATCCACGTACACTTCCACTTCCTCATGGATTATGTCATGGAACAGAGTGGTGGCAGCTCGTAGTTATGTAGCCCCAGTATTTATCAAGCCATAAGGCATGAATGTATAACAAAAGGTACCCTAGGAGGCCGTGAAGGTTGTCTTCCCTTAGCCCTCAGAAAGCCATTTTATCTTGTTATACCCCACGAAACAATCTACAAAGGATACCAACTCATGCTCGGTTATGTTGTCTATGATTATGTCTATGATGGGTAAAGAGAAGTCATATTTGGGAAAAGCTCGGTTTAGATCTCGTTATTTAACACATATTCTAACTTGACTGGAAGGTTTAGGAATGCGTACGATGTTGGCTAGCCAGGTAGGGTACTTAATCACTCGGATAAATCCAATGTGAAGTAACTTCATCACTTCCTCCTTAACCTTGAGAGACCACTCCGGTTTCAATTTGCGGAGTTTCTGTTTAACAGGTTTGGCTTTGGGTAGGATAGGTAGGTGGTGTTCCACGATCCATGGGTTGATACAGAATATGTCACTAGCTATATAACTAAGCAAATACATCAATAAATTCCCTGAGGAATGCAATGATCTCTTCTCTTTCTCTCTCATCTAGACTAGCCCATATTTTAATTTCTTTTACATCTTTGGGGAGCCTACATTGATTTTGATTGTTTCTTCAGGCTCTGGCTTGACACAACTAGATTCTCGATTTTCAATTTCTTTTATTAATTCTTTTAAATATTTTTTCTCTTCTATGCCCAATAGGTGTGACTCATTATTAATCAAGTTGATTAATTCATCAGAGCCTATATCATTAACCAAGGGATAATTCATATTATCAATCAAGTAGTCTGGAAAAACATATTAGGTAAGAAATTATAGATTGGCTAAAGTAACATAAGCATCCAAGTCTTTAGGCTCCAGAGTATCTTTGGCAGTAGAACTTCCTTCTGTAGTCTCTCCCACAGTCAGCGGTCTGTACTCGATCTTCCAATTCAGTATGTCACCCTGTGCTGGAGTAATTAGGCATGTTGGGTCCATGATCTAGTCGTCCATTTCACTAATAAACACTGAGATAAGTATATCAGTAAAGCATGTTGTCATTGCATCCGGCTCCACCAAATCCACTCAATCTGAGACTCCTTCGGCACCTGGCTCAGTCTGCACTGGTAGTTCTTCATCTTCAATGCATTCGAGGTCGTAGAATCTCTTCCATCCTTTAATCTATTTCCTTATCTTAACACTGTAAATTGGCTCTAAAAATTCATAGAAAAGTGCATTCTCTCATTCTTTGATAAAACATTCGTTCATGGTAGGAATCATGCTCATGCACTTCTCGTTCTCTTTGTTCTTCTTGGGTTAGGTGATCTTCTGGATAGCTTCCTTCTTCTTATGTTTAGTCTCCTTCTATCCTAAACTGAACTGGTCCTTTTTGTTCTCCATGACTAGGAAGCTGAGAATTCCTTGACAGTTTTGGCCTAAGCCTTTTTCAAGAAAGTAGTAGAATTTCCTCAATAAAGAGAGCACGGTCGTACTGTTGTGGGGTGCAAAGGTGAGAAAATTTTTGATGTGACAAACTTTCTCCTAATCAAGACATTGAACCGGTGATCCATCTTGAATCCACTGAGCATTATATCCAAAGAGTCATGCGGTACCTTAACACTATCCTTTTCGACTTAACCGATTTAAGGCAACTAGAAAATCTGCCATTACGGTGAAGACGACATCATTCAACACAAACTTAACTTTCTAGTACAATGTAGAAGGGATGGCACCCACAGAGTATGTCCAAGCTCTTTCCAACAAAAGAATAAAGGCATCATGTATATCCAATATTTGAAATTCAACATCGAAGCTAGCAGTACTCACAGTCATCGAGAGCTTTACTGTACCAATCACCTCCTTCCAAGTGTTGTCATAGGCTTGGACGGCTTGGTTAGAAGGGGTGAATTCTGAGAGGTCAATGCCAGGGCTTGGACAGGGCATAGGGGACAAACATTTAGAGCAGAACCATTGTCTATGAGGATTAATGGAACCCTCTTATCAAGTTCTTGCATAGTGATAAAGAGCGGGTCATTGTGGCTCAATCTTGATTTGGGCAGACCAAACTAAAAAAAGTGAGGAAATTTTTATAAGGTATTGCCCCTAGCATTTGGGAAAGGTATTCAAGTTGGCTCTGGATCGGCATTTACGCTTTGCTAAGGAGTTTGATGAGAGCTTGATAGTGGGAGTATGAGGCAGACAGTAAGCCCCATACAAAAATGTTGGCTTGAGTTTTCTTCAATGGTCTAAGGACCTTATTGTCGGTAGGGTCTTGAGAGAATAATGGGTTAGATTTGGCTGGCTGAGACAGCGTCTAGTACCCTCAACCTGATCGGGTTAGGTGGGATACCTAGGTACTAGGACAGAATGTAAATTTAGTTCCTTCATCATATTTTTCCTCAACATTAAAAACCTTACCTTTCATCAACTCTTCCTAAATAATCATAACACAAAACTGTGGCAAAGAATTATATATGGACACTAACTCCCAAACTGGCTGGCTGGAAAAATGAAAAGGTCAGATCCATAACTGGTTGGCTGTCATCAATTCAATTAACCCTATGAAGTGAAAAATGTTCTCTTCAGACATTCGGCCTAACAAGAAGAGAATTCGCCTTTGTTGATGAGGTCTTGTATGACGTATCGTAGAGTGATGCATCTTTATGTGGGATGACCCTTTCCTTAGTGATTTCGTAAAAGGCTTGCACGTTATATCCTTCAAATGTCACTGCTGGCACGGGGGTAGGTGGTAGCTTAGATATCATTCCCCTTCTCAATATCTATTCAAAAACTTTGGGAAGTGGTGCATTCAATGGTGTGAACTTCCTCTTAGGCTCCGTAGTGGCTTCCCATGACATTGCCCGAGGTACTTGCACGATATTAACATTATTGGTTACTGCTGGCTTAGGTTGGACATTAGAACTCCTTGGGTTGGCTCGATATACCCCTGGCGGCTTCGACTTACGAGAGATGACTCTCTTGTTGATGGCATCTTCTAATTATATGAGGGACCCCATAAGAGCTTTGAACGACGTGTAGTAGTGGCCAAAGATATAATCGTGGTACACTGGAAGCAGGTTGCTCCTGATGATGTCCACTTGCTCTTACTCTGTCGGACGGTTCATCATTTGAGCTAGCTTATTTCTCCACCTCATGACAAAGGCTGAATTGACACTCTCAATTCTTGCTTCGGTGTTTGCAAATCTCTCTGTGTAATATCTAGTTCGTCATTATACTGGTATTGCTTTACGACCTCTCTCACAACATCTTCCCAAGTGTGGACTCGGGCTTCATCCAAAGTAAGGCAATAGGAGTTGGCTCCCATAAACTATATCATCTAGACAAACTATATCAAGTAGAATAATCTAAAGGACTTGACACACGTGGATTGGACTAATGCAGTTGGACTGAACTGATGGACTAGACTTGACATGCAAGTGGACTGGACTTGGACTTGGCCTAGACTGGACAAAATTAATAAACTAAATCACATTACTAAGCCTAGATTTAATAATTTACTCCGATTAATAATAACGTCCATTATTTATTTAATTTAAAAAATCTTAAAAAATGGAGTGTCTACAGCCTTATTTTTGAAATGCAACATATTTTGGGCTTTTCGTTCAAGTACATATTCCATTTCTTTCCTTGTCATTGGTCCACCCAATGGTGAAATTGAACATGTTTTGGGCCTTACATTCGTATACGTATTTCCTTTCTTTTCTTTCTACTAATCCACTCCGCGCCCCTGTTGCTGCCACCACAACCAACCGCCTTGTTCTCATCTCCACCATGTTGCCCTAGTTTCAGGATAAAAACCCCAACCTTCACTTAGCAATCTCCCTTTGACATCAACCCTGGCACGACAAAAATCACACCACTAATGGCGTCACCACTGCCACTCCATTTATTTCAGTCGATCTAACCTCCCCCTTTGCACCAATTCTGTAGAACAAGTTAGTTGAATTTTCATGGATTCTCTTCGAGCAAAACCAAATGACTAGGGACCATAACATGACGGTGATGCCAGTGAATATGAGCATTAACAGATCGGTTTTCTATGGGGATAGAGAACCTGATTTTTTGGGTGCTTTCTTGGCGGTGCGAGAAGATTTTATGGCAGTGCTCATTTTCATGATTGCGTGAAGGGGTTTTAATGACTTGGTCCATGACCCCATCATAAGGTAATACCTCCCTCAAAAGGACTAGCCAAAGTTGGTGTTTATGGTTCATTGATAAGGTCTTATAAGGCCAAAATCTTTTTCACTCACTTCCAATGTGGAAAAGATGCAACTTAACATTATATTGATAAGAGATCTCTATCCATCCTATTACAGAGCAAGTGTGAAATCTCACAATCCAACCTCCTTGGAATAAGTGTCATCCCTGATACACTTATAGTGCCTATAGGGCCACACTTTAGCACATCGCTAGTACCCTCACGTTCCATTCTCATACCATTGTAGCAACGCAGTCCACACCCTCATTATAGGGCAATACCTCCCCTAAAAGGGCTAGACAATGTTGGTGCTTATGAGTTCATTGACAAAGTCTTACAAGGCCAAATTCTTCCTCTCTCACTTTCAATGTGGGACAAGATCCAACTTAACCGTATATTTTATACGTTGACGACCTCCCTTAGTACACAATTGATGTGGGATCTCCATCCACCCTAGTACATGGCAAGTGTGAAATCCCATAATCCATCCTTCTTGGGTGGGAATTCATAGAGTTGGTGGTAGCGGTAGCAGTAGCAGTGGCAGTGTAAGAGTCGGTGGTGAGGTTGAGTTGACTCATTGTATTGCTTTTCTTTATTCTCTCTATTTAACTATTTATATATTGAAAATTGTTTCAAAACAACACTTTTTTGGGAATTGAAAAAGAAGCCCATTCAGTTATGTCTCACAAGCGGGCTGTAGGATTAGATTGGAAATCAATTAATAGGTTAAAGGTTGGAGTTAAATAGGCCAAAGCATTAAGACTAGAGTTTAAGTGAAATATATGGGCAAATGACAGGGTTTAATTCATAATTATTTCTACTAAAAATGATATGCCTTTTAATAGGAATGTGCCATACTGAACTCCTCACGAGGATTAACCTCTATTCACCTCAACCCTGTCAGCACTTAGCCTCAACTTCTTTCATCAAATAAAATATCTAGAAAATTAAAGATGCTTGAATTAAACATGTGAAACATAATAATATGTAACCTACCTTTGGTTACATGGCACCTCAATCCAGCGACGCAGATAGGGTTATATACAAACTGAGTTCGAGTCGAACATGGGTGTGTTCAAACTCTGTACGTTTAAGTTTTGTCTAGAGCCAAAACTTTAATGTTCAAACTCGGGTTGAGTTCGTGACTGTAAAACTTGGCTTGAGTTGTTCGACTCATTTAAAAATATGAGCCGAACTTGACTTCGGAAACTAGCCTGTTTATGTTATAATGTAGCAAGCTATAATGTATCAAAAATGATATTATAGAAGATACAAGGAGGGAGGAAGAATCAAAAAATTGAAAAAGAGATCCTGATCAATTGGTGACGAAGACATAGACAACGGGATGATGCATATGCCCGCGACGGGTAACTGATAGCGTCGAAGACAGATGGTGACGGTGTTGAAGATAGACGATGATGGCATTGAAGACAAGCGATGACGATGTCGAAGACACACGATGACGGCATCGAAGACGTGATATGCATGTGTGAGAGAGAGAGAGAGAGATAGAAGGGGGTGGAGATAAGATGGAGGGGATGGGAAAGCAGAGAGCGTCTGTTTGTTGAATTGTGAGTGTTTAGGTTAAAGTTTTAGTTTATATAGTTAGGGTTTCTTAGATGTTGGGCTTTACAGTTTAGGCTATTTAGGGGTTGGACTTATGCTTTTGTAATCCCATGGGCTCTATGTTTATAAGTGCGCTTGGAGTTTTGGGATGATTGACTTTGGGGCCTTCAGGTTTAAACATTAATTTATATGTTTTATGTAAATGTTAATTTTTTTAAATGTATTATAATTAATTTATCATTTAGGAGAGCTGTTCGCGAACATGTTTGTGAGCATTTTGGAGTGTTCATGTTCAGCTCGTTTAATAAACGAGTTATAAAATCTTGTTCATGTTCGGTTCATATATTATACGAATAAATGTGAATGAGTTTTTTTTTAAAGAATGAACCATGAGCCATTGGTGAACGGCTCGATTTATTTACAGCCTTAGGCACATATTTAGGACTGAAACTAAGGTCGAGCAAGACAAATTTACAATTTGCAAAGTAGAAGGTACACTTTCAAGTTGTGTGTTAGATTCATAAATCAATATACAAAAAAATGCAAAACTTGTTACTAGATATGTCTTTGTTATTAATGTTTTTTTTGTTTGCAAAGATACACATATACAAGAAGTTCGCACGATATTTTATCACAAGATGTTATAGATTTTTTAAGCATAGTTGTATCTTGTTATGCATTTTTTCCCAAATGCACTGAGTACAAAAGGATCCAGATTTAGCACATATATCAATAAACTTTTGGCATCACAAGTTGTGCACGATGTTTTTTCATATTGGCAAAGTCTTCAATGATCGAGTCATGTCATAGCCTTTAGCAAGTTCTTTCGTAATGTAAGAAAATCGTTATCCATCTTCTTACTCAACCATCTTGTTATGCAGCCACCTTTTAACAAGTTTCATGGCTGAAAATGCACACTATATCTTACCAATAGAAACCGGCAAAGTTAGTGCAATGTGATCCTTAACAATAAGTACATGTTGCTCAATTTGTGCAGCTACGAGTCAATTTCAGTAGTAAGTACCTCAATAGGAAAATGATACTCAAATGTAATGGGATCCTTGCCAAGTTGACCAAGAGTATAACGAGAAGTCACGTCTGGATGTCAATATCATGTTTTTCACAAAACAAATTGACCTTTTAAGTAAAGGAACCCATCCACCTTCGCTAGCTTTGAAAAAAGAATTTTGGTTATTAGTATGAGATGCAGGTTCACAATATCTTGAGATTTCTATTGTAAGGCTTTACAAAGATCATTAGATCTCAAGAGTTTCTCTCTCATGAGATCCAAGGTGAACATAATAACTGCATCTACTTACAAGTAGAAAAACTAGGTGTTAGATTTGATCGGTCCAATCCAATTAGTGGCCTAACAGGTCATACCAATGTTGACTATTTATTTGACTTGAACACTAATTAATTAAATTGGTTAAATAAATTTATGGCCTATTTTTTTATCATCTAGTAGACTAATTATTTATGATGTATATGAGACTTATAGGCCCTAATCTCTTAAATTTATGGGCAGTTGAGATTTGGCAAGCTTAAGGTTGATCTCACTACTCTCCCTATATAAGTATCTTTTTTCCTTGGAGGCTAGGGCATGATAATTTTTGGCCACTCTTTTGCCTCCTAGACTAATAGAAAAAATACACAACTTTATTTCATTATTAATTAATAATAGAGAATAGCAGTGAAGATTATTCCCCAGGGGGGTATGTTCGCTTTCACATTTTGGCATTCTTTCATCATCAAAATAAAGCTCTTGGTAATTTATGACTTCGTTCAATTTCGGTGAGTTCACAATCCTATTGTTTTTATGTTTATCCTATTGTAAGATTTTAAAGGTCTTGATTATGGGTCAAGATGAATGAAATAATGTAACATGGTATCAGAGCCACGTTAAGCAAATACATGAACATATAACTTCTTGTTTAAAATTCTTGGAATATTTGAAGAACTATGTTTAATGTTTACCAAAAAAAAAAGAGGGCTCGTAGTCTGCGCTGAGGGGGAGGGGGGGTTTCGGTTGCCCAAATTATTTGGTTATGAATTTGGGCATGTGGCATTGGCCAAGATTATGTAGGCTAGATTTGTGTTTTTTTTTGGGCTAGAAAAATATGGCCTGACAAAAGGCCATGTCACCTGTTAAATGGCCCAGCAAAAACATTATTTAGGCTTGTTTTGGGCCTGTTTTTTGGCCCGCATTGGTCCCTGTGGCATTGAAGATTAGGCCGTAAAAGGTCTATGAAATGGCCTTCTGTCTAGGCCTTTAGGTCAACGAAGTGGGTGGAAAATCACTTGTATGTTAATAATCGGCCTAACAGAAGGTTATAAGTGATATATTTTATTTTTCTTCGGAAAAGGTTTTGTGTATTTATCTTTTCCATATAAATAAATTGTTCATCCCTCAATTCATTTTATTATGTTAAATGATGAACTAACTATTTTCATCATGTGGATTTACGGTACTGATGTACATGATTATTGGTATCATTTAGCGTATAGTCTTGCTCTAATTATTGACTATCTTTCTTCTATTGAATCTTTGAGCAGAACCAATTTTTGGTTTGTTTTTTGGTTAAGGTGGGCACGTCTACTCAGCTGGACAAATAGAGAGCCTAAACATGCTCGTCCACTCGGCTAGCCGAATAGAGAACTTAGAGATGCTTGTCTACTCGGCTGCCCGAGTAGAGAAGGAGCTCGTATGCACGGCTGAGCGGGCTGAGATTTGAGAGACTCTAATATGCTCGCCTGCTCAGCTTAGCGAGCAGAGGCTTAGAGGATCTAAAAGAGCTTGTTTGCTCTGTTGGGCGAGCAGAGATTTAAAAGACTCTAATGTGCTTGTCTGCTCAGCTGAGCGGGAAGAGATTCGAGAGACTCTAATGTGCTCGTCTGCTCAGCTTAGCGGGCAGAGGCTTAGAGGATCTAAAAGAGATTGTTTGCTCTGCTGGGCAAGCAGAGATTCAAGAGACTCTAATGTGCTCGTCTGCTCATCCTAGCTAGTAGAGGCTTAGAGGCTCTAAAGAAGCTCGTCTGCTTGATTGGGCGAGTAAAAATTCAAGAGACTCTAATGTGCTCGTCTGCTCAGCCTAGCAAGCTGAGGCTTACAGACTCTAAAGGAGCTTGTTTGTTTAATTAGGAGAGTAGAGAGATTCTAGAGACTATAACGTGCTCGTTTACTCAGCTTAACGAGCAAAGGCTTAGAGGCTTTAAAGAAGCTCGTCTGCTCAGTTGAACTAGTAGAGAGATTCGGGAGACTCTAATGTGCTTGTCTGTTCGACCTAGCGAGCAGGGGCTTAGAGGCTCTAAAGCAGTCGTCCTAGCCGAGCAAAGATTCAAGAGACTCTAATGTGCTCGTCTGCTCGGCCTAGTAAGTAAATGCTTAGAGGCTCTAAAGAAGCTCATCTGTTCGTTTGGGCGACATAGATTCAAGAAAATCTAATGTGCTCATCTACTTGGCCTAGTGAGTGGAGGCTTAGAGGCTCTAAAAGAACTCGTCTGTTTGGTTGGGCACAGAGAGATTTGAAGGACTCTAATGTTCTTGTTTGCTTGGCCTAGCTTGCAAAGGATTTGAGGTTTTAAAGGAGTTCTTCTGCTCGGTTGGGTGAGTAGAGCTTCCAGAGACTCTAATGTGCTCGTCTGCTCCACATAGAGAGCAGAGGGTTAGAGGCTCTAAAAGAGCTTGCCTGCTCAGCTGGGTGAGCAGAGATTCGAGAGACTATAATGTGCTCGTTTGCTTGCCCTAACGAGCAGACGCTTCGAATCTCTAAAGGAGTTCATCTGCTCGACTTGAAAAGTAAAGAGATTCAAGTGAAATGGTATGTTCAATCGACTTTGTCAAAGTTTCCATCAAGAGGTACAAGGGTAAACTTTTCCTTGTCATGTTGCTCGATGGACACCATGTGGTTGGTTATCCCAACGGGCGTGAAATCCTATCCATAATAATATCTTTATATAAAGGCCTCTTTTCATTTTTCTTCAATTCATTTCATTTTAAGCGAGAGAGCCTTGAGAGAGTTTGGTGACTTTGAGAGCTCATCGAAGAAGATCTTCTACTTTGGTGTTCTTGAGTTTGAAGATTCATCTCTTTCTCCTTGAAGTAAGCTTCAAAATCTCCTTAACTTCTTTGAATTTCTTGCTTTTGATCCAGAAACATGTCTAGCCAAAATAGTGGACATGTTTCTGAACTTAGTGACGATGCTGGGAGTATTAGGGTAGAGCAGAATTTTGATATTTTATTCTTAGAAGTAGGAATTCCCTTAGTCCCTTATTAAGAGCCAAAGGGGGCTCCTGCTATGGAAGTTTTGGCTGAGGATGCTTAAAGTCCCTTTGATGCTCATACTCTTAGTAGTAGGTTGAGTAGTTACGATCTCAAGCTTTTGAGGGAGCGCTACAAAATTCTACCTGACATACAGCTTAGGCTACCGAACGAGGGGGAGGCAGCTAATATGCGCACCATAAATGAAATAGCGGTCTATTCGGGCACGTTCTATAATTATTTTAGAATGCGTATTCACACTTTCTTCATCAAATTGTTGAATGCAATACGACCATGCGCCCGACCAATTTTTCCTTCATTCTTGGCGATTTATGTCTTTTTTCATCTATCAGTGTCACAAGCTCGGCTTGGAACCTAGAGTGAGAGTGTTTAGATGGTCTTTTACCATATGCTTAGTAACCAAGCAAGTAGGTTGGTACTTCTTGAGTCGGCGTTCCAAAGCTAATGCCAACCTGTTTCCACATCCCCCTTCATCCAATCACAACTGGAAGGACATGTTTTTGTTCGTCAAGATTCATGAGAGCTAAAGATTGGAGGTTACCAACGAGTGGAATCCTCACTGCCATACGATGTCTTGTAATGCCTTGAAAGAAAAAGATTTATCTAACACCGAACCATTAGAGTCCAAATACCCTTTGAGTAATGCTCAGCTTCGTGAGTATAGAATCATCTTCTCTCTAAAGGCTTGGGAGAAGAGGGCGAGAACGACCTTGGTAAATGTTTTTTTATAAGTACAAAGTGCTTGTCTTTATATTTTCATGATTGATATTTGTAGAGCGCATGTCTTCAAGAGGAACTCATGGGAGTGGTGGTGGTGGTAGCCGAACACAAGGAGATCCCCCTCTGTTCAATGCCCAAAGGGTTTTGAGGGATATAAGTCCTGAAGAATTGATGTCCATCCATGGCAGAGATGAAGAGGTCAAAGACTTGGACTTTGGAGCTCTAGTCTTCGCACCTTAGCCAAAGAAAGTGAGGGTTGAGGATTTTTTTTCTTGGCTTGGGAAATTTCAAGGATAAGTCAAAGGAGGTGCCAAAGAAGAAGAAGGCGCCGACGAGAGCAAGGACTTCTTCTTCGATTTTGTTTGACATGCCCTATCGGTCTGACTTCTCGGGTAAAAGTTGTGTATGAAAAGTTAATTGTTTGAATCGTTTTGCAAGTCCTTCCTTTTACAGGAGTTAGTGCAAGTCCAAATTGGGCAGAGAAGTTGATTGTTGTTTAAAAGATTTTGGACGAGGAGAGGAAGCGAGTTCATGTTGAGAATAACTTTCGTAAGGAGGCAGAAAAGAAGGTGGAACAGTTGGAACGTTCCAAGGCTGAGTTGACTGGGCAAGTGAAGCAGCAACAGGAAGAATAGAAAAAAAATCTCCATCCAGGCTGTCCAAGGCTTTAAGAAGTCACAGGCATATACTGACCAGCGTTATCACGATTCAAAGAGGGCTCTCGTCTTTGACTATAACAAGTGTGAAAGGGACATCTTGAAGGATCATCCTGAGATGGACCTCAGCATCTATGAGCATAAATTTTCTTGTGAGGTTGCTTGCGAGGAGGCTACTCGGTAGAAGGAGACGAAAGCTTGCAAGGCCGCTGCTTTGGCTACCCAAGCAGCTTGTGCTTCATAGATGCTCACATGCCTAAGTCCTTCAGCCAGTTAGAGCTTGGGAGCCTTAAAGAGTACTTCTAGAGTGGTTACGAGACCACAACAGTTAGAGGTCAAAGCCAGGGGATCGGGATAGAGTGACGGCCTAGAGGCAACAGGGGGGTCAGCCAAGCAGCATACAGAGACTTAATTTAGGTTTTAAGTCTTTTGTACATGGCCTCGAAGCACACCAATGCAGTGCTTTATTTTATGAAATTAAGACTTTTGTAAAGAGTATTTTATTTGTGAACGTGCCAAAGGCAATTATAATGCTATGCCATATAAGGTCGTTCAGAAATAAGAGATTGCTAGAAGAACTAAGAAATGAGGCTTTGAAAAAGTGACCAAAAAGCTAAGTCAAAGACAAGTGCTACGATGAGCAAGATGTCTGAGTAGAGAAGGGGGATGCCCCTAAACTTGGTCTTGCTCATGAGTAATAGCGTCATAGATTAGTTACAATCCACGTCTGAGGGATTGCCTTGTCGTTCAATTCTTCAAAGTGGTAAGATCCTAGACCTCCTAATTTTTTCACCCTATAGGAGCCTTCCCAATTAGGTGCCAACCTGCCAATGGCATCTCGTGGAGCCGAAGCCTCTACTTGGCAGAGGACGAGGTCGTCAATGCAAAAAGCATGAGGAAGAATGCATTGCTCATTTGGTAAGTCGCGAGCCCAACTTGTGCTTGTTCTGTCCGTTAATCTAAAATATCTAAGTTGGCTCGAAGGCCTCATCATCCTCTAAGGAGTCGTATGGTATCAGATGAAGGGATGTTAGGCCAATTTTGACAGGGATGTGTGCCTCTGTTCCAAAAGCCAAGTTAAAAGGGGTTTCACCCGTAGGGTTCATCGTCATCTTGTGGTATGCCCAAAGGATTTTATGGAGTTCTTACACCCAGAGTCCTTTTGCTCTATCTAGTTTTATCATGATGCCTCAGAAGAGAATGTGATTGATGAATTCTATTTGTCTGTTTATCTGTGGGTGTGCGATTGTGGTGAAATAATGTTTGATGGATAGGTCACCACAAAATGCTCTAAAGGTAGGTTGTCAAACTGCTTCCCATTGCCTGTGAGGAGCACATGGGGAGAAACTGAACCGGAAGACAATGGCTTGCTAGAAGAAATCTTCACACTTCTTTTTTGTGATTGTAGTTAATGCTTCTGCCTCGACCCACTTGGTGAAGTAGTCAATTGCGACAATTGCAAATTTGCGCTAAGCAGAGGCCGAAGGGAAAGAGCCTAAAATGTCCATGCCCCACATTGCAAAGGGTGTAGTTAATGTTTCTGCCTCGAACCACTTGGTAAAGTAGTCGATTGTGACAATTACAAATTTGCGTTGAGCAGTGGCTGAAAGGAACGTGCCTAAAATGTCCATGTCGCACATTGTAAAGGGTGTAGGACTATTTAACGAGACCAACGGGGTAGGTGCTTGTTTGGGGATTAAAGAGAAGCGTTGAGATACGTCACATCATTTCGTTTAATCCTAAACATCTCATTGCATGGTCGGCCAGTAGTATCCTTGGTGGAGGACCTTGTGTCCCAATGCTCGTCCTCCTAGGAACTGGCCACAAATTCCTTCGTGGACTTCTAAGAGGGCGTACTCAGCCTCGGATGGTGTGAGGCATCGAAGATATGGTAGTGTAAATGAACGTTTTTAGGGTACGTTTTCCACAATAGCATATCTCTTAGAGTGACTGGAAATGCTCCTGGCTAACTTCCAATTTGCAGGCAAGGTGCCATCTTGAAGGTAGGCCTTGATGGGATCTATCCATGAAGGTTCATGTATAATGTCTATCATCTCATGCTTAGTGATTCTCAGCTCATGCAAGAGTTCTAAGTGAATGGTGCGGCAAAATCCTGACGGATCAATGGAAGCTAACTGTGAGAGGGCGTCAATCGAGGCATTATCCTCTTGGCTTATTAAAGTAATGTTGAAACTTGTAAAAGATTTTGCAAGTTCCTTGGCCTTACGTAGGTGTTCGACCATATTTGCATCACGTGTATTCACCCGACAACTTCTTTACTACGAGTTAAAAGTCGCTGTATGCATGGAGTAACTCTGCTCGCATGGCATGGGCCAGATGCATGTCCGCGATAAGGCCTCATATTCAGCCTCATTATTTGAGCCAGGAAAATCGAACCAGAGGGTGTATTCAACGGCAAGATCATCAGGCCCTTTGAGGATCAGCTCTACTCCGCTTTTACTAGCATTTGACGAGCCATCTATAAAGAGCTTCCAAGTGAAAAGTGCATCTGCTTGGAGTGGACAAGGAGGCTCCTCATCTTCTATGGCGAGGGTGCATTCGATAGTAAAATCAGCTAAAGCCTAACCCTTAATACTTATAGTGGATATCAAACTCCCCAAGTTCAAGTAACGATGGTATCAATTGGCCGGAGAGATCGGGGTTTGTGCAATATTTACCTAAGTGGTTTGTCAGTGAGCAGGGTTATTGAATGAGATTGGAAGTATGGTCTAAGCTCCTATGCGGTGATTAGAAGAGTGAAGGCGAGTTTCTCTGTACTCAGATATCGCAGCTTGGCCCATTAAAGAACTTTACGTACATAATGGGGATCTACTTGTCGTCCTACTCTCAGATGAGGACAACACTAACAGCTGATTCCACCACCGCTAAGTAGAGAAACAGTTCTTCTCCCATAATTAGTTTGGAGAGGAAAGAAGGTGACAACATATAGTCTTTCAATGCCTCGAAAGAAGCTTGGCATTTAGCCGTCCATTCAAAATATTTGATATTCTTCAAGGCTTTGAAGTATGGGAGGCATCTTTCAGCTGATTTGGAAAGGAATCGACTTAGTGCAGCTATCCAGCCTGCCAACACTAGTACTTCCTTCACTCTTCTCAGTATAGCCATATGTTTTATGGCCTTGATTTGTTTGGGGTTGACCTCAATGCTTCTATGTAAGACCATGAAGTCAAGAGACTTCCCCGAAGACACTCTAAAGGCACAATTTGTCGGGTTAAGGCGCATGCGATATTTGTGTAGGAGATCAAAGCACACTTTAAGGTCAGCAATATGATCCTCTATGAGTTGACTTTTGACGACCATGTCGTCGACATAGACCTCCATAGTTCTTCCTATTATAGGCTTGAAAATCTTGTTGAATAACCTTTGGTAGGTGGCTCCGGCATTCATTAGTCCGAAGGACATGACTTTGTAACAAAAGAGGCTCTGGTCTGTTATGAAGATTGTCTTTGCCACGTCATCGTCATGCATCCAATTCTAATCGTAGCCAGAGAAGGCATCCATGAAGTTGAGGAGTTCGTGCTCGGATGTAGCATTGATTAGAGTATCAATACGCGGTAGAGGATAACTGTCTTTAAAGTATGCTTTGTTCAAGTTAATGTAGTCGATGCATATGGCCCATTTGCCATTGCCTGACTTAGGCACAATGATGATATTGGCCACCCACTCAGGATAGTCAATTTATTTAATGAAGTCGGCTTCCAAAATCTTATCACTTCTTTTTTTTATGATCGCTTATCATTTGGGCATGAAGAGACGTTTCTTTTGTTTGATCGGCTTATGCTTGGGATCGATTAATAGGCGATGAACTATCACTGATGGATCTATCCCAGGCATATCCACTGCACTCCATGCGAAGACATTTGTATTGGACTGAAGGAAGGTGATCAGCTAACTGCGAAGAGTTGGCTCTATTGTGGAGCTATTTTGCATCTGACTCTCCTCGTCTCTTTCTTCCAATGGTATGGAGATGAGCTGTTCTACAAGTTCAGCGTGCTTCATGTTCTGCTCGTCCGGTTGATCTTCAATGGCCAACATCTATTTGGCTTTGCAAGATGCTAGGTAGCACTTGAAACTTCATAGCTGAATAATAAGTTAAAGTGACAGCTTGCAACTTATTGAGGCCCATTCATCCCAATATCCCATTATAGTATGACTTGACCTTAACTACAAGGAAGTCAACGGTTTGGGCTGCTTGAAGGGGAGTAATACCTTCGACCGATGCAAACGCTTATGTTAAACCATATAACGGCAATCGAGCTCTTGAAATCTCCATCTTTGAGAATGCATCCTCAAATATGATGTCCACTGAGCTTCTCGTATTAACCAGGATGCATCTGACATTGTACGCATCGATCTGTAAGGTAATACTGAGTGCATTATCGTGAACTAAGATTATACCCTCCAGATCTGAGTCATTGAAGCTTAGTGACATTGATGTCTTTGCTCGTTTGGCAAGACCTTGAGTTAGGTTAACCTGTAGAGCGTAGGCTTTGCAAGAAGAGTTCGACAATCCTCCTGTATTTTCCCCCCCAGAGATGGTGTAAATAACATGTAGATCACCTAGGGGCGCCTCGTCCAGCTTCTGTTGATTTCCTCCTCTTCTTCCACCTTGTTGCTGATTGTTCATTTTGACGAACTACTTGAGATGACCTTTGGCAATAAGGTTCTCGATCACGCGTTGGAGGACCTTACACTATTCTATCATGCGATCTGATCTTTGTGGAAATGATAATATAGTTGAGGATCTCTCTTCTCGGCCGGCATCCTCATGGGCTTGGGCCGCTTGATGATATTCTGAACCTTGATTTAGTTGAGGATGTATTCTTGGAAGACATTAAGAGGAGTGAATGATTCGGAGAGCGGTGCCCATGAATGCTTTGGCTCGTTATCTGGGGCACAACCATCTGGTCAGTCTCTCCTCTTATGACCGCATTTGTAACCTTTTTAGGGATAATCAAGTCTTCTTTTGCTCGAAGGTATTTTTCCACTCCACTCTACCTAGGAGATCTGCCATGTTCTCTACGGGTATTTGTTCAGTGAAAAACGTAATGGTGTTCCTGGCCTTACGCCCCTAGCCATAGTTGCGAAGGTCACTTCATGATCTAGATGGTCAATGAGGAGATTCTCCGCATTGAAGCGTGCAGAGTAGGACTTCAAGGATTCCTTGGGTCATTGTACTATGCAGAAAAGAGCCGAGGAGTTCTTTCGCTGCACTCGACTTGTTAAGAAATTATCGCAAAAAGACTCGGCTAGCTGAGCCAAGCAGGAGATAAAGCTGAGTGTGTGTTGAAACCACACATCCGCTATTCCATTTAAGGTCATGGAAATGCCATATGATATGATCAGGGACAAGATGCAGATTCATGCACGAAGTAAAGTGAGCTAGATGTTCCATAAGATCCTCGTTCCGTTGTATGACTGAAATGAGGGCATCTTGAAATAAACCGGTGTAGGGAAAATATCTATCTCTTCTGTAAAGGGCCGTCCAACGATGACCGGGACGTTAGTGTATCGTTCAGAGCTGTGGTCCTTGGAGTGCATAACAACATCCTTCCTGGCGGAGTGAGCTTTATAATAGCTCTCTTCTGGCCTCTTGTGCTAAGGATTGCGATGCTCATCATCAGAGTGTTCATCATCAGCTTGGTTGACATGCTGAGGATTTTCTTCTCTATTTGGCACCATAGAGCCTTCATGCCTTAAATGGAATATGAGATGTTGATAGACCTACTGTCTCTATGCTATGGTGATGCGCTTTGCTTGAGAAGGTCTCAGAGGCTCTGCTACCGCGAATGGCTGCTCAAATTGTTGCTCAATGGTAGCCTAAAGATTTTTGATAGATTTTTGCATTGTCTAGATGATGGCTAGTAAATTGGCCTGATTAGTAGTGGCTAGTGGCGTCGCAAAGGTAGCGACAATAGTGGTTACACCGGCGGTGTAAGGTTTAGAAAGGCAGTGAGCCGTAGTGGAGTTTGAGAGACAAGGTTCATAGGTGGAAGAGTAGTCGTCATTGCATTTAGAGCTCTGGCACTAGTTTTGCCATGACTAGTAGGCGGTTGTTGGGTGGTGCCTCCACGAGCCAAGTCGTGGAGCAAGGTCGATGATGAACTTGACGCGGTTACACCGTCTTGGTTCATCTGATGGTTCAACGTACATGAATTCGGATTTTGAGCCTTGAAATATATTACACGAGACTTCGGTCCCACGAATGGCATCAAAGCGTTGTCAATAAACCCGGGACAATCTTGATTGGCTCGCGAACAGACCTACACAACACAAACAACATCGTTGACTCGCCGGAAGGGTTTCCGACAGAGGGTCTCTGATGCTAAAGTCAGAGAGTGTTTGAGGAATATATGAGAGTATTCCTAAATTATAGAACTTACCTTTTTCCTCCTTCTAAACTTCCTTCACATAGCCTTTATATGAAAGATTCAGTTATGTCCCCTTAATGAGAAGTTACCAAATTTATTGGGGAGTTACCAAATTGATGGGCGGTTATTACCCATAATGAAAAAGTGGGAGAGCAGGAGACCAGGTTAATGTCACTTCCCATTTCTCCAAGAGTCGTGGGGTAGTTTCGGAACCTTCTAGTGGCAACACGTGTCACTTTTCCACTGATGTATATTTTTACCCATATTAATACCCTTTCTGTTATGGCACCTTTAACTTGCCTCGTTAATTCCCATGTCATGCCATTTCTCTTTCATAGCCACAGGCTACATGGGTAACAGCCAAAATTAAAAGTAGCTTCATTTCCCAATGTATATGATATATACTGCATGTAGGGCTATAAATGAACCAAGCCATTCACAAATGGGTCATGGTTCGCTCTCCATAAAACTCGTTCACATTTGTTTGTATAATTTACGAGCCGACCATGAACAAGTTTTTAGGGCTCGTTTATTAAACGAGCCGAACATGAACACTCTAAAATGTTCACAAACATGTTTGCCAACAGCTCGTCTAAATAATAAATTAATTATAATTATATTTACAAAATTAATATTTACATAAATCATATAAATAAAAATTTAAGTTGGAGGCCAGGCCTTTAAGTCAGCCCAAAACCTCAAGCCCACTTATAAATATAAAGCCGAACCCTAAATAATCCAATCTATGAAGCCCAACACTTGAAAACCCTAACTATATAAACTAACCTAAACCTAAACAACACAAATCACACAGTAGCACTCTCTCCGTCCCTTACCTCGTCGTGCATGCACACACACGCACACACGGAGATCGCACATAGACTCTCTCTCTCTCTCTCTCTTCACAGATGGACATCACATCGCCTATCTTTGTCGTATCATCTCCCCGTCGCCGGATTCAACCTGCATCTCCGGGTTCAAACTGTGAAGCTATAAAGCCATAAAGCCAAGTTTTTTATCTGCAAAGCCATCGCCTACAAAGCCAAAGGCTCAACCGCGAATGCATCAACTTGTTGTCTACATCTTGATCGCCAATCGATCAGATTTATTTTTCAGTGTTTTTGATTCTTTATCCCTCCCTGGATCTTCTATCTATCATTTTTTATTAATTATAGCTCGATTGCTTGAACGATTTGAGAACTTTGAGCAAATTTATGGATTTGATTAGAATTTGAACACGAATGCGAGCCTGAGTTTCTGAACTCGAGTTCGGCTCATATTGTTACACCAGTTGAGCGAGCCGAGCCCGAGTCTCACCGTCATGAACTCGAGTCGAGTTTGAACATTGATGTTTTGGTTCTTAACGAACTCTAACCGAGCTCAAACATGCCAAAACTTAAAATAACCGAGTTCGAACATACTCATGTTCGGCTCGAACTCGGTTCGTATACAGCCCTAACTGCATGCAACATGTGCGGTCGTTCAAGCATTTAACACATCGGAACACTTTTCATATGCAGTTACATTAAAGACTACATTGTTGTACCCAGGTAAGTACCATTAGTTTAACATCATCTATTAATATTTTTTACTTGCATGTTCACTTTCTCATGCGTCGACATTTTAAATTGAATTCAATGTGAATAAGGATGGAAATTTAATCCACACCCGGCAGATATTTGACCCTCCCCGATCCAATAGGAACAATTCATTTTTTACTTTGACTAGATTATGGGATAGACATGGTACTTAAGATTTGAACCCTCAAAGGTTACGGGTCAGGTTTGATATTTAGTCTAACCCGTTTCCGTATCCGACACACCCCCATTGACCCTTGCCTGCTCCACATATAATTTTATCCTAACCCTAAATTTGTTCACTACTGTCTATCTTGGTACTATATAATTAGGGTCACATGAACCTTACCCACATTTTTCTTCTCTTCTTCTCTTTCATCTCCCTTCTACCGCTCAGCCTTTCACTTCTCCCTCTCCCATGCACCATCATCTCCTTCATGGATACCTCTCCCTCTTCCTCGCACCATCATCCTCTCCACGGATAACCTTGCCATTAGTTTCCGTTGACCAAACACTTTATCCTTCTAGTTTTGAGGAGGGTCGGAATCGTGGCTCTATTATTCCATGTCTTGTAACTGTGGCGTTACGATCTCCAGATCGGAAGCACTTGCTTCAAGAGGATCTCGTCAAGTTTGGCATCGGGTTGCTATTCAAGGCTAGAGATGATTTCAACAATACTATGCTGAAAAATCACTTGTTTTCAGCATATTGTTGTTGGTTTTTCTTTCTTATTTTTGTTTCTAAAATTTTGACAAAAGACAAATAAAAATCACTATTGCCAGAAATAGTCCACGGAGGCGAGTTGGGTTTTTTAGTAGTGCATTCCCATCCCTTCACCCAATGGCGGGGGGACAGAGTCATGAATTAGGAGTACAGGACGGGTACGGATTTAACAAAATCCATATCTGACCCGCCCCATTGCCATCCCTAAACATGAACTAATGGATAGTAGTCGAGTTTTCTAGCAAACCATCTATGGAAACAGTGCAAGAAAATAATTATCAAAGCAGCTCAGTAATTGAGTGTTAATAAATTGGGTCAGTGGACCCATTATCCGCCCACTAACAGATAATGTGTATTTGTTAGTTTGGATAAATACAGTTATTTAGAGAATATTTATCTCTTAAGTGTTTGAGATAAATACAATCTTTATCTCCTAAGAGTTGGAGGTAAAGTCAATCTCTAATTGTATCTCTATATAAAGGCTAGAGATATCCCAATAAATTATAAGTCAATAGTAATAACCCTCTCTCTATAGTACTCTCTCTAGAGCAATCACCAAGCTCTAGGATTTGGTTCGTGGACGAAGAACTCGACTCTAGTAGCCATTTTCGTACCTGCGAAAAAGATCAAGCGTGTTGGAGGCTCGTAACAACAAGGATCCTACGTCGGAATATTCGGAGACTTTATACGGTATGTTTCCGAACTCACTACGTGTTACGTGGTAGCGCAATAATTGTTGTAATCGTTTCGACATTGGTATCAGAGCGTGATTACTTGTTGATTCGCCTTTAACATGCTAATTAAATTATGTGCATGTTGTGATTTTTTCCGGATACATGAACGAGACCCATTATTAAAATTCAAAATTTTTTGAGCATGTTTTTCTAAAAAATAATTATATTATTTTGTTCTCCTATGTTTGAGGATGAACTCCGTAAAATTTCGTGATTTTTAGATGCAGGGTTTATGAGAAATCACGATTTTATTTTTCAAGAAAACTGTGGTTTTTTTTGAGTTTTGGGACTCAAATTCGGAGCATGATATTCAGTTTTAATCATGATCGTTTGGTACATAATTAATCTATGTCGCATAAGCTTTCCAACTATATATTGTACGCATTATTTGGCTTAAAAACGAGAGAGATATGGCCTTCGAAAGTTGGCATCGCGACATGGCGGCGCTGGGAAAATTAGGATTTTCCTACAAAGAAGATGAACAGTGAACCCACGCGCGCCACGCCCTCGAGCCGAGCCGCAGACGCGCGCCACACGCGAAGGCAGCCGTACACGCGCCACACGCGCAAAGCCGCCACGAGCCGTCACGCTCCTCCACGCGCCAGCCGTGGCTGAGCCCACGCGCGGAACGCGCCACAAGCGTCAGCCAAGGCTGTTGCTTCACGCGCCACGCGCGGCTGAGTTTACGCTCCCACGCGCGCGCGTGCTTCACGCGCGCGCGTGCTTTACACGCGCCTGCTCTTTGAACCTGCTGCGCTGTCCCACACGCACGGTGGCGCGTGGAGGCGCGTGCAGGCTGGTTTTTGGCCGGTGTTCGTCACCGCCGGCGAGTAGAGCCTTGTCGTGCCTTCTAAAATTTTTCTATGGCATTAAATTTACTTTTATACCCTCTGTGTGTATTTGGTTTAATTTTTAAACGACTTTTTCTATCGAAATTAGCTTTAAAAATTTGTTTTATACACACAAAATTTTTTCTTTAATTGCAGAGGGTAAATTACGGATAAATTTACTGTTTGCCAATTTTTTAGGACTTATCTCTCAGTTTTTGGTCATTTGTGAGTATTTTTGTGGTCCCAAAAATACGAATAATGCGCAAATATTAATTTTTGCACTTTGTGAACAGAAATAAATATTATGGAGAGTTATATGACATAAATGAATTATGTTTTATTTATTTGCTTTGATTAGTGTTATGGTTTAAATATGTTTTTTGTTGAAATATATTTGTTGGGCTTTTGGTAAGCCCACACCTCTTTAAACCCATTTTCAAGGCATTTACGTCCGTTTTCCTTGGAAGGAGAATGTGGCCTATTCATCCATTTAAATTACCCTTTAACTTGTTATTTGAGCATGCTAGTTTTAGGTTAAATGGATGGATACTAGATTGGCATTCTAAAGAAACTTATTTTTATGTGTTTACTCTTGTTTTAAGAAAATTCTTTTGAGAATAATGTGCTGTGCGGCATCTCCATTTGTTTTATTGGAGTAGTTTGTAGTAGGATTCTTAAAGATGTTGTATTCTACTATTTTCCTGTATATTTCCAGAAAGCCTTGTACGGGGATGTAATTTCGCACGCACATTATTCAAGTCAGAATTTTCTTAGCATAAGTTATTAGAATGCCAATGGGGCTCAATGGAGTCCTTGCACACTATATTGCATGGTGCAATTTTATATTGTTCTAAATTATCATGTGGATGATTTATTATATTGTGGCTTATATAATGATGAAATTTATTGCGAAAAATTACTTGAAAAATATTTTTCCCAACTCACATACATGGGAGATGATTACGAGCTTAGCAAATTTTCGATTTCATGATGTGAGGAAGGATTATGTTTTTCATTTGAATTTTTTGAAATAAATAGAAGGATGTATAATTAATGTCTTTTCCTTGCGCAATCTAATGTAGTGAATATAATGGCCACCAAGAATGTCATAGCTGATCTCGTTAAGGGTGAGAAACTTAACGGAGACAATTATGACGTTTGGCACAAAAAGATGAAATTCATGCTGAACGAACAAGAGCTCAAGGAGCACTTGACCAAGGAGATGGTCGCGCCAATTGAGGCGCAACCCCTAAGAGACCACACTGCCTACCAGAAATGGAATCAGAAAGATCGTAGTGCGCGCTACACCTTGTTGAGCAGCTTGCAAAATGATCTAATCGGGCAGTATGATGAACTTCCAACTTGCAAAGCTTTATGGGAGCAGCTCAAGTTCTCTTTTGGTGGAACCTCAACTACGCGGCTTCGTAGCCTTGTGATTAAGTTTGAGGAGTACACAAAAGACCCTAAACATACCATGAGTGAACATCTAAGGATGATGTCCAATATGATTGGTAAGCTGAGGGATGCTGGCCATGCGCTCACAGATGAGCAGCAACTCAGAGCTGTCATAAGGTCCCTTCCTGCCTCATGGGCCAATATGAAACAGATATTGACTCACAGTGAAAACATCAAGAACTTTTCTGATGTTTCACAGCATGTCATCCTTGAGGACGAGACTCGAGATGCTGACAAGACCCTTGCTTATGTCGCCCAAGGGGGATCGCGCAATGCAAATGGCAAGCGCAGAAGACAAAGTAAGAAAGGTAAGAAAGGCGAGGCTAGCACTTCTGCGCCAAAGGAAGGAAAAATGAAGAAACGCAAGAGAGGAAAACGTGGTGGGAAAAAGGATCTGTCTAAAGTTAAATGCTTCAACTGTCAACAGAAAGGACACTTCGCTCGTGATTGCACTGAGCCGAAGAAGGTACTTTCAGAATCTCTCTCTCAGTTATATGTTTCCTCACATGTGATGGTTGCTCATTCCCAACCTGTGTGGTTTGTGGATACAGGTGCAACAAAACATGTAGCACGTGATCGAGAGAAGTTCGTAGATTATCACCGGATTCCAGCGGGTAGCAAACATATCTTCATGGGAAACAATAGCTCCGAAGAGGTGCTAGGGGTTGGTTCTTACCAGCTCAAGTTGCGCACTGGGCGCACATTGATTCTTGAGGATGTGCGATATGCACCCACTGTTCGGCTTAATCTACTTTCAGTTACTGCTTTATTAGACAATGGTTTTTCCTTTATTTTTAAGGGTAATAAGTTGGACATCTTTTTGGATGATGTTTTGTTCGGACATGGTTTTCGCATGGATAGTCTTTTTCAATTGGATTTAAATGATTCACAGTCCTCTTATTCTTATGTTGTGAATGATAATATTGTGAATGATTCTGCCACCTGGCATGCAAGACTGGGCCACATAAGCCAAGATAGGATGACTCGTTTAGCTAGAGAAGGCCTTTTGGGCCCACTCGCAAGAGTCAATCTACAAACTTGTGAGGCTTGTTTGGCCGGTAAAGCATGCAGGAAGCCTTTTGGAAAGGCTGTGAGAGCAACTCAACCACTTGAGCTAGTTCACTCTGACATATGTGGACCTATGAGTGTAAAGGCACGCCATGGCGCCTCTTATTTCCTTACACTGATAGACGATTATACGCGATATGGTTATGTGTATCTAATATCTCACCGCTATGAAGCTTTGGACTGTTTCAAACGCTTTGTAGCTGAGGTTGAGAATCAGAAAGAGAAAAATTTAAAAACTTTTCGCACTGATCGAGGACGCGAATATTTGTCAGATCACTTCAAGAAGTTTTGTGAGGAAAAAGGGATACGCAGGCAACTTACTATTCCTAATACTCCACAACAAAATGGCGTTGCGGAAAGAAGGAATAGAACATTGTTAGACATGGTTAGGTCTATGATGGCGCAAGCAAACCTCCCAATATCTTTTTGGGGGATGCTCTTTTGACTGCAGCCTATATACTTAATCGAGTGCCTTCACAATCAGTCAAGTCCACCCCATATGAGCTTTGGAATGGCCAAAAGCCAAATTTGGATAACTTGCGCCCATGGGGCTCAACAGGTTATGTTCACAGTATTTCTCATAAGTATGGGAAACTAGGGCCTAGAGCTAAAAAGAGTATCTTCTTGAGGTATTCTGAAAACTCTAAAGGCTATGTGATGTATGGTGAACATCCAAATGGTGGAAAGACTGAAATAGAGTCTCGTGATGTCGATTTCATAGAGAATGATTTTCCTAGCATTAAAGACGCAAGTAAGAATCTTGACCTCTATGAGTTAGAGGAAGTTGAAGCCATTTTACCATCTCCAAGCGAAGGTCGGGGATTAGTTCCTCATCCTGTTGTCGCTGAAGATAGTATAAGTGATCTTCAACCTAGTGGGAGCATCCTAGACAGTGGGAGCACACCATCAGGACCATCAGGTCAACAAGATTCTCAACTGCGTAGAGGTGCACGAGAAAGAGTTCCACGTCGTCGTTTTGAGATTGACGGTGAAATTCTTATGTGCACTCCAACTGATGAAGATGAGCCCACTTCTATGGAAGAAGCCTTATCTTCACCTGCTAGTAATGAGTGGATGGCTGCAATGAAAGATGAGTTGAGCTCAATGGAGAAGAATCAGGTCTGGGAGTTGGTTGACCTTCGGCCAGGGTGCAAGACTGTTGGAAACAAGTGTGTTTTAAAAGTCAAGCGCAAGGCAGACGGGTCAATTGACAAGTATAAGGCACGTCTTGTGGCGAAAGGCTATACCCAACTGCGGGGTGTGGACTATGAAGACACTTTCTCCCTAGTGGTGAGATTTGCTTCAATTCGCCTGATCCTAGCTATTGTCGCCCAGCAGGATTTAGAACTTTTTTCATATGGATGTTAAGACTGCATTTCTCAATGGAGAACTAGACGAAGAGATTTATATGGCTCAACCTGAGGGTTTTGAAGTCAAGGGACATGAGCGCAAAGTTTGCCGGCTCAAACGTTCTATATATGGTCTCAAACAATCATCTAGGCAGTGGTATTTTAGTTTTCATCATGCCATTACCTCTATAGGTTTTGAAATGATTGAACAAGACCATTGCGTTTACATAAAACGATCTAAGAAAAATATTCTGATCCTTTCTTTGTATGTGGATGACATTCTTTTAGCTGAAAATGACATGAGTTCCATTGTCGCAACTAAGTCCAAAGAGACTTCTCGGTTTATCTCAAGAGACATATATCAAGAAGGTCATTGAACGATTCCGTATGCATAACTCAAAACCCATAGACACTCTAATGGACAAGGCGTGTACTTTAACAACAGACCAATGCCCAAAGAATGATGAGGAAAATAATCGGATGTCCAAAGTGCCTTACGCGGCTGCAGTAGGAAGTCTGATGTACGCTATGCTGTGTACGCATCCAGACATCTGCTTTGCCGTTGGAATGGTGAGTCGTTATCAGAGTAATCCTGGACCCGCTCATTGGAATGCGGTGAAGAGGATTCTTCGATACTTACGTGGAACCGCTGATCTCGTCCTGTGCTATCATGGTGGAGACTTGAGATTGAGAGGATACAGCGATGCTGATTGGGGCGCTGATAGAGATGAGCGCATATCCACTTCAGGTGGAGCTATCTCTTGGTACAGCAAGAAAAAGTCTTGCATCGCCCTATCCACGATAGAGTCGGAGTATGTTGCTTGTTCAGCAGCAATCCAGGAAACTGTTTGATTGAGGTCATTCTTACAGGCTCTAGGGGTTACAGCTCATGCAGATGAGTCTGTCACTGTTCACTGTGTCAATACAGCTACCCTAGATTTTGTAACGGACCCCAAATATCAAACACATAGGCTTTCGTTATCACTTCATTAGAACTTTAGTTGCGCAAGGAGAGGTGACCATGAAGCATATACCTACTGGCAGAATGGTGGCTGATCCTTTGACCAAGCCTATTGCTAGAGATGTTTTCCTTTCTCACATTAGGAGTATGGGACTACGTAGGTTTTGATATGTTTATGGCATCTTATGTACTTGACATTATTTATTACATTAAATTTTCATTCCTTGATTTGAGTTTATTTTGGAATGAATGGATAATCTTTGTGATTACATATACATCCTTGTTGAGAGTGTCACCAGGCTCGAATTGACCCACTCACACGGGTAATTCACCTTGGCGCTAAGATAGCGAGCAAGATGAGACATAATTGTCTTAAGCGCCAAGTGGGCGAATAAGATGATACAGCTTATAAAGCAAACATGTCGCCTTAGTTGGAGCTAAGATGAGACCTAATAAATGTAGGTCGATCATAGAGTATCTCCACAACTCTATGTAGCCTGTTTACAGCCGAATGTGAGATTTCAGGCAGGCACTATGAGAGTGACTGGGCTGAAAAACTCAGGTTAGGCGCTTGTACAGCGACTAGACTTAGATTCGTATGGCGTATTTTATTATACATTTATGTGACACGCCCTTGCGGGTTACGCCATAGCATGCAAATCATACTGCATGTGCTAAATGCAGACCGACAGTGGGAGTGATGAATGAATCCCTGCTTCGTCACTGTGTGAGCCACTTGGATCGAAATTTTTGATCCTATATGGTACCCTTTTCACCTTAGACTATGTCATGAAGAGGATACTCAATGTCGCTACTTTAGCATGTACCCTTGGATCATGGATGATGCGGTCTCGCGGGGCATGTCTAGGAAAGCGGTTGGGTCTAATTGGAATGACATGAGGGCTTTGGGAAGAAAGTTCAATATTACATCATGTTGTGTGATTCATAGCCCGGGCGACTTTGTCGATTTTTGTTTCGATATGAGTCATGAATACATAACATATGAGAGGTTTAACACTGCTCACTATGAGGGATTTGAGAGTGTTTAATCTGGTGTAGTTGAACTATCTGGGGTACATACGAGATTTTTTGAGAGTGATGTATTGTGTTAGTTTGGTGATAACTTAATACAATACTCCTCAACTGGACATCCTTTCTCGTAGGTCGCACGTTCCATTTCCTGTATGAGGAGATGAGTGGACGAGAGATCAAGAGGGACTGTACGATTTATTTGCCCTGTGTGTGGGCGAGTGGGAGCTGTTAATAAATTGGGTCAGTGGACCCATTATCCGCCCACTAACAGATAATGTGTATTTGTTAGTTTGGATAAATACAGTTATTTAGAGAATATTTATCTCTTAAGTGTTTGAGATAAATACAATCTTTATCTCCTAAGAGTTGGAGGTAAAGTCAGTCTCTAATTGTATCTCTATATAAAGGCTAGAGATATCCCAATAAATTATAAGTCAATAGTAATAACCCTCTCTCTATAGCACTCTCTCTAGAGCAATCACCAAGCTCTAGGATTTGGTTCGTGGACGAAGAACTCGACTCTAGTAGCCATTTTCGTACCTGCGAAAAAGATCAAGCGTGTTGGAGGCTCGTAACAACAAGGATCCTACGTCGGAATATTCGGAGACTTCATACGGTATGTTTTTGAACCCACTACGTGTTACGTGGTAGCGCAATAATTGTTGTAATCGTTTCAACATTGAGCAACATTGATATGAAGCTGTTAGCTGAATACCGTGACCGGAGAAGGCTCTAAGTTTATCACATCCAAATACAGGGTTAATTGATAAAACTTACCAATGGAAAGTTTATAGATTAACAACCCAATTAACTAAAATAGCCTTTTTTAACCTCAACACATGTCACGCAAAGCAAAAATTTACCGAAGATCGTGTTGAGATCTTTTGACAACTTACCCACTCCTTTCACCAATGGGTGGGCGATTGTCGGTTGACAAGGAGGAAAGGGGTCTAGGAATTGAAGAGCTGGAAGATGCAGACGAGGTGGAACCCAATATGTTTGGACTTGAGATATTTGAAGGCAAGTGAACTTGTGAAGTACTCTGGTTGGCCTGCTAGAGATCTGCTGTATGAGTTGGCGTTGAAGATTGCTGTTAAGGATGTGGACAGTGACTAATGAAAGGAGTTGGTAAATCAAGGAAGGTGGCATTGGTGGAATGGTTTGATGGGAGTTTCTGAGGTGGTGGTGCTAATATCATGCCAAAAGATGTTGGTAAAATTAGATTTCATATCAGCAAATAGATTTTTGAAACAGAAATCAATTTTTTAAAAATTAAACATTGTGTGAGAGGAAGATTTTGGAAGAGTGGGGATCAGAACATTGATGGCTATGATAAATAAGGGAAAAACCAAGACAGACACAGGGTCTTGAACGGGGTTCAAGTTTATGGTTGGTATATGGCTTGGGCCAAGGGTAGCAAAGACATCCAAAGGTTCGACGTGAAATACATTTTGGAGGTTGTTAGAATAGAGCTTCATATGGAGATTAGTTGTCAATGATTGGTGTGGGGAGACGATTAATGAAGAAGACCGCTTGTTGACAGGAAAAAGCCCAAAATGGTGAGAGTAGGGAGGCTTGACAAAGTAGAGTGCATGCAGTTTCAATGATGTGATGACAGTGCCGTTCAACAATGGCAACTCCTTGAGAAGTATATGGTGGCGAAACTAGCTATTGAATGCCATGGGAATGAAGATAAGGTTTAAGAAGACCTTCAAATTCACCACAGCCATCTGAGTAAAGGGTGAGAATTCTGGTGTTAAAAAATTTCTCAATCAGCGGGTGAAAAGTAAGAATTTTTTTTTGAACCTCTCTTTTATTTTTTAGCGTATAGAGCCACGTATTTGGTAAAATGGTCGACAAAAATGATATAATACAGCTTTTTGTCCAAAAAAAGGAACATGAGATGGACCCCAAAGATCACTTTGTTTGCTGTGGTTTATCACTTGATAAAGAATTGATGGAAAAAAGAAGCCTCTGACTTTTAGTGCAACAATAGAAATCACAAAATTTTAAAATTGTCTGTTGTTGAATACGGTATAGAGCAAACATTAAGGATATTTTTTAGAATTCAACTGGTTGGATTTCCAAGTTGTCGATGCCATAAGGAAAGAATTGGTGTGGTGGAGAATAAATTTGCAGGATATGGAGTCCACTTGGAATGTTGGCCGCTTGGCCACTCGTACAAATCATCTCTATTCTGGCCGCATACTAGAGGTGCCCCTTGCTTAGTTCCTTCACAAGAAATTTAGAGGGAAATTTTTTTCAATAGAGGTTTGATTTTGTTTGCAGAGAAATGAGATTTCTTTTAATGGCAGGAGCACATAAAATATTATGGAGATGAAAAGTGCGTGATGTAATTAAATTTGAAGAGCCAGCGGAAGAAATTGGTATCATATTATCATTATCCATGCAGATTTCAGTTAGGCCATCATAATTTTGTGGAATCTACAAAATTTCAGGATCAGCAGTGATATGGTGAGAAGCACCATTGTCTAGTATCCATGGCTTAGCCGTATGTGGAGTTGTTTGCATGGTTGTCGGAGCGCGAGAAGTATGGTCATCTATATCACTGTTGATATAGTTGTCGGAGCGCGAGCTGCAAACATGAGCAACATGACCATACTTCTCACAGAGTTGGCATTGAAATCGTGGTTGCCGATTATTTGACAAGTGTGGATGCTAAGTGGACTGGGAATTACCGGTGAAGAATTGTGAAGGCATGTTGCTATTTTGCTGTTGAGATTGTTGCGGATGCCATCGTTGGTTTGAGAAATTGTTGGAGTTGTTTGAACCAGTTCGTTGTGCCACTTGCACCATGATAGGGGTTTGGTGCTTCTTGAGTTCCTTATGCTTGAGGAAATGCTCATGATAAAGCAGTTTATCAAAGAGCTTTTCATAGGATATCGGCGTGTCACGGGCAAGAATGGTCACACTGATTTCATGAAATTCAGGACCCAGGCCATTTAAGATTTTAACAACGAGTTTTGCATTGCTAATGGGTGAGCCGACACTTGCAAGTTTGTCGGCAAGAGAGTGAATCTCAAGAAGATACTCGGATATCATCTTGGAATTGCGGGAAACTTTTCCAAGCAGATCACGGTTTCTGTAAATCCTCATCTGGGATTTGTTTGCAAAGGTTTTATGGCGTTGATCCCACGCATGTTTGGACGTTGTTGCAGCGGCAATATGGTGCAAGATGGGGATCAACGAGAGCCATCAAGGCAATCCGAATGAGATTGTCTTAATGGTAACACACTTTGTAAGAGGGATTGACAACTTCCTGCTCTGATACAGTGATGGCTTTGGGTGCACAAACTAAAGAGCCATCAAAGAACTAGAAGAGATCATAGCCACACACGAGAGCTGAGACTTGAGCCTTCCATGTGAAAAAGGTAGTGCCGCCGGAAAGTTTAATGGAAATCTGTGAAGCTAGGTTGTACGGAATAATATGAGTTGGGTTTACCATTGTTGGAATGGTATTTTCTCCTGTTGTAGAACTTTGTTCATTAGTCATGTTGTGTGTTGTTGGGAAGAAGGTGACTGGAAGGTAGGATAGAAAAAAATTGAGCAGGTTGAGCGTGGGGATCGTGTGTGTGAACTCGTTGGAGTATTTGTAGAAGCTCTGACCATAAAAGAGTTTAACATTCTTTGAAAAGCTTGTCTTGTGTACTTTTCTACAAGAGATGTGGGAGTCAAACTTTTCAATATAAGGTAAGTATTTACAATGGCTAGATCATGGACTTTCTGTCAAGGTAAGTACTTGCAATGAAAGAATGGCTAGAATCATGAGCTTTCTGTAAAGGTAAGTATTTTGAACTCCTCAGTTTTGGAACGTCCCGGATATTGCTCCATTATTTTGGTTATGTGATCTTTATTTAGAGGTTAGTTGACTAAACTTACCTCAACATGTCAGATATTTGCTTATTAACACCCTGAAAAACCAAAATAGATTTTTTTTTTAATCCAATGCTATATGTCTAGAGTTTAATTTTGTGAATACATCACCCACCAATTCAGGCGACCACCATCATCAGATGACCGCCACCACCAAGAGAGAAACCCATCACCATTACCTCCAAACTTTTGGCATAATTTGAGGTAAGAATGCTATTTAGGTTCGTTGGTGTGTTAATTTACAAACCTGACTCAACATGGTATGTTTCGTCAATTAACCCCAGAAATATAACCATCCACAATTTCATTTTCTTTTTCCCCATGTCAATACAACACTGCCCAATCAACAACAAAAGGGGTGAAGGATGTAGCGGTAATCACCTCTTTGCTATGCTCGTTCCAGAAGACAATATTCAGCCTTTTTCAATCCAAGTAATAACTATTATTTATTTTTGAATAGAAAACTTCAACCAACAGAAAATACAACTTTGAACTTCTCTGATTGGAGACGCTTAGGAGGTGACAGTTCCAAGAATCGGAACTGAGAAGTAGGACATGAACTGTCTCACCTCTGCTTCGAGGTTTGATTGATGTAACGAAGAGTTTTTGAGAGACGACTCGCCTTGTTTGTGTAACTGTCTCTATGGATATATCTATCAGATCCTTAACAAATTCACATAGATAATGACCATGGATGAAGAACACCCTGAAAAATAACTACAATCCTAGAAAATAATAGACCTCATAAGTAGCAATCCAGGCATCAAATCGAAGTAAAACGAATTCTGTCACATTTTCATAAGAAAGGCCATAAGTTGTTACCACCCTTACAATGCCATGAGGCAAAAGAATGGTCCTATCTTGTTGGGAGGATACATCACAAGTAAGACTACAATGGTACCAGTAGTTAATCTTTACAGCTATACCGTATGTGTTATGTGCAGTGTTCCTAGGAAAATATGACGCCCAAGGAGTATGATGGGTTCTATCCCAGAAACCGTCGAGACCAAAGACTAATGAGTACAAACCTAAAGTGGGTATCATCTCCAAGAAGACTGTGTGAGGGTTTTCTATTCAACTTTGTAATAAATGGAGTTGCAGGCCAAGAATGGTGAGATGAGAGCAGCCTTACATCAACTTGTAATAACAGTCGGTTCCAGAGAAAAGAATTTGATAGCCTTTGCCACAGGGACAGTCGAAGTAAATGACTAAGGCCTCGGATTTGTCCACGCTCACAAGTGCCTCAATTTCAGGTTCCGATTCATCCTGTAACAACAGAGAAGCACAAAATTTTCTCCAGAACGATACGATCAACACCCAGTCGAAGTATTAGGATAAGGATTGATCAAACTAATTCAGAACAGAGATAGGGAGAAACACACAGAAGAATATGGACAATTAGTCAAACAAATGTACATGCCCAAATCAGTTAACAGAAGCAAACATATAAAACAAAATCAGATTGTTTAGACACCCCAGATGTACATCAAACCTAATCAGCTAACAAAAGTAAACTTACCCAAATCACACAAGAAAATTTACTAAAATGAATCCCAATCAAGCATCACATAAAAAGTGTGTGACTGTGTCTGTGCTCTGTGGAATTAGTTCCAGAAAATGCACAAACGATCAACCCAAATCAAAGTATGAAAGTACACAACAAAACCTTGGGATTGTGGTCATTTTCTTTGGAGACACCTTCAACTTGCTCGTGCTCTTGCTCGTCTTCTTCTTGTTCCTGTTCACCTTCAAGCAAAAGTTGGTTACACCATTGACTCATCTCCCTGATCACCTCCTTCATCTTCTTCAGTTTCTGCAACCAAAAATCCCCTTTCCGTAACACAAATTGAAAAGGGTAATAAACCATTCAAACAGTAGATAAATAAACCAGCAAAACCTGATATTTTACCTTGGCGCTGGGAATGCCCTCTTGGACCGAGTCATTATCGCCAGAGCATGGCGAGAAGGGGAAGAGGTTTCTAGAAGACGGTGGCCGCGGCGGAGTGGAGGTGATGACGGCGGTGACGTCAGAAAGAGCACGGCGGAGGCTGGACGGTAGAGGGCAGACAGGCGCCGGAGACGGCGTTTTGTTGATCTTGTCTGGGGAGGATTTGTGGTTGTTAGGGTTCAAGAGTTGTGGGTTTTTGGTCCCGGGTGAGTTGACTGGGTCGGAGTAGCAGCGGTGGAGAATGGGAGTTGGGCTTGGACAAGGGGGGTGGCGGCGGGGGTGGTGGTCGGCAGTGGAGGTTGAGGGTGATTGTCTCTTGGGAGTGGGTTCTTGGTCAAATGAGGAGGAGGGTAACCGTCTTTTGAGGGAGCCAGAGGCCGTGGGGCACTGGTCGGTGAAGCAGAGTGGGACTTGGGGTGTGGTGGAGGCGGCGGCGGAAATGCTTGGACTGCCGAGATCGACGGTGGTCGTAGTGTTGGAGTTGGTTTCTTGACAACTCATCTCTGCTTTCTTTTTTTCTCTGTTTCTGAACTCTTTTAATTTTTGTTCTTTTTTTTCTTTTTAGATTAGAGAGAGAGAAAGAGTTCTTTAATATGGAAGCGCGGTTAGCAGTTTAAATAATTCACTTTACGTCATTTCATTAAATATTTCGTTTAATTATTGTGTGTCATAGGTCACAGAAAAAGTCACCCAACAATTTAGATCGTCACTAAATAAACTATTGCTGCATAAAGATTATTGTCACATGAAGAATCTTTACTAGATCGTCACTAGATAAACTATTATTGATTATCTTTCAATATGATGTTGGTGCCAATGCCATTACACTAGTTCGTTGTCGATGGTTTCTCCATCTTAAAAAATAGTTGTAAACTATCACAAAAATTTACGTCTCCTTTCGTAACAGTTCTATTTTTCGCTGTAAAAAAAAGATGAACATCGTACTTCACGCCTGTTTTGAATTAATCTTCTCAAATGAACAATAACTCCAAGCTCAAGTTATAAAAGGTAATCTCATACCAACATGACATGAGCTAATTCAAATAGATCATCGAGAGGACAAACTCTTTAAAAGCAGATGACCAACGTGGACAGCAGTTGCCAGCAAAAAATAATAGGAGCAAATTACTTTGGTGTCACTAAAATTACACTGATACCTTTTGACCTTTTTTTTGTCGCGCATCACACTCTCCCTTTTGTTGTCTTCCTTTGTAGATAATATATAATAATATGTTTGTTTTCTATTCCTTATTATCTTAAGTTCAGAATATTCTTTAACCGTCATAATTCCTATAAAGCTCTTTATTTTATCTACTAGAGTCCATCTACCTTGTTGATGATCCTATCTCCTCGCCACCGATCTTCTCGTCATTTTCAAACTCCCTGTCATTGTCGGCCACCTATCCGTTGCCGCTGTTACCAACCAACCACCACGTCGATGCTTGCCTTCTCTTACTAGCTAACTCCATCACTATCGCCTCTAGCAAAACTATCACCCTCACTTGTTGCCATAAGCTCACCGCTAGCCTTCTCACATCTAGATTGAATATTCACTAGATCGACCACCTTTCTTTCGCTTTTTCACCTCCGATTTGTCCAAATTCTTACGAATTATTTTTAGTTGGGAAGCATCTACCCTAACAATCTTTATCCTCATTCCAACCCACCTTTTCCTTTATTTCATCTTGGCACTTTATTAGTTCTGCCATCTTACTTACAGTTTTCTTGTAGTTTCGGGATCAGACCACACTTACGTTTCTTAATCTCCTTTTATTTGAAATACTAGCCCAATATATCAGTGTCCTACTTCAATAGTTTGTGACTTGTTTTTCCATCAACCTTACACCACCATTCAGTAATACTTCAGCAAAAAATGTCTTAATTATCCTTGTTTTTGTTCTGCTTCCTGCTCCATTTTCTTTCAAAGTCATCGCACATCTCTTCCCAAGGGCCTCCCACCACTAGTTTGTAAGACATCTTCCTTGGGAACTACTTTCTTTGGTCGCTAGACATATCCTTCCCCACGACTGATTTGCTTAGGTCGCCAAAAAATCTTCTGTATCTTGGAACCTCCTGTTCTCAGGTCGCCGAGCATCTCCTTCGTACTGGGACCTCCCTGCCTTGTATCACCGGACTTTGCACCGAGACTTTGCACCGAGACTTTCTTTTACCCATAGTAATGAATACCGTACCAGAATGTGTATCTTTTTTCCCTTGAAATGGTATGTACTGGTACCGTCTCAAATTTTTTATCAAAATATACATATGTAATGTTCTTTCATTGGTGAACTAACAATATATACATATATTTTCTTACTCACAACTTCTTTAGAATAAACTGTTTATCCTATAAAACTTGAATTGCCTTAATTTTCAAATGAATTATTGCTTCCTAAATAAGCTGTTTGTTCCGATATATTGACATAAAAAATAGTTTATTCAATTCAATTACCTCCTCTAGTAGTACCCTTTTATTCAATGATCTCATTCGTAAATTCTTATGTCAGAATAAGATGTTTGTTCAATAATGTCTTTGAGTTCAATAATAAATTATTTTTGTGTGTGCGCGCGTATATATGTAAACCAGTAAATGATATAGATGAAAGATGACGATCAAAGCTTCCAAGCTAGTATGAAGTAAATCAATGTTGAGTGAAGACCGAAAACTTATCAGGAAATATTTTACAAATTGTGATGAATATTATGACAAAGAACTTATAGTGTGTTTCTATTTAGTCTTTATTTGATGAATTTATAAAACTTCTGTTCCCAACCTATTTTGTTCGCACTCAAAGATCCACTTGGAGTTCCATTTTGCATGACAAGTCCGCATAAGCACAGTATTCAACGCTTCGAACCGGTCAAAGTGCGCGCGCCCAAGTCACGTGCATTCTTTGCTTCACACGCCACACGCGCGACTTAGTCACCAATTATTTTACGTCAACGTCACTGACGCTAGCGTGACCGTCACACCGAGACCACCAGAGCACCTTTTTCATCAAAAGCTTCAACCGACGGCACAACCGGAACGACGGAGTCAAGGGCAAAAGGTCTTGTCCAACCCCATGGGGTTGGCCTCGGCCTTCCCCGCAGTTGTTCACTCTTCGCACAAAGTCCCTTTCGCGCTTTGTTCGCATCATACACTTCGTATGTGAATTTGGCACCTTGTTCATCACGTCGGTACGTTTCATGTTGACACGCTCGTCGCAATGCAACTTTTGAATTTGTCATTACCCATCAAAACACCTTCGGTCGGCTCGCCCGAAGTTCACCCAAAGGGGGAGTGACCTTGGCCTCCCTTCACGAGAGTTGGCCATTGGCCTTGGCCACCCCCTAGGGTCGGCCTCGGCCTTCCTAAGGGGTTGGCCACGGCCTCACTAAGGGGTCGGCCTTGGCCTTCCCCCAATCCTTGGCCTATGACCTCCCCTCCCGCGCACACTTATTTTCTCAAATCTTTGCACCTCCGCGATGTTTACGAACATTCGTCCATCAACCTTGCGACGTCCGTCATGCATGAACCTTGCGATGTCCGTCGTGCATGAACCTCGCGACGTTTGTCGTGCATGAACCTCGCGACGTCCTCCGTGCATGAACCTCGCGACGTCCGTCGTGCATCAACCTCACAACGTCTGTCGTGCATGAACCTCGCGACGTCCGTCGTCCATCAACCTCGCGACATCCGTCATCCATCAACCTCGCGACGTCTGTCGTGCATCAACCTCGCGACGTCCGTCGTCCATCAACCTCGCAACGTCCATTGTGCATGAACCTCGTGACGTCCGTCGTGCATGAACCTCATGACGTCCGTCATCCATTAACCTCACGACGTCCTTCATGCATCAACCTCGCAACGTCTGTCATCCATCAACCTCGCGACGTCCATCGTGCATGAACCTCGAGACGTCCGTCGTCCATCAACCTCACGACGTTCCTCGTGCATCAACCTCGCAACTTTGTCATTACTACATGTTACATTCATTATCTTTTTATGATAAGTACACTCAGCTCACATACCGCCTTGCGCCCATGCGCCGGCTTCGCGACATTTGTCGCCGCGCCCGTGCGCCATCTTCATGATACGTGCCCCCGACACCAAGAATTGCTCCGCGACGTTCGTCGCCGTGCCACCTTCACAACACCTGCCCCGGCTCCAAGTATATGCTCTGTGACGTTCGTTGTCGGGTCCGTGCGCCATCTTCATGATACCTGCCCCCGGCACCAAGTATTACTTTGCGACGTTCGTCGTCGCGCCACCTTTATAACACATGCCCCGACACCAAGTATATGCTCCGCGACGTTCATTGTCGGGCCACCTTCATAACAAGTGCCCCGGCACCAAATATATGCTCAGCGACCTTCGTCGCAGTGCCCATGCGCCACTTCCATAACACGTGCCCCGGCACCAAATATATGCTCCGCGACCTTCGTCGCAGTGCCCATGCGCCACTTCCATAACATGTGCCCCAGCACAAGTATATCTCCGCGACATTCGTCGCCATGCCCGTGCACCACTTTCATAACACGTGCCCCAGCATCAAGTGTTGTCTCTGAGTGTGCAACATCATGCGGGGATAGGTGACTCCTCCGGGACACTATCTCCGCTAAGGATCTCTTCAACTCCCCTTCTGCCAGGTAGACGGCTCCTCCGGGATGCTACCTCGGCCAGTCGGGTAGACGGCTCCTCTGGGATGCTACCTTGACGCGCTCCGAGTGCTCCGGCACAAGGACTCACCGGGGGATAGGCGACTCCTTCGGGACACTATCTTCGCCAGGGAGCTCTTCAACTCCCCTTCTGCCAAGTAGACGGCTCCTCGGGATGCTACCTCGGCCAGTCGGGTAGACGGCTCCTTCCGGATGCTACCTTGACTCGCTCTGAGTGCTCCGGCACAAGCACTCACCGCGGGGATAGGCGACTCCTCCGGGACACTATCTCCGCCAGGGAGCTTTTCAACTCCCCTTCTGCCAGGTAGATGGCTCCTCCGGGATGCTACCTCGGCCGGCCAGGTAAACGGCTCCTCCGGGATGCTACCTCGGCCTACGGAATAGGTGACTCCTCCGGGACACTATCTCCGTCAGGGAGCTCTTCAACTCCCCTTTCGCCAGGTAAACGGCTCTTCCGGGATGCTACCTTGATGCGCTCTGAGTGCTCTGGCACAAGCACTCACCCGCGGGATAGACGACTCCTCCGAGACACTATCTCTGCCAGGGTGTCTTCGTGACTGGCCTACGTGCTTCGGCACTGGTGGCTTACGTTAGCACCCCCATGGACTATGACCCCCGGGTCATTCCGAGACAGTAGCAGGTCTTTGGAGGGCATCGCGCCTAGTCTGCCTAGCAGTTGGGCGTCGGGTCTTCCCCACCACTGCCAGGCCTGTGCGACTCTACAAGGGCTTGGATTAGAGGCTAGATCAATGGGGTTCTCTGGCCACACTGACGCTGTGAGAGCCAGTCTTTCTAGACAGACAAAGCGACGATGTGCGGGGCAGGCCGGCTGAATATGCGATTCGACAGTCCGTGGGCACCGGCAGCTGTGGACCCCCTTGGTGATGTGTCACTCTCGGGGAGCGCCAGTGTCGCGTGATGACATCATCATCTCAACCTCTATAAATAGAGGTCTTGATAATTCATTTGGACATTTTCAAAACACTTTCACTTTCTCACTCTAGAATCTTAGAGAGAGAAACATACAGGACCCTGACTTTGGACCTAAGCATCAGACTGTGACTGTCATCGTGTATTCACCCTATGCCATCGCCCTCGTAGCACTGCCACCCTCAGGCTCTGTTTGGGAATCCCTTGGGCTCTGCCCTTGCTGTGTCCCACATCATCACACTTGACATCTGACTCGGACTGCATTCCTTGTGACACCTCCACGTCGACTGCGAACCCACTTTCCTTGGCATCAACTTCTAACAAAACTTGTTACTTTTACATTTTTAATGAACCGGTACAAAATACAATATCTCGGCCGGTACGTACTTCTCGGCCGATATCACCTGTAAGGTCCGGTACAACCAGTACAAAGCGATATTTTGACCGGTACAAAATGTGAGGGATACCGTACTAGTAAAAGACAAAATATACTGGCCGGTACCAATACGGTATTGATAACTATGTTTTTATGGTGATTGGAAGCTTTGGTGGTAAGGGATGGTGGTGTTGATTTGGGGCTTGCTTGAATTGTTAAGTCGATGATAGTATAAGTGTTTTTTTAGTTTATATATATGTGTATATGTATATACATATACATATATGTATATAAATATATATATATAGTCACTAAAACGGATGGGAATGATGGAAAAGGTAAAGAGAAAGATAATTTTTTTGGGATAATTGCATAAAACACCCTTGTAGTTTGGGCATTTTGCAAAAAGACTCCTGTAATTTGAAAATTTGCAAAGAGACCCCTGAGGTAGCTAATGTGTTGCATCAGACGATTCCCATTACAGAATGATGGAAATGTCTAAATTGCTCACGTATATAAACCATAATCTAGGGTTTTATTGTTTGTATGGTGGCTTGTTTTCCTTCTCTGCCAGCGGGGGTTTTTCTGGTTAATCAGCCGGCACCCCGACCCACGTCGGTGAAACCAATCTTTAGCTGCCGCACTACCAACCCAGCCACAGCCACCTGCCGCACTACTAACCTAGCCACAACCACCTCCACCACCTCCTGTCAGCAACCAATCCCACCTACAACCGCCGTCGACGTCATCTCCTGCACCCAATCCCGTTGCCGCCACTTGCTGAACCTAATCCCCTTACTGCCAGCACTCTCACCCAATCCCGCTATTGTCATCACCGTCTAATGCAGCATCTGCCATCACCACTCACCACCCAGTCCCGCTTCCGCTGCCATCCACACACCACCCTTGCACCAGGACCAAACACTACATACCCAAGCCAACAATCCTAAACACCACAACAATCCTAATCGCACAAATACAGATCAAGGGTCTTAGATCGCAATGTGCGATTGAAACCCTAGATCTGTGACGGCTTTCCTTCCCTTTCCCCTTTCATCCCGTCCCTTTCCTGTTGCCTCACATGCTTTGATCGTGGTGGGTGGACTAGGCTGTGGCGGCGGCATATGTGGCTGGGGCCGATGAAGGCTAGCGCGACGGGACAGATGCTTAGTAGTTGAGGCTGGGTGGAGGCAGAAATTAGGGATGGAGGTGATGGATGGGGCGATCTGATGAAATTGCGACGTGGGTTAATTGGTTGAGGACGGCGGCTAGCTAGGGTTTTGTTGGTAAAGGTGGTTGCTAAGGTTAGGGTTTGGTTGGTGCTAGGGTTAGGGTTTGGTTAGATTAGAGAAGAAATTAGGACTTGAGTGGGAGAGAAAAAAGAAATGAAGGGTATTTTAGTCTTTTCAATGTATTAAAATCTACCAAACGCACTTCTTAAGAGAATGAAGATCATGCTCTGTCAACTTGGACATTTTTTTAACGATTGCAACGCATTAGAGACCTCAGGTGTCTCTTTGCAAAATTTCAAAATACAGGGGTCTTTTTGTAAAATGCCCAAACCACAAGGGTGTTTATGTAATTATCCCTTTTTTTTTAATGAAGATAATAAAATTGAATAGAATAGAGCCTTTAAATAGACATGAAAAACTATCCTACAACAAACGAAATAGAGAGTCCTACAAGAATTATGAGAGTAATAGAATATTCTAGCTTAGGAAATGAACAATACATTAACATATCAGTATACTATTATCTAACATCCCAACACCAACACTAGCCCAATTCTTATGCCCCATGGCTAGTTTCCACATATTCACACACACACACACACACACACACACACATACTTAAAAGTCAGTTTATGGTGAATCTGGTGTAGTGGTTGTGAATTTGGTTGGTGGGTCTGGCGTGGTGGTGGTTTTTTTTTTTGTTGGCGGGAGGCATTGATTGGTGGTGAAGAGTTTGCGGCAATTGGTCAGTGTGGGTCTTTGATGGTGGAGGATCCATGGTGTTCTTGTGTTTTCGATGGAGGAATCAGAAGAGGTGGTGCGACTGCTAGTGGTAACATGTTTATGGTGGTCGGATTAGTTAAGGGTGGTGGTGATGAGTTTATGATTTATGAGATTAGGTTGAAAACTTATAAAAATCCATTACGCATGTATAGACAATTAAGTCATTTTACCTAAAAATATAACAGATTCCACCAAAATCCAACGACAATGATGTTAAAGTAACTTTCACAAAGGGTAGCAAGTACATTAATGCGAAAGCTTAAGGGCAACAGTATAATTTAACAAAACAATATCTCATGTTTCTGTCAAAAAAGACAGAAAGCAAGAGATATAAAGGCTCCATTATATTCTTGTAGGATATTCTTCCAGGCTTAAGAAACAGAAGATACTGTTTCTGTCAAAACAATATCTCATGTTTCTTGTAGGATAGTCTGTTCATGTGTATATAAAGACTCCATTATATTCAGTTTTGTTATTTATACTAATAAAATTATTGTCCTCTTTACTTTTTCGATCATTCCCATTCGTATTAGCAATAATTCATATAAGAAACCACAAAAATAATTATAGTATCATCACATTAAGAATTCAAACAAGCTCTAAAAATCAACTCCACCATTGCCCACCACAAAGCTTCCACCTAATACCAATCACCACCAACACCAGCCCATTTCTTAGGTCCCATGGCTGGTTTTCGAATATTCACTCACACGTGTGCACAGGAGAGCACGCACGAGCGCGCTGGCACACACACATAGTGGGTTTATGGTAAATATGGTGCAGTGGTTATGAATTTGGTAGGTGGGTCTCGTGTGGTGGTTTTTTGTGTTGGTAGGAGGCATTGGTTGGTGGTGGGATCGATTGGTGGTGAAGGCTTTGTAGCAGTGGGTCGATTGGTGGTGTGGGCCTTTAATGGTGGAAGATATGTGGTGTTCAGGTGTTCATGGTTTTGTGATGGAGGAATCAGTAAGGGGTGGTAGGATTGTTGGTGGTGACACGTTTATGGTGGTTAGATCAGTTAGGGGTGGTGGTGGCGAGTTTATGGTTTATGAGATTAGGTTGAAAATTTCGTAAAAATTCATTTTACATGTAAGGGAAATTAAGTCATTTTACCTAAGAGCATAACACAATTCACCAAAATCCAGTAAGGATGTCAATTTACTTTCCAAAAGGGTAATGAATGCATTAAGGCAAAATGTTAGCGGTACCAGTATAATTTACCAAAACAACATCTCCTTTCTGTCTTCTTACCTTGCATATGCAAAAGGTATGGGTGGGGGGCAGGGGGGAGGAAGAATGTTGATGCCAAGGAAATGGGTTCGCAATAGACCTGGAGGTGCCACAAAGAGTACAGTCCGAGTCAGATGTTAAGTATGCTGATGTGGGACAAATTAAGGATGTAATATGCACAGACAGTAAGGCTTCCCAGGCAGAGCTCGAGGAGTGGCTCTATCTGTCTCGAAAGATTGGCGCACACAGCGCCGGTATGGCCAGAGAACCCTTTGATCTAGCCATCAATCCAAAGCTTGAGTCCCACAAGGGCATTGAGAGACACAAAGAACATGACAGTGGTAAGGAGGGTCCTTACGCCCGACTGTCAGTTGGACTAGGCGTAATGCCCTCTAATGACCTGTTGATGTCTCAGAGTAACCCCCTAGGGGTGCCAATGAAGAGACCCCGGTGACAAAGCATGTAGACTAATTATGTGGACACCAAGGTGGAGATAGTGTCCTAAAGGAGTTGCCTATCCCCGCGATGGAGTTCTTGTGCCGAAGCACTTGGAGCAGGCGAGAGTAGTGTTCCAGAGGAGTCGTCTACTCGACGGGCCGAGGTAGTGTTCGGAAGGAGTCGTCTGTCCGACACACCGAGATACTGTCCCAGAAGAGTTGCCCGCCCGACGGGTTGAGGCAGTTGTTGAAAGAGTCGCTTACCTGGCAGAAAGGGAGCCTTCATGCCAGAGCACTTGGAGTTCTCTGATGTAGATAGTGTTTTGGAGGAGTCTCCTATCCTTGCGGGTGAAACCTTGTGCCGAATCACTCGGAGTTCGTCAAGGTAGTGTCATGGAGAAGTTGCCTACTCGACGGGCCGAAGTAGTGTCCCAGAGGAGTCGCCTGCCTGGCGAGAGAGGAGTCTTCATGCCCGAAGCACTTGGAGCTCCCTGACAGAGATAGTGTCCCGAAGGAATTGCCTATCCCTGCGGGTGAGTCTTTGTGCCAGAGCACTCGAAGCGCACCAAGGTAATGTTTTAGAAGAGTCGACTACCTGACCTAAGCCCCGAAGGAGTCACCTACCTAGCTGGAGGGAAGTCCTCATGCTGGAGCGCTTAGAGCTCCCTGATGGAGATAATGTCCCGAAAGAATTGCCTATCCTCGTGGGATGACACTCCGGAGAGTGGGTCGAAGCATATTCCACGATTAAAGGCAAGGTTCACGTGGTGTGGTGAAGAGGTAGACCAACGTCAAGGGCGTGGCAATGAGACATGGTGCAGGGGGGAGAGGGGCGACTGTATAAGCATCTCATCACATGGGCGTGGCGGGGGTGTCGCGAAAAGGGGCATCATGCCTAAAGCACGTGATGCAGCGACGGCGCTCGGGCAAGACGACTGGTGTCACAGAGAGGGAGCACATGATGCGAAGATGGTGCTCATGCGCTACTATGGTTGTCGCGTAGATAGGCGTGGTGCCAAGGGAATGTTACGCTTAGATTGCCCTCGGGCACGACGACAAGTGTCACAGGGTGTCGTGCCAGGGGCACCTGATGCGGCGACGTCACTCAGACGCGGTGACGGGTGTCGTGGAGCATGAAACTCTCAAGGGAAAGAAAGAACAAGGGACGAGGCAGGGGAGCCCCTAAGGAGAGGGAGCCCCCCAAGGGGTGATGCAAGGAGTCCCCAAGAGGTGAAACATGAGAGCCCATAGAGCTGGAGGTGCGGCACATGACATCATATGCAACATTTAGAAATATTTTGGAGGCGCATCACGTGATATCAATTCTAATAGAATATTTCTGAGCAACACCACATGACGTTGAGCGTACACCTTTGGTTGGCGGACTTGAAATGTTGAACATAGACCGGGGAATATTCGTTAACGTGTTGCGAGTGCAAAACCCATAAACAGTCTAAAAATGCGTAACCAGGATGAGTTAGCAACAGATGTCAAAAGTTGTATGCTAAAAAGAACTTGTATTCAAGTGACGGAAGGAAAATAACATATTATTCAGTGTTGTGAAACAAAAAAATGCTTGGCTTCAACGGTAAACAGGTACAAAAAAAGATGGAGTTCTGATCCCACATAACCGTAGGGGGCATCGTACAAAATTTTGGTCAGGAGACGGACAGACTATTATGCTGCTCCAACTTTTGGGATTTTACTTGGGCGGTTTCCATAGTCATTATCCCTAGAGCGAGAATGCTTCCCATTAAATCGTCTCCCACCCCTATTAAATTTTCCTCCCCTGCAGCGAAACAGCTTTTAGTGACACATAAATGACAGTCTTTATAATCGCGGTATATACCAAGACCCATAATCCGCATATGTAAGCATTTGTAATCTGAGTTGCACCTTATATTTGTAAAGATACTGTTCCAAAAAAACCTTTTGTGGCCATATTTACAAAAATGTAAATCTGCATAAAGATACTGTACCTTCCCCAGTTGGCCCTGCTTTTGTCCTGGTTACCAAGGAGAAGACTCCAATACTCCTTTTCAGCATCACCTAAATAGCATGACAAGAGTAGACGTTTAGGATACAAACAATTAGATGCCACTATATCACGATAAGAAATAAGCTTTGCCTCCAAAGACATTACGCTTAAACATTCCAAGTGATGATTATATTTGCATAAACTTTTATCATCAATTCAATTCTCCCCCCCCCCCCCCCCCCCCCCACAAAAAAAAAAAACCACACAGAGACGCAAAAATAAGAGGCATAATTCAAACCATAACAAGTTCATGCTGTAACAGGTGAACAGCTCATGCCCTTTTTGTGAACCCACCAAACGATGCAGGATTTTTTTATCAATTGAAACGGTTGTGAGGTAATTTATTTAGCGGGTTGCAGGAAGTAATGCAAGAATGAAAACATTCTATAAAATCTCCAAACAAAAATGAAGAACATAGTTTGATGCCTACCAGTTACAGGATCTAATGTAGCAATGTAATTTTTCACCAGCAAACCACCTTCTTCAGCAAGCACGGCACTAGCACGCGCTTTCTGTGCTGCTTCTGCATCTCCAAACCTAATGTATCCTGAGTCTGCCCCCATCTTGAAATCAACAAACTGCAGAAAGGAAGTATTACAACTATAGTAATTTAAATAGCTAACACGGGACTAATAACAAGCATCAATGAGAAAAGATGTACATTGAAGTAGTAAACAATGAGCACATATATACTCAACACTATAGAAGTTAAACTGAGTTGAAAGTGGTATACTTCTATTTAATTGTTAGAAATAAAGTATCATGTCCATGTGACTCGATCTTTATCAAAGGATTGGTGACATATAAAATCCTAAAAGAGATGTTCTACATATCTACTACCATGTTTCCTACAAATCTGAATTCTACCATTACAAGAAACAAAACGTGATCAGGTATGTCATGATTAACGAAATAGAGCTATAATACTGACATGCATAATAAATTGAATAAAGTAAAAGAAAACATTTATCCTCTTCTTTGTTCCAATGACACGATGAAATGGAGTACTCTTGAACCCCTGGTGTTTCGGCAACATTCTCGGTTTTGCCTCTTGACTAGAAACCTATGTTACATGGACTCAGTGTCGGTGTCACGATCGGTCATGTGTCCCTAGTGTCGGACTCGCCTATTTTGAAAAGGGGGACACAGATCCTATAGTGGACTCGGACACCGGGACCCGGCTAAATATTTTTAAGATTCATATAATATTTTAAATGAGATTGAGCGTAAAATATTACTCCCTCCGTCCCTAATTAATTGATCTTATTTCCTCTTTGGGCTGTCCCAAGAAAATTGATCACATTCAAAATTAACAAAGATTCCGCAGGAGGTTTTCCATGTTCACCCTTCTTACACTTCCTTTTATTCTATTTCTCTCCCCACATTTAATCCTCCACCAATCCATTTTTCTCTCTTGGCCCACCTTCTCTGCCTCTCTCTTTCTCTCTCTTGGGATAGATTGGGAAACTTAAAAAATATGGCTCACATCTTAAATAAGCGTACAAGTCAAATACGATCAATTAATTAGGGACAGAGGGAGTATTTTTTTAAGGGTTATATAATTTCCACAGAAACTATGTATAAGTACTGCCAAGAATAAATGGGTTTTCCATTTTTGGTTGGAGAATGTAAATTTTATTTTGATTTGGATATTTTTGGTACCTTTCTGGGATAAGGCAATGCCAAAATGTTGAAGAAAAAAAAAGGAAAAGAAAGAAATCTGGACTAGGACCTTTCTCCTCAATTCAAAGTACAGGTAGCATGTATTGTCAGACTTCGCTAGGTTTATGATGAATAATGAGCATACCTTAACGGAGCCAAATTTCTGGAAAAGACTCTTCAAATCTTCACGCACGACAACGTCCATGTTATCCTCGTAAGTTTCGGCAAATGTTTTACGATTGCATGCTGCCTTATCGTCATTCTTCTGCAGTGGACTACCAATAGATTTCTTTCCATCTTCAGCTTCTTCACTGTCCAAACTAGTTTTTTCATCAACTTTTTCTTCATTCTCCTTCTCAACATTTTCCCTAGGGTTTTCTTCGTCATCTTTAACATTTTCCGACCCATTCCGTTCACACCCTTCGGTATGATTTTCTGGGGATTCCAGTGCAGTATTTGTTTCATGGACAACAGCGTTCTCACAGACTGAATCTTGACTACCAGCTGATACGCTCTTCAACTTAAATGCAATGAGTACGCCTTTAGGGTAGCTGCGATCATTGCAAGTTCACTTAATTAGAAAGGGATAGGTGAACTAAGCAAAGACATAATGTTGCCGAAACTTACTTTGCTTCCGAATTTGGACTGCTTTTAGAATTTGGACCTGCTTGAGAGTGGGAATTATCAACTTCTTCTGCTTGCTTTGCTCTTTCTGCATCAAAATCCTTCCTAAAATTTGCAACAGTATATTTTAGAAACATGCATTGCATAATTCACTTTTATGCTGAACATAACAAGGGCCCATAAGCCCATGAAAAGCCTTAGTAGTAGAGCCTAAAAGCAGGGTAATGGGTCATTCCTCACGACCAGCTAAAGCTTAAGTTACATTAAAGAAAATTTCCACGTGGTAGAACCTCCGAGCCATATTCTGGTCATGATAGATCACTGGGGTTTGGGTCCATAAGCAATAAATTACCCTATGCATACTCGCTCTCCCCACGGCTCCAGTGAGTTCCCTTAACCAAGTCCCTGCCTATGAGTTGCCGGCTCATTCTTCAACAGGCACGAGGTTAGTGCCCTTGGCCCCACCCACTGCTTGGGAGCTTACAGTCGCATTTACTATTTTGCTCCTCAATGGGGGTTCTTTTCACCCTTCCCTCACAATACTATACGATCTGTCATCCAGGAGGATTTAGCTTTGCAAGGTGGTCCTTGCTGATTCACACAGGATCCAACATGCCCCCTGCTAGATGGGTCAGATCTTGGTAGCCGGACCCCCTCGCTGCTGACCAGGACGTGGGTCATCACCTCGACTCGGACCTTGGTTGCGGCCAGATATTGCTCGGCCCCCACCCAACTTCTGAGTGTTATAAGATGTCTTCGGGGCATAAAACGTCCAAACCAATCTAAAAGAGACCAAACTAGACTTGGACTAGCTGGATTTTAACATTGATTTGGTTTCATAGAGAGATGCGCGACCTATATAGAGCAATCTGTGAGCAAAAGTATAAAGTTCAAATCTTAACATCAATCTCCTCGTGATGTCAGTTTTCTTAGTTGGTGAAATTGGTATCAGGAAAAGGACGAAAAGAACATGTTTTGCAAAGTTCCTATTCCCTCAAAATATTCTGTGGCAACCAATTTTGTTCAAGCAACAATTTGACCAAGAACAAGAAGGATTGAGAGAAAACTGAAAACTCTCGGTGATGGTTTCGGAATCCTTGGGTTTTATGGAACTCATAGTGAGGGTTGTGGATTGTACTAGATTATCTGGATAGGAAGATAGCTATTGGGCTGTCTGAGGGTTGTGGCTTGAAGGATGATTGATCTACTGCTGGGCCTCCAGTTATATCAGTGGGGATGGCTGGGTCAGAAGTAATGCTAGCACAAAAATTGTGGTTATTGGACTGCTTGAGAATTGTGGGCTGAGAATTGCTTCTGTCACTCATAACTATCTGGCTTAGTTCATTAACCCGGATGATGAATAACAAGTGAAATCCCTATCGGAAATAGGATGACCTGCAGATTTGACATTTGCAAACCGCACTACAAATGCTGGAAAATCCTCCTTGAGCAAGTAACAAAGGGAGCTCAAGAATATTGCATGCAGCCTAGAGTTCTGCCCATCAAACATTCTCCTGTTTCGTTCCCTCCAAACTGGATACAAAGGATAAAACAAGGCCATATGCCCTCCCACCCATCTGCTGTGGCACCATTACCCAAAATCATCATCATATCACCTCACCAACTGATCTCGGCATATCCCACTGCAGCCCAAACACAGTAAGGACCAAGCAAACAAAAACTGCCAGCCACCTCACATTCAATAAGAAGGTGCTCCAGTCTTCCCGTCCTTCTTGCACATAACACCGCAGATATATGCCCCCTCTTCCTCAGGTTATCACATGTCAAGGTCGCATTGCGAGTTGCGATCAACACATGGAAACTGACTTTAGAGTGTATTGACACTGCCAGATCTTCCTCCATGGAAAATTTCCTCCAGAAATCCCTCTCAGAGGCATAGATGAATGAATACAAAAAAGTCCGCACTCTATCCTCGATTTGAGAAGAAAAAGTTCCCTCCTCCAGAGCTACAAGAAAAAGATGTACTGACTAACTTTCAAATACTGAAAATCCCAGCCGAAAATCGGGTTCCAAGTATTGCCACTACTCGAAAGACAAAAGTAATCAACTGGAGTGGCCTGATGGCTTCCCTATCTACTGCCAGTCTAAAATCTCTGGGAACTGTATCCTGAATGGCTCTCCCTGTCCCCAAAGGAAATAAATCGTAGGCTAAGAAACACGGATGCGGGTGCGGATACGACACGGGTGCGGATACGCGGATACGTCATTTTTGAAAATTTTAGGATATGGCGGGGATACGGCATGCTTTATAAATATTTTTTTAACTATAGACACTTATTATTGAATTTGTAAACAATTTGAATCTTAACATGTGTTAGATATATGTAAAAAAACGTAAATATTCCAACTAAAATAGTGAGAGTTCGTTAAATTTAATGGGTTGCTTCTTGAATTTTGAAGTTTTCAACTAAATTAGTGATAATTTCTTAAGTTTGGACTGTTTTGTAAATATTGAAATTGTATAAGTGAACACAACGAAGTTTTTATGTGTAATACTATTATTTCTTTGAAGTATTAGGGCTGATTTAAAACATAAGTTAGTAAGTGGGTACAAATATGAAATAGCAAAAGTCAAAAGTCTTTATAATCAACTTTCAGCCACACCAGCCACCTCGGTAACATCGATGTACAAGGTTTGTACAGTTTCTCCTTCTTCCAGCCACAGCACCGCAACACCAAACGACGCTGCGCTGCAGCCCCGCAGCACCAAACGATGCTGCACCGCACTTGGTTCGCCGGTGAGATCTTCTCCTTCCCTCCTCCGTCTTCTTCTTCTTCTTCTTCTTCTTCTTCTTCTTCTTCTTCTCTCCGGTCTCTTCTCTCCTCTCTGATTCCTTGCCAGTGGTCACTGGAGTCGCCGGTGGTCACGAATCTCCACGGTGGTCACAGATCGCCAGTGGTCACAGCTCGGATACGCACCCGAGCCGCACCCAGTATTTAAGAAATTAAAAAAACAATTCAATAAAATCGGACACGCACCGATGCTGCACCCGAGCCGCACCCGCACCCGACGCGTATCCTGTGCCGGTGCTTCACCCCAAGTGCCGCACCGGTGCTTCATAGATCGTAGGAACTCTAACGACCCATCAATAATGCTATCACACCCCTATTCAGTAACAGCCCTCCTCAAATTTGCTAAGACCAAATTTCAATGAAACAAGGTTTCATAATAAGAATAGCCTAGTGCCTGAGACTATCAATACAGGGTCTAAGGAGAGTTTACGTGCAAAGTGCCAATGCCACTTTCTGAACGCAGTTTCTGCATTTCTAATCCATAAAGCCAGCTGCTAGCCTAACTAAATGTCATCAAAGATCCAAAGGAAGATGACTAAGATGCAACAAAAAAGGATTGGGTCTGGAGTTACACGTACCACTCTGAGCCTACATATCCCTTTATACTGACCCTATATCTCAAATACGGGTAAGTCAGTTCAATAAACGCCAAGCAGGCGCATAATTTATAACAGAGCCGCAAAATTGACAATCAAAAAAGAAAGACATGAAGAAAAACAAGCTCGGGCTAAGCCTCCAAATAAAATGCAACTAAAAGGAAAATAATCCACAAAAAACTATAGAGAAAAATGAAGTACCGAAACCCAAACCATAAGCGCATTCCCCCCAGTCAATGATACTGCAGACTACTACTCACGTTAGTAAGACAGGTTCAACCGTGAACCGGCCAGATTGCTCGTTGAGTTCTCAATCTGGACTGAAAATGCAGAAAGCCAGACTGATTCATTCTGAACCTTGCAGATTTCAGTTAGAACTGGATGAAGCCCGGATGTCCAGTGCTCAGAAACTAAACTTTATTGGAAGAAACTAATTTTATTAATTGAAAAACTGGATCCTTGGACACTAGGTTGTCGCTCCACACTTTGAGCCACCAGATCAATCCCCTTTTTTGTGTCAACCCACAACAGCATATTTTATGTACTAGAATTTCAATGTGCTACACTTAATGGCAAATTATTTTCTCTTTTGGGATATGTGTGGAAACACTTGAGGAACTCAAATATTTTTGACATAAATTCAGAATAAACTAATTAAGTTTGAATATATCTAACAATTGTTTGTCATCATCATATATTAATGGTATTATATATCTTAAGTCAATGCATAATATTTTATTTATAGAAGCGGTCGACCAATCAATTGAACCAATGAACCGTAAACCGTGCCTTTACTGGTTTGATGTCCAGTTTGGATCTGATATATGGTAAGAACCCTACCCAACATTCTAGATGTAAATGTGATTGTAAAGGTTGAACGAATGACTGGGATTTGGACCAGGTAACCAGCAATAGTTTGTAGCCATTAGCTTTTCAACAGATGAGTTTCTATATTAGCAGGAAAATATACGCCATAATCACACTAACTTTTCTAAAATTCACAACCACGATCGTTGCTTACTTAGACTTTAGCTCCAACTCGACCCCTTCATAAGCCAAGCTTTGGGTCAGAACCTTTGCAGCATCTTCCTCCGTTGAAAACTCAATTAGAGCAGTGCCACAAAATAGCCTTTTGTCTGCAACATGGCGCGGCAACCTCACACTATTGACCTGAAATTAGAAGTAACATACGAATACAAACATATGGATACAATGAAACAAACTGTCAAACATCTGGAAGTAAAAGTACATGAGTAGTACTAAACTTCAGGATCAACAATTCTACTAAGAGAAGCGAAGTAAGATCACAAGAAGTCAAACCGGTACTTTATCAGAGTAAGAACACAAGAAGAAGTCATAACTGGTAGTTTATCAAAAGTTCAAACTTGGTGATACAAATCGTTCTAAATACGTTAAACAGTAGGGAAGTAGAAGTCTTCAAGCAGCAGGGTAACATGGCACAGGACACATGTCGTAGGAAACAACATGAATATGGTACCGTCAAAACATAAAGTATTACCTTGGCAACCTGAGTGAAGAAAGACTCCACATCTTCAAGCTTTGAATCATACTGTAGTGGCGATGCAGCGATAGTTCGCACGTCTAACTGCTCAATAATCTCTTCTGGCTTAGGAAGTTCCTTAGCCCTACCAATCTTCCTCCCTGAAATCCATGAACAACTTATAAACCAGCCCATATTTAGAAGAAGAAAATAGAACCTCCACCCGCTGTCTTCCTATTGGTAATTAACAAAAAAGAGCATAATTATAAGGGAAATTCAGCACTACTAAAAGCCAAAGACTAACCATCTTCGGAAACCTTAAGAAAAGTAGAAGTCCTTAAAGTATCAGCCACTGCCTTCACTGTGTCTTCTGAAACATCCTCTGGCTTTGCATCTCCCAAACCGAGATGGGTTCTCATTCGAGAGAACGAACATATCAACGCCAAACTTATCACTAGCGTATCAGTCAAGAACAACACAATAAAGTTGCTAAAAACAAAATTCCATTCTACTCCCCAAATAAAACTCCCATCACCGAAAATATCTACAAGCATCAGAAATCACATGACACCCTCTGAACCAAATTTCCTTTGCACTTCGAGTACGCCATCCCCAACACCCAAATACATAGCAGGAGAAATCAGTCAACTGAACTGAATTAGAAGTATCATACTTTTCCTTAGCCTCATAGTATTTGTCCTCTGACTTTTTGACTTTACTCGGTACCCTAGTTTAAAATTATCCTGTGAACTTGAAACTTCGACATACACGTACATATATAAATCTACATACGCGCAAACATAAAAACACAAACACACACACGACGAGGATACTGCCATCTTCACTTTCGCTAATGGTAGACATGAGAAATTTGTCTCTAGGAAGATTACTATCACTGAAGTAGAACTCGACCTGCATTCAAGATACATACAAATGCTCCAATTTTTTTTTTCAATCGATTAACATATAATTGATTTGAGAAGAGTACGATAGAAAAGCGATAAAAGCTGATCAAAATTAAACCTGTCGAATGACTTTCTTTACGGTTTCTTCGTCCAACGACACGACCGACGCCATTGTTGTGCAGGGATTGAAGGGTTCAGACGCAGACAGAGCCAAGTGTAGAGAAGCGAGCGCGCGCGAGAGAGAGAGAGTGAGTACGGTTTAGGGTTTAGAGTGCATTTTAACTTTGCACTTGTGGCGGACAAAGATGTACTGTCCACTTATGTGATGCCAGGTGTAATGTATGCCACGTGCGTCGAAACTGGAGAGTGGTGTTGGTAAAATTTAAGGTTTATTGCTAACCGAACTCTACATTTCGTGCTCTAAATGATTTTGAAGACAGAAGTAAAGTGCGAGTATAGTAAAAGGAGTCTGGATAATAATAACTTCAAATAATAAGCATAAATAAGTGAGCCTTTGGTAATTATTGTTGAGAGAACAACTTTGATTCATGGCGTGCGAGAATTGAGTAAATGTTGCATAGTCCCGATCATTTAGGCTGTTGGATTCAAGGGGATTGATGTGATTTTAAAAGGTATTAAGGGAGAGAGAAATTATTTTATTATATCTCAAACAAGGACAAATTGCGGGTACTATTAGTCCCGGACCACCTATAATATTTTCTAGTAAGAACTTTTCAGAGTTAGGGTTTGACAATAGGGTACATTGCTAAGTCATTAAGTCCTTCTAAAATGGCTGATGATCCGTATCTCAATCTTCCCTCTCACTTTTGTTCTATGCATTTGCACTCTCACTAACTAAAACGTATTATATTTGATGCTCTAGCATTCTTGTTTTCCCTCTGGCTCCTATTCTCATTTGGCGAAAATGGTGACTTAGGTTCTGTTGCTGCTAAAAATATGCTCCGCTATATTGGGGTTTCCGACAGAGAACTCTCCGATGCTTAAGTCAGAGCGAGACTACATAATAGTAACTCTGAAAAAGCATGAATTGTGTCTTTGTGTGTGTCTCCCATACCTGGGAGGATAGACTCATTTATATAGTTATAGGAGAAGACTCCTAATAGGATTGGACCGTGGGCCAGCTGTGTTAGGATCGCGTTGGGATCCTTGAGGATCACGTCATAATCTCTTAAGTACTTTTTTTAGAATCCTGATAAGATAATTATCTGTGTTCCAATTTGACTGGGATTGCGGGGTATTTCCCAATTACTTTGCTGCGGTAGCCGTCTTCTTCCTGTTTTCTTTTGTGGTATCATGTAACGCCCCCGAAAATCCGGAGCTCCGCCGCCCCGAACTCCCGGGTCGTTAACTTACCGGATCACATCAAACCTGTCAGATCTGTTCACTAACACATATTTCAAATCATTTAATTCAACATCAACTCAGATTTCTCAAGATACGGGATCATAATTGTTTAGCTTAAACTATTACAGCTTAGGTTATTCGCAATTCAAATTTCCTAAGAACGAATTTACAGTACTGACCCACACAGGGGTCTCCCTACACAGTAGTTGTGGGCTCACCGGAACCTCACGCAGACTCTAACTCATTCCCGAACATGCTACAGCTTATCGTCACCTACAGAAGGGAATCAAACAGAGAGTGAGCTTTTGAGAGCTCAGTAAGGTCGCACAAGGACTACCAACAGGATTACAAAATGATTCCAAGAATCCAACTGACAAAGATTTCCACAATACTTCAAACGGTCAAAGATACTCAATGATTCTCAAAATGATCGAAATTCACAGAAACAGATACCAAAATAAACAGTAATAACCATGATGGGTTCCAGAACAATTAATAAAAGATCATCTTCAAAACACAACAGAGTTTTCTCAAGATCTTTCAAACGTATACAGATCATCTGAGACAGTTCTTTCCAAAATACATTGAAGGTTTTCCCAAAGAATTTCAACAGAAGTACAGATCATTTCAGATAATACTTTTCAGACATTTCCGTAATAATCACAGCAATATACAGAACAGAGAAAAATCAAAAATCAACGTTGACCCTGGGCGATTGCAATGCCATTCCGGCGCGCTAACAGAATGTACACATGCATGATGTACCAGAATAATTACTAGTCCATTTAGGTACTAGCCTGCATTCCATGCAGGATTCAGACCAGCCTTATAACGCCCGCCTCAGAACAGAACAGATAACCCAGGTCAACACAAAAAAATTAACAATATCAATGAGCATTAACATAAGCTCCATCACGGAGATCAATTCAGATTTCAATAACAATAATCATACTGACACAAGTCAGCATTCAGAATTTTTAGAAGAAATCAGATTTTCAGAAGAAATCAGAATTTCAGAGGAAATCAGAATTTTCAGAAGAAAATCAAAGATAAACAACAAAACGACTACGAATAATTATCGAGTTTTAAGCACAACAATTCGAAAGAACGGATACAGACAATTATCAAATAACTCAGCATGCAATACATGCGAGCATCATAAGATTTCCAAACAATCGATTCAGGTTCAATATTGGGATTTTCAGGGCAATAACATGCTGATGGCCATACAAAATTCAGAGTTCGGCATTAGCCGTAAGTAAATCAAATGAGTACTTACGAGTACGAGCAATCGAAATAAGGGTTCGGACAAAGTCCTTACCCAGGGTTCAGATAGAATCCCTTACCTGGATCCGTAGCTAAATTATCCTAACCGGAAGTCTTTAGCTTTAATCTAAACGGAATAATCGAACCATTAGAAACAGCCTACAGAACAAGATTATAACTTAATACGAACTCACACATACTCCCAAAATGAACCTCCCCTCACCGGGTATGTAAAATTATCGAAACACCCCTAGGGTGTAAAATTACCGAAATGCCCCTCACAGACTTAAATTATCCAAACGGCCTTCCCGTAAGTAGAATCATTGAAATAAACCTTCCATATGTAAATTTATGCCAAAATACCTTTCTTAGGTCAAATTACCAAAACACCCCCTATTACACTTTAATTCTCAAAATGACTTTTTCATAAGCAAAGTCACTAAAATAATCTTACTGTATGTAAATTTACTTCAAAATACCTCTTATAGGTGAAATTACCAAAATACCCCTTCGGGGTGGTAAATTACCAAAACACCCCAGGGGGTTTTCGGCACCAGAAAAATCTCAAAAATATCTTAAACCGATATTTTAAGCATCCCGATGTTATTTCTGGCCTAAAAAGTATTTTATAAAATTTTCGTCCAAAAATCCCGAACCGGTGTCCGGACCGAGCGCTAAAAGGCCAGTTTCGCGAAAAATACTTATCGGCCTTAGAATGGTACGAAATTTTAGATAATGAATCATATCTGTAAAATAGAGTTTCCATAAAAATTTCAGATTAAAATAACTTCGTTTACTAGGTTAATTAATTCAATAAAGTTATTTAATCGATACCCCAATTTAGCGCCCTTCGCGGATCCCAAAAATTCCCAAAAATTTTCAGAACATATTTCTCGTAAAATTATCAGGGGTTACTGTTTTGGAATTTGTCTAATTTTGGTCCTATATATTTATAAAAATTCGTTGAAAAACTGTCCAAATAATGTTCCACCTTTAGTGACACTTACGGTCACTATTCACGATCAAAACACCTACTATATCACCTTCAAACACACACATTTCATCTTCAACCTCTAGCCGAAGCACACCTGGGCACATTCCTCCTTCAATCACCCATAAATTCCTCACTTTTATGCACTTTAACCACTAAATTTCATTACAAACTATACATTAATGCCCTAAACCTTTTCAATTTACACAATTACACCAATTGAATTCAAACCCATTAATCAAATTGAAGAACACACACTAAAACACACTGAAACAGACACCCATGCACACTAAACTCCCACCAATTACGAAACCCTAATTAGTTTCGTTTTACTTTGTTATTTTCGGTCTCATGTCCACGATTCCAACAAGGTTTCACCTCAATTCTTCATTCGAAAACACTCAAGCATACGAACCACACCATGGCTGCCCAGCCATGTTCATGGCACTCCCGCACCTTGCACCAAGCTCAAACACACTCAAAAAAATTGAATTTGCATATTAGGAAGGAAGGGGAAGATTTAACCTTGAACTTCTCTTCAATCTCTCTCTTTCTCTTTCTCGAATTTGCTGCCCAAAGTTCCTGGTTTTCCCTCTGTTTCCTTCTTTCTCTTCTCCGTTTCTTCTTCTGTTTTGGTTCTTCTTCCTTTCCCGAAAGGGAAAGATTTCCCCTTTTGGCTTTTCTTTTTTTTTTTTTCTTTCTTTAAACTTATCCTCCTCTTCTCACTTATCCTCTTTTTTTTTTTAGCTTAGTCATTAAGCTAGTAGGAGGTGGCACTCTCACAATTTTTCCTCAAAATTCCAAATTAACCCTCAAGATTTTTTCCAAATTTTCAAAAATTACATTTTTGCCCCAAAATTCTTTTAAGCTTCCACAAGCTTCTAATGCTCAAGTATTGCTCAAAATTAGCGACCGTTTATTTTTCGGAGCCCGAATGGTTATTTTAATCGGTTCCCAAAGTTTGGGATATTACATTCTTCCCCCCTTATAAAAATTTCGTCCTCGAAATTTGCTCGCGGATTCTCTATCACTTATGTCATCCAGGCATTATGCCTCCGCTGCGCCACTCTGATAACTATCTCTTGGCAGCTACGCTACCTTTGACTTTGGCACCTAGATTCTTGTCCCATGAATACCCAGATGCGACTGTTTAAATCCAAATTAGAACACCAAACTGAAACCCTGTCGGATAATCACTTCACTCTAACTAGTCCAGAATTTCACGGACGATGATTTAACGGATACAGAACTCCCTGAGCAGAACCTACACCGCTCCGAATTCACGCATATCAAACAGATTAAGTCAAGCTCTAATACGACAGATTTTCCCTCTCTTATGTTACTACGACAACAGAGATCCCATCATTTGCACAATTCACTTATGATTATAAGCTCAACTTTACGATCAATGCATATTAAAATACAAAATGATGGTCAGATATGACCTGCGGTTTACCAAGGCTAGCCTGGGTAGGGTAATCAATTCACATGAGCACTTATGCCTCGCAGCAGACAACAAAACTGTAGCCACTAGGCTTTCACTGCACACTCTAATACCTCAAAACAACGAGTTCAAATTACTGCCAAGTTCATCATTGAAAGATATGTTAGCTTAACATAACAATGTATGGCATACTTACGGTTCTGTGTTCACTTCACAGAACAACAGAGAACTGTAATAACTGTAGTTTCACTGCACACCCTGGTGCCTTATCTCAAATGTGTCCAAACTGTTACCGAAGTAATTATGGAGATAGGTGTTATCTTAACATAATGCAAAATGTGATTCTGCATATCCATGTATTGAACTCCACTAGAGTGCAAGGCTCTAAGTCATCACAACATTTCCATCTGACAGTCACATTATTTACCAGAAATCTATAGTCTTATCCTTCAATCATCTGTTTCAGTTAAACTATTAAAATCTTCCTGTTCCAAAAGCAAATAACTAGCAGTTTGTTATCTCAGATTCAGAAAAATTTCCATCTTATACCAGATCGTCAAATAACTTATCCAAATCAAATCAGCATTCCCAGAGTCTATCCTCACCCACAGATTATCTGAGGTACCTAACCTCATGTCCAGGTAAGGAAAACTACACAAATATTGATAGTAATAATCGCAATCAAGCAATCAAAATACAAAAATCTTTAACAAAATCATACATATTGGCTTTCGGGGTTCACAACAGAATTCTGTGACATTCCAGAAGAAACGACGGACACAGAAACAATGATATCGGTCTGACGAAGCAAAGTCAATCCAACGACTCAGAGCAATCAGAATCAGAGGGAGTTATTGGTCCTTAATAAGATTCGTAGCTTCCCCATGGCCAGTGGGTCAGATACTTCCTCATTAAGTCCAAATAGATTCAAAGGACAGATAAATATCTCGGAAAGGAATAAGACGAACCGGCATGAATGAAATCTTCTCTGACGTCTCAGTGTAAGCTGACATTGAATTAAGTCGTCCTTGAATTCAATATGCAAAAGAATAAATCAGATGATAGAGAAAATTCCAAATCCCTTCTTTTACCCTTAAACCAAACTTTTAGTCTTAACACTAGGCACCAAAACAGTACTCTTACTCGTACATGAACTTAACTACTGCTCAGACCCTATAAACTTTCCAGATATGACTAGGGTTTTCCTTAATAATATACAGATGCGTGATTAGCAAATCACCACTTCATACCTAGTATGAAATCAAAATCCTGAACATTAAATGGAATGAGGTCCAGAGAAGGATTTTTTTTTTCACCCCAAACATGGACTGTATATTCACAAATAACCACAAAACAGCCGAAGACTCTCCCAACGGAGTACTTATCACAATATCAATTCTTATAGGACATATCTTCATCCTCAATCTTTATGCCAAATCGACAGATGTAAGGAAATATGATGTTCCAAACTTATCTAGTAATAGGTTAATCTGTGGTGTACCTAGCACCACGTCACCGGATGTCACTAAATCTTGAGCAGACATTAAATAAACTTTAACTGATATTCTGGGCCTCAGCCCTTACTGATCTTGCCCTCTTCCTGCCGAGGAACACTGTTAACTGTTACATTAGCTATAGGTGCATGATAAAATTTGACTGATTATTTCTCACAAACAGACAATTTCAACTTAATGTTTCACACTGCCATGCTTAAATGACTTCTATCTCACATATAACATGGGGTGGCCAGAAAATTAACCCACCACCCTGACCAATACTCTGTGTTGGTCAAACTCCAGAACCATAAAACGGTCCAAGTCTAATACTCTGAGCTGGTTGAGCGCCTTCACCTGCGCTCCCTTAAATTTCATATCATGCCTTGATCAAATTTTAGAACTCTACCTAGATCTCAATACCACCAAACCGAAATGGGCCTGAATCTCTGATTTTGCCCCAACCTTTAGCCTTGGGCACCAAACTGTGCCGACTGTATAAGTTTTGCTGACGACTGTCAGCTCCTACAAATCTATTCAGGGAAAATTCTCACTTATCGCTCTTTTATCTACCCTGTGTTTATTTATTATGTCTTCCTCTATCGTCAGACTTAGACTGTTCTAAAACATATGCCAAATAAAGACATTTCATATTGCTCGTCGATCGAGGTGGGAGCATTCTATCTCTCAATCCAGGCCTAAGCCTCCACTCAAACTTTTGGCAGCTATCTGCCTCCAGCAATAACATTCTTACCGCAATTTTAATGGGCAACAAAACCTCATCTCAACTTCATCTACTGACTCTTAATTTGCTTCACATCTGTTCACGAAATCTCGTAAAATACCGGTTGAAAATAATTCTTTAAACGGTTCTTAAATGACATAATTCAATTTCTGATAAGTCAGATTCTTGGATACTCTTTCCACCCCTTGTCGAGCTCGTCTCTCAATTTGTATCCAATAAATTAAATCTTTCGTCACTTCACTCAAAGTTGCTCAAAATTTTCTCCATTTTGCTAATCCAATTGCTGCTTCTACAGGGTCCAATAACCTCCCTGTAGCTAATCATTTTATTTATTAAGATCACCCAAGATACTCTTATCTCATGGTTATGGTTATGGTTAAACCAGATTAGATACTCCTAGCTGTCGGATGTCAAATCCTACATCATCAAAGTCAGAATCGGATTCATAGTCTTCAGAATCATAACTATCAGCTCTAAGATTCTGTTGTTTCCTCTATTGGGTTGGGTTGCCTCTCTACAATCATAATGCTCATACAGTACATTTACCAATCAAAACATCATCAGATCAGGTCTTTCTAATACCAGACATTTTCCTATTCCATCTTACATAATCCTCTTGGAATTTCATCTATCGGGGACCACTAGGCGCTCCATATCATTACCGCTGCCAGAACTTCAAATTCTGATCATACGGATACAATAAGCAGTTATCAGAGTTATACCAACACGGGTATAAAGAACAACACAATGTCTAGTCAAGGCAGACTTCTTAACTCTACCATCATCCTACCCCACTCTCATTAACCAGAATACCATTCCACAGAATCATCTTACCTACACCATGTGGTTCCATGCCTACAGATTCATATGCCTATACTTCTAATACCACAAGACCGAACTGCTCTGATACCAACTGTAACGCCCCCGAAAATCCAGAGCTCCGCCGCCCTGAACTCCCGAGTCGTTAACTTACCGGATCACATCAAACCTGTCAGATCTGTTCACTAACACATATTCCAAATCATCTAATTTAACATCAACTCAGATTTCTCAAGATACGGGATCATAATTGTTTAGCTTAAACTATTACAGCTTAGGTTATTCGCAATTCAAATTTCCTAAGAACAAATTTATAGTACTGACTCACGCAGGGGTCTCCCTACACAGTAGTTGTGGGCTCACCGGAACCTCACGCAGACTCTAACCATTCCCGAACATGCTACAGCTTATCGTCACCTGCAGAAGGGAATCAAACGAAGAGTGAGCTTTTGAGAGCTCAGTAAGGTCGCACAAAGACTACCAACAGGATTACAAAATGATTCCAAGAATCCAACTGACAAAGATTTCCACAATACTTCAAACGGTCAAAGATACTCAATGATTCTCAAAATGATCGAAATTCACAGAAACAGATACCAAAATAAACAGTAATACCCATGATGGGTTCCAGAACAATTAATAAAAGATCATCTTCAAAACACAACAGAGTTTTCTCAAGATCTTTCAAACGTATACAGATCATCTGAGACAGTTCTTTCCAAAATACATTGAAGGTTTTCCCAAAGAATTTCAACAGAAGTACAGATCATTTCAGATAATACTTTTCAGACATTTCCGTAATAGTCACGACAATATACAGAACAGAGAAAAATCAAAAATCAACGTTGACCCTGGGCGATTGCAATGCCATTCCGGCACGCTAACAGAATGTACACATGCATGATGTACCAAAATAATTACTAGTCCATTTAGGTACTAGCCTGCATTCCATGCAGGATTCAGACCAGCCTTATAACGCCAGCCTCAAAACAAAGCAGATAACCCAGGTCAACACAAAAAAATTAACAATATCAATGAGCATTAACATAAGCTCAATCACGGAGATCAATTCAGATTTCAATAACAATAATCATACTGACACAAGTCAGCATTCAGAATTTTCAGAAGAAATCGGATTTTCAGAAGAAATCAGAATTTCAGAGGAAATCAGAATTTTCAGAAGAAAATCACAGATAAACAACAAAACGACTACTATATCACCTTCAAACACACACATTTAGTGACACTTACGGTCACTATTCACGATCAAAACACCTACTATATCACCTTCAAACACACACATTTCGTCTTCAACCTCCAGCCGAAGCACACCTGGGCACATTCCTCCTTCAATCACCCCTGAATTCCTCACTTTTATGCACTTTAACCACTAAATTTCATTACAAACTATACATTAATGCCCTAAACCCTTTCAATTTACACAATTACACCAATTGAATTCAAACCCATTAATCAAATTGAAGAACACACACTAAAACACACACTGAAACACACACCCACGCACACTAAACTCCCACCAATTACGAAACCCTAATTAGTTTCGTTTTACTTTGTTATTTTCGGTCTCATGTCCACGATTCCAACAAGGTTTCACCTCAATTCTTCATTCGAAAACACTCAAGCATACGAACCACACCATGGCTGCCCAGCCATGTTCATGGCACTCCCGCACCTTGCACCAAGCTCAAACACACTCAAAAAAATTGAATTTGCATATTAGGAAGGAAGGGGAAGATTTAACCTTGAACTTCTCTTCAATCTCTCTCTTTCTCTTTCTCGAATTTGCTGTCCAAAGTTCCTGGTTTTCCCTCTGTTTCCTTCTTTCTCTTCTCTGTTTCTTCTTCTGTTTTGGTTCTTCTTCTTCTTCTTCTTCTTCTTCCTTTCCCGAAAGGGAAAGGTTTCCCCTTTTGGCTTTTCTTTTTCTTTTTTTTTGTTTTCTTTCTTTAAACTTATCCTCCTCTTCTCACTTATCCTCTTTTTTTTTTAGCTTAGTCATTAAGCTAGTAGGAGGTGGCACTCCCATAATTTTTCCTCAAAATTCCAAATTAACCCCCAAGATTTTTTCAAAATTACAAAAATGCCCCTAAATTTTCAAAAATTACATTTTTGCCCCAAAATTCTTTTAAGCTTCCACAAGCTTCTAATGCTCGAGTATTGCTCAAAATTAGCGATCGTTTATTTTTCGGAGCCCGAATGGTTATTTTAATCGGTTTCCAAAGTTTGGGATATTACATATCAGTAGCCCCAGGGTGGGTGAAAGACCGTGGAAGTTGATCCTTGTGGCTTTGGCATCAGGCTGCTAGTGGCAACAGTACTGAGTTCTTGCGATGACACTTGAATTTGGAGATCCAGTGGTGGCGACGGTTCTAAGGGTTGCCACCGGCAGCTCACAACATGGCTGTTAATTTTTTTCTTTTTTGGTCAATCGGTTAGGCTGGTAGGTCCCACAGATGGTGTCAATCTGTTGCTGTTAAAAATATGCTCCGATATATTGCGGAACCCGAGCCTAGACCGATGACCTGCAAGAAAAAAAACGAGTGACCACCAGGTAGGGTTCCTGGCAAAAAACTCTCTGATGCTTAAGTCAGAGCGCAGCTACAGAATAGTAACTCTGAAAAGTACAAATTGTGTCTTTGTGTGTGTCTCCCATTCCTGGGGGTAGACCCCTTTATATAGCTATAGGAGAAGACTCCTAGTAGGACTGGGCCGTGAGCCAGATGTGTTAGGATCGCGTTAGGATCCTTGAGGATCACATCACAACCTCTTAAGTACTTTTTTTAGAATCCAGATAAGATAATCATCATTGTCCCAATTTGACTGGGATTGCCAGGTATTCCCCAATTATTGGGAGTTATATCTGAGTTATATCAGGTTCAAAGGCTTTCGTAGTTTTAATATTCATTCCTGCAGATCCTTGAAAATGCAATGCGTGAAGCCACTGCTGCATATCTACATTTTATGTCTAGAAAAGAAGCACAATGTTATTCTTTGTTGTATCACTGACCACTAGGAATGATGTTCTTACTACATCTCAAAAAAGTACTGATTGTGGGTACTATAGTCTCGGACCACCTATAATATTTTCTAGTAAGAACGTTTCTATGTTAAGGTTTGACAATAGGGTACATCGCTAAGTCATTAAGTCCTTCTAAAATGGCTGTCGATCCGTATCTCAGTCTTCCCTCTCGCTTTTATTCTATGCATTTGCACTCTCACTAACTAAAATGTATTATGATGCTCTAGCATTCTTGTTTTCCCTCTTGCTCCCACTCTGGTTTTGCAAATGGTGACTTAGGTTCAAATGCTTTCGCAGTTTTAATATTCTTTCCTGCAGATCCTTCAAAATGGAATGTGTGAAGCCACTACTGTGTATATACATTTTATGTCTAGAAAAGAAGCACAATGTTATTCTTTGTTGTATCACTGACCACTAGGAATGATGTTCTTCAATCTTGCTTAAATAATTTTGCAGATTATGGTTAATTGACAATTGTGGCAATATCAAGAGAATAGTGCTTGTTTGCTAGTGAATATTTAACTTGTTTGTCTCAACCCATTATCGACAAAGATTGTGCACCTCTACTTAGACTAACCATTTCAAAATTGAGTGTACACTATGTGACGACGCGCATTAGTAAAAAAAAAAAGTCTAATTTTTTGAGTCACCATCTTATTTTTTAGGGTTAACTAAATAACTAAAATAAAAAACAAGAAACCCCTAATTTTGACACTAAATGTCCACTAAAGCTTCGTAATCTTACAAAACCGAATATTTTATACGGCAAGAAGGTATTAGGCACTCATATCCTAAACGGTCTTAACTTGTTTTAATGTGATATTTAATGATGTTATACAAACCCTGATAATACAAGCACAAGTCCTAAATTACACCTAACTTGAACTCAACAACAAAGGTCAAGTGACCTACGCACCCGATCGAACTAATTAGGATTAAAACCATATAGTTCTGGCAGTAGGGGAGCTAAGCTGAATCTTGTTCCACAGTTTTCAAAAATATAATTTAAATCAACGTATTCTAGTTGTAAACAATCTCGGTTTTATACTTCACAGACCAAAACTCTATTGCGGGGATGGGATCAAATCTATGACTATTCTAAACTATTTTATGAAAGTAAACGACAAGGTTTCATTGGGTTTGGACTCTCTTGTGGTCGACTCTATATTATCCATGATGCATGAACAATGAACATACACAATTATAGGGAAGAAAGTACTCTCTCTCTCTCTCGATAATCTATATCTCACGAAAACTAATAACCTATAGGGGATTTCTCCGTCTAATTGACTCTCCCTCTAGGGACAACTTGGGGTTGTTTATATAGAGGACTGGTGAGCAGAAGGATTTCAGAAGTAGACCAGTTGGTCATCTTTATTGCCTCAAAGAGATAAGATTGAAAAAGACCAACATATACCCTTACCACTGATACATTTAAGCCTTAAAGGAGCACCAACCGATTTAAATGAAAACTGACATGTACTCTTCCCCTCCTTAATATGCTTTGAAACCCAATTTTAAAGGAAAAGAGTATCTTTTTAATTAAACCCATGTGAATATTATGAAATAGGGATAGAAATCCAAGCTAAGATCAATGCAACTATCAGACTCTATATCTTATCTAGACTCTAACCTGGGTTATGCCAAGCTAATTGGACTATCTAACTGGACTAGGTCTACTGCACCGGACTAAAATATTCAAATAAAGCCTATATTGTATGTAGTTAAATAGAAACTATGATAGCACGTTCAAGAATAATTAAATAAGGTCTACAAAAATGGGGTGTCTACATACTGTTTAAAAGAAAAATGGTTAAATTGCACTTATGCTCCTCTAGTTTGGATTCATTACACTCGCTACCCTTCTTATTTATGAAATTACATTGGTGAAGGTTTGGTGTGCCAACTCCCCTTTCTTGTCCATTTAATCATTAAAAAAATATAAAAAAAACCCAAATAATGCCCTTGACCAAATGTCCCCCTCCCCCCAAATGAGTTTCAATTATCACCACCTTAGCAATTCAATCAATCCTCAATCACAACCACCCACCACTAAGGCCACCATCCCCATAACCAATTACCAATATTCACTGGGGGTAGTCAAAGACGAAGAGAGATATGGATGAAAAATTAGCAATGGATGAATCAACCCAATTTATAGGGTTAGATACAAAACTGTACCCAGTGGTTTACCCATTTTTGTAGGTCGCTCCCTGTGTTTGCAATAATGTTCTCTCATCTTGAGAAAAACATTATAAACAAGTCCAAAATTGAATGGCCGATCAATTTTGGACGTTAAGTCTGCATGTGCTGTGCACATGCCATTTTGGCATAGGCAGATCTGTCATTTCCCGTAACCTCATCTCCCCTTTCTGTCTTTGTTTAGTTTCCTTTTCTTCTCTCTCTCTCTCTCTTTGCACACGCTGCGCACGTGATATGACATGCTTCAAGTGTTAATACCAGCAAGTCATTTTATATGACAAAGAGTTCTAGATAGCCCTTCTTCATCCCTCATTTTTCAATCTGGAATCCTTCAACAAAGATCCAAAAAAATATTGCCATTCTAAAGCCAAGAGCATCATAACAATAACAGAAAAGTATCAAGTTGACTGCTAATAATATGTCTACTGCAGTTATCGACATCAGAACTCTTCTTTAATCATCAGTTCTAACAATAAGTTCCCAAATTACTACCAAATTTAGATAAATTAAAAAAAAAAGTCAATCATCACTAGATCACCATAACTCATCTTCAGAGACACCAAAACCCATCACAAGAGCACCCAAACTTCCCATATCAACTAAGGATCAAACAATGGTTTATGCGCAAGCAAGCATGCTGCCTTCAAATTCCGATTCCTACGGCGCCACCCACTAGATACTCGCTAGAAACAGAGCATGTCGAGTTCTCACCCTTCCACACCCATCTTGAAAGAAACCCAAAAGGGAAGTTCAACAAAAAAATGGCTTACCAAGACTCTATTTTGCTGGTTTCCAGAGTGAAAAATACTTTGATTACAAAATCGAATTACATAATGAGTTTGAGGTTTTCAAGAAGCGATGTAGTTGGAATGTTTTTGAGATTTCCAGGGCTATTGAAATTTAGTGTTGAGAAAAATTTCAAGCCAAATTTTGAGTATTTTCAAAGGAGATGCAAGGCAAGTGGAAGAATTGAAGGAATTCGCACGGTATTTTGCTTTTACTTTAGAAAAGAGGATAAAGCCTAGGCATATGGAGGCTGTGAAGAGTGGAGTGAAGATTCCTTTGCCACTAATGCTCAAGACAACTGATGAAGAGTTCTGGGATTTGATAAGGCAGAGAGATTGATAAGATTTAAAACCTCTCTCTTACAGTTTGCGAGTAACATTTTGTTGTAGTGTAAATTCAGACAATCTGTACATACTGAGGAATGGTAGTTTATGTATTGCTTATGTTTCTATGCTTTCTGTTACTGTGTTGATGAAATGCAGGTTTGAGCTCCCTTTATTTTTTCCCTAAAGCATGCCATATCGGATAAACACACACACACACACAAGAAGAAGAAGAAGAAGAAGAAGAAGAGAAGAAGAAGAACCATCCAATTTTGGACTCATTTGCAATGTTTTTGTCAAAGTCAGGAAATACTATTACAAAAGTTGCAAACACGGGAGTGACCTTCAAAAATGGATAAACCACAAAGTACAGTTTTGTATATAATCTTAATTTATAGTAGCGTGATTAGTTTTAGTCTGAGGAATTACGTCGAGATGTGCAATAACACAATCGAACTCCGACAACTGTGGTGTGCAAATTTGGTCTAATTTCAGGTCAAATCTCAAGGTCATAGGTTTTGAATGACTCAACGCAAGGAAGAGTATGGTTGCAAAACATGGGTGGTGTTTTACCCATGGTTGTAACAAATTTAGATTTGCCACTGGAATTGTGATAGGGATTCAATGGGGCCGTGATAAGGATATGGATAGAAAAAGATTAGTAGATCTGGTTCAATAAGGTAGTGGCGTTGTAAGAAGAAGATCTGAAGGGCGATTGTCGTTGGCATTGGCTATTGGGTTGCTGATGATGCTATAAAGATGCTAAAAAGTAGATGAACCTTATCCGAATTTTGATGATGATGATGATGGGCAAGTAATATGACTCATTTTATCCTTTAGTAATATTCTCCAAGTTACTCATAAATTTCAAATTTAAAAACGTTAACTTGTGAATTGAAGTGTAATATTGTGTCTGATGGTATGATGCGAATTTGATGCACTAACAAGGGTTATGAAGTGATTTGACACAAAAATTTAGCATCATCATTCAGTAAACTTACGCCATGTCAATATACTTCCTCATATTTATGAAGTAGCAAGCATAATAAGCTCAAATTTGAGGGGGCGTAATTGTAATTTACTTAAAAAGTTACCAAGTTCTTAAAACTTTGCATGAATAGTGCCACATTGCCATTAAAAATTCGTAGTCACCTTATGAAAAGTGTACCATATAGTTTAAATCAAATAATGAAAAAAAATTATATTTTATAACTAAATAGTAAATACTAAAGAGCTTGCTGCTTATGTTTGGAAACTCTAGAGTAAGTAGTCAATCTACAGTAAGCATAACTATGCTTCATTCCTAACTATGAGCCTATAGGTTGTACTTCATATTTTTTTAGCTTCGACTTCTAGAAAATTAATCATTTTGGCTTTACATTTGGTTGTACTTCCAGAAAATTAATGTTTTTTCATTGATCACCATTTTGGCTTAACATTTGTAACAAGAAATAAGAAAAGACTTTACAATAACATTCATGAAAACAAATACGATTCAGGAAGTCCACAAGCCACCGCCAAAAACCAGATGAAACCCATCATTCTATCAACCGATGGAAGGTAGTACCCGTCTCTGCAAATCCACTATGTTCTACCACCACCTCTACCCACCAGCTGGTAAAAGAGAAAACACGACCAATTACGACCATAATTTAACGTCACCTAGGCTCCACACCCTACCCCACTCTCAGAACATTACCCAAAAAATCTCCTTGCCCAACCCCCCAACACCCCGCCCTCGAGGCCCTCCCCGCCCCCCCTTTTCCCACCCCAAGAGACATCAGGTAAACTGGAAACCCAAAGGAGCCTAAAAACCTCTACAACAAGTCGGCTACAGCTAGAAACACTTTTTGCAACCATTACCCTTTCACACGGAGATATTACCCATTTTTAGCTAAGAAATCAGCCATTGCTGGTGAGATCTCTTGCTATCGCCATTCATTTTTTGACCATCTTTGATAGAATCCAGTGCTAAAAATCGATATTTTTTTTCCAAAATAGAGCTAAAACGACCATCCACAGTCAGGTTATGTTGATTGAGAGGATTAAAAATATAATAGATCTTTGTGATCTACTAGATCTGATTAGATCTGGTGATATCGGCAATATAAGAGAACAAAACTTCACCTTTCTACCTCAGATCACATAGGTTGGAGGATAGGCAGTCGAAAACAAGATGTCGTTAATGACTCACTATCTTTGTCATCGACGAACTAGAATGACTACTTAAAAGGATCACACACACTACACGCACACAAGGAAGAATCATTGAGACATTCCACCATCGCCCCATGCATGCTTATGCACCGTGGTGCGGTAGTAGGAGGCGCTGATGGGCTCTGAGTTCTTAGAGAGAGGTGGGAGAGTTTTTAGTTCTAGAGAGAGAAAGGTAAAGCTGATGTGGTATTAGCTGATAGGTTGTTTGATAGCATAATTGGTTTTGACTTTTCTTTTCCTTTATTTTTTTTATTTTTCTCTTTCTTCTCTTTTCTTTCATTTTTTAATAATTGAGAGCTTTTCCAGAGTTCCCATATTCAACAATCTCGAACGTCCCCACCAGGACCAACACTTATCCTCTACCACAATCCAACTACTAATATGGCACTAACGTACTAGCTTACAAATTAGGCCTTCATTGGGTTTGATTAGGGTTTGGTCGGGTGAATAGGTTTGATTGACTTGGAAATTACTTGCACAGATCGAAAACTAGGGCTAATCGGTAGATGAAATCTTATGGTTATGCTCGTTGTAGTGGCAATGGTGGTCAGTATGATGGTGGATTTAGTTTTAGAAGAATGGTGGTACCGTGGTGGTGACCGATGTAAGAGGATTTGGTATTCTACAGTGTTGGTCTGTGCTGGTGGTGCTGGTGGTTGTAGTTATGGTTAGCTATGTTAGTTGGTACTGCTCATGGGTGTTGATCACAGGTGGTGGCAGCAGCGGTCAGTGGCTATACTGGTTGGCGGTGTGGCAAGTTTGGTGTTTGGGTGTGTTGATTAGTGGTGGTGGCAGATCGACGGTCAGTACTCTGGTGGTTGGCAATGTTTGTAGTTTTTTGTTCAGGGGTGTTGGTTAGTGGTGGTAGTGACCAGTGAGTATGGTGGTTGGCAATATTGGTAGTTTAATGTTCTTGGTGATAGGTGTTGGTGATGAAGATTGAAGGGAAATAAATCCATCCAACAAAAGGTGAAAGGTGGATCTCGAAGAAAAAAAAAAGAAAAAAAAAATCAAAACTCTAAAATGAATTTTTTTAAAAAAATAGTCCCATTAAAAATTAGTTTTTAAAACTGAAAGGAAAAAAAAAAACAAAATGTTTGTCAAACGCCAATATCTTTTCCAATTTTCAAAATGGAACAAAGTAAAAACTGTTTCAAATGTTACCTTATCCTTTTAGTAACAAAACATATTTTTAGCAGTAGAAAGGTGGTGAAAATCACGTAAAAGAGGAGAAATATCGTTAACTTTGTAGAGTTATCCAATATATTTGAGTTTATTGTGTTACTCCCTCGAATTATGCCCTTTTTCTATTATGGTCCATGAACTATTCTTTAGAAAAGCCCATGAACTATCATGCAAATCTTGTCCCTCTTTTTGCTTTTATGTTAAATTGGTAAATAAAGAAACCTCATGGTTTGAGTGAGCTGCAAAAAAAAAAAAAAAACCTCTGATTGCATTTATACAAGTGGCCTTGTGGTGGTTATTGTGTTGCATACGGAAAAAAAAATCATCCTAAAAGACTGCGCGTGACGCAGTCATGCAGACGAGTTGAAAAAAAATACTTTTTGGAAGATTAATGTGGGTAGTTTACTTTAATACCCTTCAATTGCTATTGTTTCAATCCCATGTCCCCTTTTCTTCTTCACTAACCAAACCTCATCCAAGACCAACCCACTCCATAGGGTGATGAACGATGTCAGGTAATACCATATTCCTCAGCTGAATCTGTGACTTCCCCTTTGAAATGCAACCTTTGTAAAAAATCAACTCTCGAGGTACTCCATACCGGTAAATGGTGTTGGTCTGATTGAACTAGGCCACTTTCTTGGCATTGAGCATAGCGCATGAAACAGTTTCCACTCATTTTGTAAAATAATCTACGGCAACAAGTATCAACTACTGTCCATTGGAACCCTTAGGAAAAATCTTTCCTATCACATCTATTCCCCAAAATGAATAGAGCCATAGAGATAACCTATTTGTATAACTCATGAGTGGGGAGATGCTGCGAATTAGTGTAAACTTGACATTCATGACAACTTCTCAGATGCTCGATATGGTCGTGTTCTATCATACTCAAGTAATATCCTTATGGGAGAATTTTCTACGTTAACATAAGGCCGTTCATGTGCTATTTAAACTCTCTTGAAAGTGTATCTTCCATAATCTGGTTAGTTTCTCTCTCAGTCGCACACAATAGGTGTTTTCCATCATAGTGTCTCTTGTATTAGCACACATAATAAACTGTGTTGCCCGTCTCCTCAGAGATTTTCGGTCTTTCACAAAAGATCCATCAGGTATTTATCGTGCCGGATAAAGTTCTGGACATTGGTGTACTATGATTCGATTACTTTGTCTTCCTTCCATCATAAAAAAAATAAGTTGATTGATCTCTTTTTATATAACAAATAGTTCTATCTGGTTGTCTCTCGGTTATATCTACCATCGATGCGAATGTACGTGGCTAAGGCATCGGCAAAGTTGTTCTTGAGTTGGGGCAAAATATTGAACTCTACCCCCTCAAACTGACCCACAATCTTTTCTAATTAGGCCTGGTATGCCTGTAGATGCTCGTCCCTAATTCTCCACATCCCTTCTTAGGGATGGCAATTTAAATCCGATCCGGCAGTATCCGACCCGTTCCGACCCGTTAGGAGTGGGTTTTTTTTTACTTTTATCGGGTCATGGGGCGGGTACGGTATCTAAATTAGTAATCCGCAGTGGGTACGGGTTGGACTTGGTATTCTCTCTAATCCGCCCCGGTATCCGACCCGAACCCGCCCCAGTTTAATATTAATCCTAACCCTTAATGATATGCAATCCTAGCCATCCATCTGGTACTATATATATAGTACAAGTTAGATAGAAACCCTATTCTTCTATTATTTTCTCTCTTCTTCTCTCTTTTCTGAGACCCAACTGCCCTCTTCTCTTCTGTAGAATGCTTCAACGGCGCCGCCCCTCTGCAATCCCCACACCGTCACCCCCACTGCCACGACCATGGCCACAAACACCTCTACCTCACTACCAAACACCGTCTTCAACAACACCCCACGACGGCCACAAACCATCGGCACCCTCCAAAAACCACCTCCGCCGCACCGCCCCTCTTCTCTAGTAGTTGGACCATTACAGTCAATAGAGTTTGATCCTCTATGATCTGATGCTGCTACAGGTTTTGCCAAAAAGCTTTTCCTCCTCTATTCTTTTGTACGAGTCCCACGAAGTTTGATGTATTTGTCGATTTTTTTAGTTCCTATTTTATTTGTTGTAATAGAGATTAGTTTGTAATCTGGTTTATTATGTGTATTGTAACCACTAAAAATGTATCAATTTATTTCATGTTAGGTGTAATCTATTATTTCTCTTTTGTATTATTTAGAGATTTACTGAATATTTGTCCTATTTTATTTGTTGTAGTTTAGATTAATTAATATAATCAGATTTATAATTTGCCAAACACATATAGATTTGAAAATTTGGGGTAGGGCGGGGCGGATTGGGTTCGGATTTTATTGAAGTCTGTCGAGGCGGGGATGGTATTCCCATCCGTTGATCCGATGGCAGGGCGGGGTCGGGTGGATTGGTGCATAAAGACAACCGGGGCGGGTTCGGATTTCATAAGATCCGCACCCGACCCGCCCTATTGCCATTCCTATCTTTTCTATCTAGTATATGATCAACGTCGAATCACTATATATTGTAATCTCTCGGGCTCCTATGCTTAGAGTCATCTCTAAATTCGTTGATACAAGCTTTGTATTTCGCGGTATTGTTAGTGCCGTTGAAAGTTAACTCGATGGTTATGGTTGAATGGGCGTCATTCGGTGACATTAACAATATTCGATGGTTATGGGTGAATGGGCGCCATTTGGTGACAATAACAATATTCCTACTACAAATCCCTTACTATTCGTTGCTCCGTCAAAATATAACTATCTCCTAGTCTCTGACTCAATGACATGGACTCCTTCGTCTAGGAATTTTGCTTCCCGTTTATAGTATTATCTGACATCGCTCATTAAATCAATCTCTCCATTTGCATATACTTAATAAAGGATGAAATATAGTAACAAAAATATGAAGGAGTGAAGGTTCAAAAAGGCTATATATATATATATATATATATATCAAGAAAAAGAAGGAGGAAATATTTTTATGCTACTTCAGATGTTGGTAGCATATACTGCCAAATGGTGATTACAGTAGGTGATTAGAGAGTTTATTTTAGTGTAAACTTTTAGATTGTAATTTTAGAAATATGTAATCAGTGGGGTTTTGAGCCCGTTTGGGGTTGATTAAAAAAAGCAAATTCAGCTTAAATCTTAATCAATTTTTAAATTTTAATTTAATTAGAATCAGTTTGTTGTTTGGCCAAAGTAATTGTAAACTAGATTAATCTATAAAAAGTGTTTGGATAAAAAGTACTTAATCAGTTTCACTATGACAAAATGACCATAGAGGACACTCAATAAATAATTTTTTTAACATCCAAGCAACGTTAACATAACTTTTATTCGTAAGTAACTATAACGCCCAAATAAATAATTAAAATAACTATTTTCAGGCACCTACAGAAGATATTAATTATTCTTTTAAATTAAAAATGCAAACAATCTCATATTATTGCTTATAGTACGATAACATCCCCAAACTAAAAATAAAGTTTATCTTAAGCAAAAAAAATAAAAATAAATTGTCTAGCTGTAGGAGAAGAGTTTAGCAATAAGAGAAGATATAAACTCCAGAAAATATCTAAGATAATTAATTAAGGGGTATGAGAGGTCTTTTTGTGAAAAATATGGGGATAGGATGATAAATTATAAGGTCAAACCTGATTATGAAAAAAGTGATTATTTCATAATCCTCACATTTGAGGATTATGAATTAAATCGATTTTTAGCTTATGGAGATGGATTAAATCTCTTAATCTCTCTTGCCAAACACCCACATACCTGATTGAATCTAGATTAAATCAGGTTTGACCATCTCATAATCAATCCCAAACACCCTCTTATAAGGATAGAGATTTAATATGATTGGAATCTAATCTTATTATTTATCAAAAAAGAAAAAAATAACGAATTAAAAGGAACCAAAAAATGATTAATATTAAAAATACATGAAACTTAAACATGTAATAAATTAGCTATAATATTCACCAATGATTGTAGAAAAGAGAGTTTTAAATAAAGAAAGGGAGAGATTTAAGGAGAAAATTATGACAAAATTAAAGTAACGAGAAAAAATTAAAGTCAAAATAAGGAGATAATTTATGGAAGGAATTTATTTTGAGTATCAAATTGAGGGCCAATCTACCAGTCATCAGGATGTTTCGACGTGGAGTGGAAGTTTCTTTCCAAAGGCAAAATCCCAAACAAAGTAAGAATCTTTGGCCGGAGTGTCCGCACTGATTCGTTACCAGCTAGAGGCCGTTTGAGATTGATTATGAAAAGCAAATTTTAACTTAAATATGAATCAGTTTTCAAAATTAGGTTTAATCTACTTTAAGCAGAATCAGTTTGCTGTTTGACAAAATTAACTGTGAACTAGTTTAAAGTTACAAAAAGTGTTTGGATAGAAAGTGATTATATGACAAAATGACCGTAAAGGACAGTACATAAATAAAGTTTTTAATATCCATTTAGTGAAGTAATAGTAATATAACTTTCAATTGAAAATAACTACAATATACGAAAAAATTATTGAAGAAGCTATTTCTAACCATCTTCAAAAGTTGTTACTTCTTATTATGAATAAAAAATATCAACAATCTCGCATTAGTGCTTATAGTACAATAACTTTCCCAAATTATAAATAAAGTCTATATTAAAAGACACACCCAATAATTAGGTAAAAGGGTATGAAATGTATTTTTGTGAAAAATATGGTGATATGATGGTAAATTAAAAGGTCAAACCTGATTATGGAAAAATGATTATTTCATAATCCTCACTTTTGAGGATTATGGATTTAATCAGTTTTTAGCTTTTTTAGCCAGATTAAATCTCATTAAAAGACACACCCAATAATTAGTTAAAATGGTATGAAATGTCTTTTTGTGAAAAACATGGAGATATGATGGTAAATTAAAAGGTCAAACCTGATTATGGAAAAGTGATTATTTCATAATCCTCACTTTTGAGGATTATGGATTTAATCAATTTTTAGCTTTTTTAGCCAGATTAAATCTCATAATCTCGTTTGCCAAATACTCACACACCTGATTTAATCTAGATTAAATCAGATTTGACCATCCCAAAATTAACCCCAAACACCCTCTAAAGCTTTGACTTATACAACATTTCGTTTATTCAATAAGAATTTAAGTTTTTATAATAAATGATAACCTAACATGGTGTATTAATATTAGAATTTTGGTTTGACAAATTTTGACTTCAATTTTTTTTTCTTGCATAATTGGTCCCCCTTATAATTGTGCAATGCACGCTACTGTTTTAGTGCTGTTAGTTTTTCTCTCCATATGCAATTAGGAGAATGTACATGGGGTATATTGATGTATGATATATATTATTGAGTCAATTCTCTAAAAATTTAGATTTTAGAGCAAATCGTAATTTTTCCTCAGCCCTTGCTCACTACTGGGCTACACGAGTGGTTGCACTAGTGAGTTTTCTTCTTTATTCTTCCTTCCTTCCTTCCTTCCTCCTTTCGTTATTTTTCCTCTATGTCCTCTTTTAACATCATTGCTTGATATTCCAATTCTGGGGTAAAGGCAAAAGTTCAAACCCATTGGATAAATTACTTTTGGGATTAGGGCAAAATTTGAGAGGTCCAGTCAAGCAACATCTGTAGTTCCACCCAATTTAGCAACGTGAGTCCTCCTCTCTGTTTTTTTTTTCGCACCAATTTCACAAGTTGTTACTGGTCGTTAAAATTGGGATATTGTATTAAATAGGGACCGGTCATTATGAGTTAATTTGGACATCCACCAAGCAGGGATTATTGGGTCTTCATAGATGCAGTTGATCTTTGCCAGATCGAAAGTTGCCACATCAAAGATTTGGTGAGTTTGTACTTTTCAATCTTGTTGTATATGTACTTGTAACTTAAATTAGTTATGTATATAGAATAGCTTTAAATATTTTATGATATTAGGAGCAAAAAAAGAAATAGACTGATGCTACGGGGCAGAGTATGCCCACTGTGTGTGTGTGTGTGTGTGTGTGCACACGCGCTCGCGTGTGTGTTTTGTGTTTGTAGCTTGGCGTATGTGCGCCCCAATCAAGACTCATCCAAGTTGTGATTTACCATAATATGTAATGATACATAGTTTGTGTAGAAAAATTAATCATATTTCTATGCGAAAACTGGAGGTTCATCATGGCTCCTTCCGTAAGGCTGCTGTGTTGCTGGGGAGGAAATGTAGTAGAAGATTCGGATGGTTTTGCCTATGATTGTGCACCAAAAAAGTTGATCATGGTGGAGGGTAAGTGGACATTTAATTGCTTGATGGATAAGTTGTATAGCTGCATAAGAATGGCCAAAGAATATTTTAGGTTGAAGTTGAATTGTAGGTATGCTAAGACCAATTATATCAAAGTACCGATTAAGGATGATAGAGATGTAGAAGCCATGTTTGATCTTTAATTTCAATTCTCGCAGTTGAGTAGAATTGAGTTATTTATTGAGATGGAGGCTATTGTCATAAGATATGGTTTCTCTACCCGGAATCTTGTGTCGAATGGTGACAGGCTATCTCCTCCGCAACGTGACTTGTCCACGCCCACAAGGGTTTCTACCTCGCTGGACATTGGTGATCATGCCACAAAAAGTTTGATTTTATCACTCAAAGACAATGACGTTGGAGAGAGTTATTGTTACGGGCCCTCCAATGTCAAACCTCAGGGTGTAGGTGTGACTGGTCATGTTTCGTCTTTGCTTTTACCGCTACATAACATGATTGACTTGGAGAGTGAGGTATCGACCATCATTGAACCCACTATTCCGAATAATGAATATGAGAGGACAGATTCAGAGGGCGAAGAAGATGCATTCATGGAGAGGCTGAATGAAGATGACGATGTGTAAGATTGTGTTGACGGTATAAGTACTGATATGGAAGTCCAGAGACATCCACACGACCTAAAGAGCATTTTTTCGTGGACGTTGATTTGGCACCGGTTGCAGTTATTAAAATTCCTCTTGAAAGTAATGATGCTAGAATATGGCATCCCGAGCACGATGACTTAAGAGTGGGTCTAATTTTCAAGGATAAAGACAAATTTGTGAAGGCTATTTTAAGGTACCACGTCAAGCATAATTTGATTTACAAGGTGAAGCAGTCTATCCCAACTATAATGGTTTTGAAATGTAAGTTTCCAAATGAATGCCATTTTTATCTCCGTGCAACATGTAAGAAGAGCCATAGATATTTTGAACTTACACGCTATCACTTAATGGTAACCATTGTATAACAATTCTTGAAAACAATTTTGTATGTGTTCAAACTGTAAGTATCCTTCTAACCTTTTGCATTAGTTTATGTGAATGAATTTGGAATTTAACTGCTATATCACTTGTATTTCATAGTTAGGTTGTTATACTAATAACTTTACTGAAGATTGATGGTAAGAAGAAAATATGAAAATTAGTATCATCATGACATTATTAACGCATTTTTTTATTTTGCTAGCGCAAAAAAATGCAACCATTGAATCCCTTGCAAGTTTTAAGGTTGTGTGTCGAGAAACACTGTCGACAATTTGTGAGGCTGAAAGAATCTCAGCTGATGCACTGCTGGAGCCACGAATCTAGGACCCGACACAAGCAATTACACGGGACCAAATACTGCATCAACGTCACAGGTGCCACCATCAATCCAACCTCATGTGCAGGTGGTGCATTCACCACCACGTGTAGCAATTATAGATCACGTGCCTTTGACATCCCATTCCACAGTCTAGACACCATCTTCTCATGGACCATCATCTTCCACACTTGAGAAATCACATCGACATCATATACCGGAATCAAATGCCCCTCTATCAACAAATGAAACAGCAGTTGTACATCACATGCCATCACCACTGCTTCATGAATCTGAGATGGAAGGTATAGTCATGGATAGACCTTCGGAAACCACTCCCACATCTACTGACCTACTTGCTTCTTATGAGATTATACGAGAACAGTTGGAACTTATTCAGAAAGAAACACATGTGTCGGTTCCATATCATAGAGGTAGAGGTTACGTTAGAGCTAGTAGGTGAGGCTCAAGTCGTGGATGAAACGTGGATCAAAGTAAAGGAGGATGCAATTCTGACCAGTTTTTTTTATGCCATTCCATGAGATCGACAAAGTGAACATCCTTATCGTCTTAGAGCACGTTATGTCCGTAGATCTTCACCTGTGGGAGATGTAGTTTCACAAGTTAAAAAGGAGCCTCTTCCTACGTCGAATTATGGATCATAATATGTTGTGATGGAGCAGCCTGCAAAGTGCCCTAAACTGAATACTTATGCCAAGAAGAATCCTCTGAGAGCAAAGAAAGGAGTACGAGCACCATGTGGAACTTAGCTTTGTAGATTAGCACACTCATGAAGGAGTCCCTTAACCTTGGTGAAGGCAACATGTTGACTTAGCTATTTTGAAAACATGTATGTTAATTGTCTGATGTTTTTGGGATGGTGTGGAATGGTATGTGATGGTTAAATCTTTGAAGTGACGATGGAATGTAGCATTAGATTAATACATGTTAAGTATGCGATGGTTTTCTCTCGTAATTGACGGTTGAATGTAGCATTTAGATTAAATATGTACTATGACATATATAAGATGAACTAATATGTGGATAATGGGGAAAACAATACAGAGCTAGAAGCACGCTATATATAGTTTTGAATGGATTAGAAGCTGCAGAGGTGTTATAATAGATCCTACCAATTATGCAAAGTACACGTGTAGCCACAAAAGTAGTACATAAACAAATGCTTATAAACAGAGGCACAACCCAAGCATGACCAGAGGGGGGGCGGGGGCATGGCACCCCTCAATGTTTGAGAATTTTTTTTGTTGTTTTAAATAATAGGCAGTTATGTTTAAAATATTTACTAAAACGCCACCATGTTATATATCAATGTATTAGATTTGATTTTATAATGTTTTTTTTTACTTTTTATGTCAACGACCGTCGTAGTTTTTATCTTTCTCGTTCCCTTATCCATTTTCATTCTTCCAAATTCTAAATCTCCAGATCTTAAAGTAAACACTAATATATCAAGGTTAGTTTTTTTTTAATTTAAATTCTTATAGTATGTTAACTTATATGTGACTATTATTACCAAAAAATTGATCATTGTACTAATAATACATATATACAATAAGAGTAAAGTTTCTTTCATACAAGATTAGTAGTTTGTTGTTGACTAACTTTACAAGTTAAATAAGTCGCTATAAGTAGTGAGATTATATGATTATTAGTCAAATTGAGCAATCTATTTTGTATTTAACGTATTCAATCGTGACGCGAATTCTTTTGAGTAAATTACACTAAACACTCCTGAGGTTTTACGTAATTACAATCCACTACCGCTATCTTTAAAAATTACACTCAGCTCAAAAAGTAACTTTTTTTTCTTACGGTATTAATGGTGCAATACAAAAAGACATGAATGCCCCTCAAACTGTTTTCTTGGAATTTTGGAGCGAAAACTTGTTTTTGAGAATTATGGGAGGGAATACCCTAATTCAAATTGAATGCCCTAATTGAACCCTAATTTAACGCCCTAATTCACTTAGACACGTAATTGAATCCTAAATTAAAGTAATTAAACCCTCATTTGAATGCCCTAATCGAATTGAACCCTAAATTAAACTAATTGAACCCTAAATTGAACTAATTGAACCTTAAATTGAATGTCATAATTCAACCAAACCCTAAATTGAAGTAATTAAACCCTTAATTGAAGTAATTGAACCCTAAACTGAATGCCTTAATCGAATCGAACCTAAATTAAACTAATTGAACCCTAATTGAATGCCCTAATCCAACCAAACCCTAAATTGAACTTATTAAACCCCCTAATTGAATCCTAAATTGAATGCCCCAATTTAACCAACCCCTAAATTAAACTAATCGAACCCTAAATTGAATGCCGAAATTCAATTGAACCCTAAATTGAACTAATTGAACCCTAAATTAAACTAATTGAATGTCCTAATTGAACCCTAAATTGAAAGCTCCAATTCAACCGAATCCTAAATTGAACTAATAGAACCCCCTAATTAAACCCTAAATTAAATTCCCTAATCGAATGAAACCCTAAATTGAATGCCCTAATCTAGCCGAACACTAAATTGAACTAATTGAACCCTAAAATGAGCTAATTGAACCCTTAATTGGCTAAATTGAACCCCCTAATTCACTTGGAGTTTGTGGAGTTGACTGGAATTTTGGAAAACCCATTACTACAAGAAGACCACATAGGTGAATAAAGGATAAAGGGGAGGTATTTTGGGTATGAAAATTGCATAAAGTAGTGTGCCAGGAAATCTTTGCATGGAGTTGGGCCTGTCGTTAAATGTGTGTAGTTGTATGTAATGCGGGTACAAACCTCGGGGGGACGACGGATTTTTTTTATTACATTTTGGTCCTCCCTGCCCCTGGCCTGCTAATAAATAATAGACAAATGCAGTGGCGAGTTTCGCTATTACAATGACATGTGCAAAACTGATAGTGAAATAAAATCCTAACACATAGTCTGAAGAGGTATATATCACTCTTGACATATATTCCTTAGATAAGTACTGATCATTAGTTAAAACATTGTTTCTCTCATTAAAACTGACGTGCCTCCCACTAGCCTGACACTCTCCTTTATTGGTAGTCCAAGGCTTTTCCAGTGAAATGCTACATCAACCACGTGTTTTTGTCTAAAGTAAAAGACATATCATTTTTCTTATTTGTACTTTAGCTACATAGGTTCAAGGCTTTCAAAAAGAGTTGTTTGTCGATCAGAAATTTGTGTTCAATTAGCTAATTAAATTAGGAGGATTCTTGTTGAAACTTCACATAGTTGGATGGTGTCTTAAATCGAGAAGAAGAAAACAGACACGAGTATGATTTATTGTCAGAATACACGTCTCAAGTCACCGATAACTTCTTTCATTAGTATTCTAAGGTTTTTTCAGTAAAGTATTACATCATTCACACGCTTTTGCATGTAGTGAAAGACCGAGTAAAAGTTTCATATGTACTTTAGCTACATAGTTTTAAAACTTCACATAGAGTTATCCGGCAATCAGAAGTTTGTTTTGATTAAACTAATTTAAGAGGCTTTTTTGTTGTAATATCACATACTTCGCATGTCCTAAACCACTAAAAAGATAAACTATACTTCTAAATTAGCACGTCATATCAATCTGACGAGCAACAACTATGCTTTCATTTTGCTATAGCTGTAGACTTTTCATGGTAAATTGTCCTTCACTCTAGAATGACGGTTCAAGAATTGATGAAGCTCTTAATGAGCTATTATCCTTTCAACAACTAATATATCTGCAAAGGCTTTTCATCAACTACTTTAAAGAAACTTGCATTGACTTGTCGCATCTCATAAAATTGAACATGTAGCATTTATTGAAGTGGTCCCCTGTCAAGCTTTATATAAGTATGTGTAATGGATGAAGGGCAAGCGCATAGAGTGCTATAATCTTTGTTACGTAAGAACTCTAGAAATGTCTTATACTCCATGAGACATTTTAAAGCAATGGGTCGTTACTGGGCGGGCGAAGATGAATTTCATTATACTTTGCGTTACTCATCACACTATGTTAATACATAACATGCAGAATGGTCTTATCAGTTGAATTAATATGAGGTCCTCGTAGCTGATTAACGACGCATGAATATACCCATACCTCGGCAGAAGGCAATCAACATATCTCGGAATACACAAAAGGAGCTTGAAAGGGCACTGCATTGTATATGTGAAGAAAACAATAGAATAAGAGTTTGTCAAAGTAGACATAACTTGCATCGTACGACACGTGAAAGCTATGCAGATGGCAACAATAACTGAGCACAATTATATTGGAACATGAGCTTTGAACCTGGATCTATTTCTGATGCTCCAATGTCTGATCAGATGACTGAAAATGGCTACTATTAAGACCAGTGTTGTTAAAGGGGCAGGCGCACCTAAGGCGCAAAAGGTCCCTGCAGCCTAGGTTCAAGGCGCAGGCGCGCGACTTTTTGAAGCGAGGCACAATATTAAATTAAATAAAAATAAATAAATAATAATACACTAAAACAATAAATTATGTAAAAAAATAAGAACATGACAATTAACAAACTTCCAAACACTCGAAAAAGTTTCAAGTTCCATCACGCAATAATTTGACAAGTTTCCAACATAAGAGAAGTCTTAAATCCATTGACAAATAACAAATCACCAAACACTAAGTAAGAAACATAATTCTAAGTAAGAAACAATATCAAGTTTGAAAACCAAACTGGTCACCTAACAAAGTCAGCAACCAAAGTTCCAAGCTTTTTTGAAGGGGCACCGAAGAGTAGGGCATCAGGCGGCGACTGAAGAGCAGGGAGATGCACCAATGACTGAAGGGCTGAAGTAGGCACTGCAGGCCAGCGACTGGAGTGCAAACACCGGAGGAAAGGAGAGATGCACCGACGAGCAAAGACGGGAGATGCGCCGGCGAGCACAGAGAGGAGTGCGACAGCCGACGACGAAGAACTAATTTGGGTCTTTGATTCTTGGGTCGCGACGCGAGGTGAGAGACCGTGAGAGAGATAGAGAACTTGGGTGTGAATCAGAAGGGGGTTTTGACTTGGTAAAGACAAACAGGAAAAAGAAAATTGACGGCCCACCACCCACATGAAGAAAATCCAATGGCTACAAAGTCTTGCGCCTAGCTTGGCGCCTCCACCGCCGCTGCGCGCCTAGCCATGGGCACACGAGGCGCGCGCCTCCTTGAATGCATTGTGCCTAGGCCTAGGCGAGGTGCGCTCTGTGAGCCTAGCTGCGCCTAGCGCCTAAGCGCGCTTTTTATAACACTGATTAAGACTAACCTGTTTATCAGCGTGGAGTGTTAAATGTGGAGAGAGAAATGAATAAAATATATTGTATTTCTTTATGTTTAGATGAAGATGACTGCAAATGATTACTCGTCAACAATGCACGTGATTAGTATGAACGTGGCTAAGTACCAAGTGTTTCATGGCATTAGACCATCTACATGGTTACAACCAACAATGAACCTGTATTTTCTTTAATTCCAAAATCCTAACTTTATCACCACCTTTACCAATAACTAGTCATAAGCTTTTCAGCCATTGCAGTGCAAGACCATTTAAGCCATGTCCATTTTTACTTTCTCAAACCGTTTGGTTGTTGAAAGTTGATATTACGCCTCTAACATTTTGTTAGCAATCATTATAGTTGTGAAAATAAAAAAAAAACATTTTCAGGAAACATGATTTCTCTTGAAAACGTGTTTACGAACCACAATTTGAATACGTGGTAGGCAACAATAATTTCAACATAACTCATGCTTTGTAACAATGACTTCAATATCAAATGCTTTTAGGAAGAACAATTTTTATTGGAAACGTGGTTTTCGAAAGCAATTTATATTATTCAACCTTGGTTTTCATTTCAACAATAGTCGTGGTTAGAAACCAAGACTTCAATAGAAAACGCCTTTTAGAATAACGATTTCTATTAAAAACGTGATTCTCGAAGACGATTTATATTATTCAGCGTTGGTTTCAAAACATTGTTACAAACCAGGATTTATTCTAAAGACAGTGGCTTCCGAATGCGATTTCTATTTCTCAACCTCGATATCTTTTTCTTCCCAAATGTTCTTTCAATTTGTATAAATTAGACAAATAAAATGAGACACACACACACACACACACACACTCTCTCTCTCTCTCTCTCTCTCTCTCTCTCTCTCTACTACAAACGTGGTTTTAAATCACGTTTTCTTCTTTAAAGTCGTTGTTCTAAACCGCGATTTTTAAAAGTGTAGTATGCGAGTAAATAAGTTTCAAAATGGAGTAGATAAGTAATTAAGTATTAAAATAATATTATTTAGAAAAAAAAAAAACTCTATTTCCTTCATTAGAGTACCATAAGAATATTAGCTCATGACATGTCCATGACTTGATGAATATTTACAAAGATGCAAAATATAGATATGCCAAGAGGAAAGGTCAGCCAGTAATCATGTGGTTGCCAAAATACTAACTTGGAGCCAATCTTGTTATACCCTTGATCGTGCGTAGCAAACAAGAGAAGCTAGGGATTTGGCCTCCTTCAACTGGCCTAGTCCCGGTCTATCTACACAAAAGGATCTGAAGTCTGACATCATTGCACAAAAGTCAAACAAGATCGGTACCACATTGTCCATAATGTCAGTAATCTCAGCAAGCAAGCTGGGAGAGTAAGAGTAAAGAATCTGTTAGGATTATGATGTTGTTCATTTTCTTGCTAATTATTGCCCGTTCAGTTGCTATTGGAGACCCTATGCTTGTGCAGTGCATATATCTGTTGCACGGTATGAGCAAATGATAACTTAACACCTACAAATGAGAACCTTTGCAGATGAAAACTCTCTACAGAAGTGGCTCTACAATTTGTAAAATAACCTTATAGTCAGCAATTAATGCTTCAAGACCGCACATTTGAAGATTTGTATGGGGCATAAAAAATGTAAACGCGCATTTCACCATGTAAACTTTGTCAAATGGTGGTCGCATGAGCTGAACAAGATTTTGCCGGCCGACGAGTTTGACCTTTTGCTGCCGACGAGTTTGACCTTTCGCTGCCATTTGCTGATTTCCATGAGAAACAAAAAATGACAAGCTCTTTCATCCAGAGACATGAATGCACTTGATATATACTACATATAGGTCCACCTAAGGAGTACGATGTCGCACATGAGGTGCCCGTTTGAATTCATCTTAATATATCCTTCGTTCTTATTCTCGTCCCAAAGATGGCTTCCTCAAGCTTAATTTGATGGTGCTGCTTTAACGACAAAGGTATGCTGATTTAGGAGCTGTGATTCAAGACGCATATGCTATGTTTGTAGCAGGCATGTCCAAACAAAGGGGCCAATTTCGTGTGTCCTTTGATAACAAAACTTTGTCAATGTTAGAAGGTCTAGGACTTGTTTCTCAAATTGGTTGGTTGAAGTTATTCGTCGAAGGGGACTCTTTGGCTGCTATAGAGGCATATAAGGAGCTGATAAATGCGATTCACTAGCAGGTCGTACTATGATGAAGTGAATCAACATAGGAAACATTTCTCAAGCTTAAATACTCTCATATAGGGAGGACTAAAAATTTAGTTACTCATTAGTTTGCAAGAAGATGCAATGCATCCTCATATGATTGCAACAAATGCAATACATGCAGTGTGTGAATCTTTTCGGAGAGAAGTGATGCTAACTTCGTTAATGTCCATCTCAAGGAGGATGCATCTCAATAACATCGATTTTGGCTAGACTCGTCTCCATCTGAAAAGCCAGGCTAATCTTCCTGATATTTTGTTAATTGCCAAGACCTCCTTGAAAGTGTATCAAAATACACTTTAAAGTGTTTTAAAATACACACGGCTTGTCTTCCCTTTTGGCTTAATTGTCATTACACTAACCTCCCATCAAGACGTTAATACTTAACGAGTTTGATTTGATAGTGCCATCAAATTGTTCTTTTATTGCTTCTTGTTAGCTGACGCCTTAAAAAAGGTCCATCTTGGCCTTGAGGATTTTTCTGGTTAAAATGCTTTGCATTAAAACAGTTGCAAGGAGTATAATAATCTGACCAATTTAAGTAATTATGAGCACAAGTCCCAATTAAAACAATTAAGTATCGAACAACAATGCACAATGACTTCGATTAAGTGATTATGAGTGTTACTACTAGAAAATTGAAGCTCGAGTCAAAGCCCTCTAAAGGAGTAAAACTCATAATAAGCTAGAAGATGGTTGTGCTTGTGTGTGATGATTTAGTTCCCTGCATAAAAGGGGATATCCTCTTTATATAGCCTTAGGTATTAGAATACAAGTAGAATTAAGACCAACGGCTGGGCTTCAGCCTTATTCTTGGAAATGAAGATAGAGTATTACAGAAACCTTGGTTCCCATACAAGGCAAGTCCCTAACTTGGAGTTGGTTAGGTTTGACCGAGAATGTCATGCTTCCAACAATGATTAGTGATTGAATTTTAGCTATGCCATAATGCCATTTGCTTTCAATGATCTTACCATATCACTAAAAGCAAGACGATGAAGATAAAACGATCAAAACATCCATCGAGATTGGGCCCCGTGAGTATGCTTGGGCAATCTGCTCAGTTGCTCTGCCCAGGCTTAACTTCTACTTGGGCGAACTGCACAGGGGCTCTGCTCGGGTGAGAATTTTACTCAAGCGTGCTGCTTGGGAGCTCTGCCCAGGCATGAATCATGCTCAGGTTACTACTCGCGAGCTTTGTACGAGAGTGAATCCTTCTCAGGCTTGGTGTGATAACTCTATCGGGCATGAGATTTGCTCGAGCGTCCTACTCAGGCGTTCTGCTAGGGCATGAATCCCACTCAGGCTAGCTGTAAAGAAGCTCTACCGGGGGCATGAGTTCTGCTCGGGGCTTTGCCTGGGCAAGAACCCTGTTCGGGCGTACTGCTTGGCAGTTATACTAGGACAAAAGTCCTGGTCAGGCATGCTGCTATGGAGCTCTGACCAGGCATGAATTGTTAGGGCTTGCTGCAAGGGAGTTCTACCCAGACTTAAGTCTTTTCGGAGGCTGTCTTGGAGATTTGCCCGGGCGTATGTCTGCCAGGATAAGTTGTATGAGGGCCTTACCCGGACTTAGTCTCTGGGGAGACACGTCTAAAATACTACTCGGGCAAGCTATCAAAGAGGTCTGCCCATGCATGAATCTTGCTCGGGCGTGCTACTCGGAAGCTATGCCCAAAAGTTATCTTTTGGAGACAACTCCAAACTATCTTTTATAGCAAGTTGTCCAGGGCCTCTACCTGAGCATGAATCTTACTCGGGCGTGCTGCTTGGGAGCTCTAGCACAATTTAGTCTTTTGAGAGACAAGTCCAAAGTCTTTGCATGGGCATGCTATCCACGAGCTCTACTCGAGCATATGTCTGCCCGAGTAAGCGACACGGGAGCTCTGCCCGGACTAAGTCTCTGGCCAAGTTACATGGGAGCATTGCACAGACTTAGTCTATCGAGAAACACGTCTAAAGTATTTGCTTGGGCTTGCTATCAGGGAGCTCTAATTAGGCATATGTCTACCCGGGCAAGCTGCATGGGAGCTTCGTCTAAACTTAGTTTTTAGGGTAAACAAATTCAAAACAGGTCTGCCAGGAAAGATGTATGGGAGCTTCATCCATATTTAGTTTCTTAAGTAAACAAGTTCAAAACACCTACTCGGGTGTGTTATTGGTAGTCTCTTGAGAGATAACTCTAGAGTCTCTTCTTGGGCATGTCTGGGAGCTTTTCTTGGGCATATGTCCTCCTGAATAAGCTGCACAACAGCTTTGCCCAAACTTAATCTCGAGGGAGACAATCCAAAGTCACAGCTCAGGCAGGCTATCTTGTCGTTCTACTCGGGCATATGTCTACCTGGGCAAGCTGCATGGAACCTTTACCCAAATTTAGTCACTTACGAGATAATTTCTTGAGCTCTTTTTTCTTTTTTTTTTTGTTCAGATTTTTAGAATATATTCTTAGTGGAAAATCAAAGCTTAGGAAAAGATGTCACATATGGGAACATAAACCATCACATTAAAACGCAGAGCATTTATCAGACGAAGATCCTTACAATGTGGAGGTTGCCTCATTTGTCATTCACCTCTCATACTTTCAAGTCCTTTAGTCCTCCCAAACTCAAAAATAAATTCTTCTGTATTTCTCATGTTCTTTCATTTCCATGTTTTTCCAATTAAAGTTTGTCTATATCGTCCTAGCAATTTAATTCCACCGAAGAAATACATGATGAGAGTAGCTCCCCATCAAACAAGAACGCTAATTTATTGGGGCAAAAAATGGAGGTTAAACGACTTGTATATACATGTAGAGATAAACTAGGGAAGGAAAAATAGACGGCCGAAGAGATTGGGGCTGAGAAAACTTGGTAAACTACAAATGACAAACAGAATAAGATGCCAAGGAGGCCTTCGAGGTGTTAGCTCTTTCCATTTCCTCCAAGATATATTAGGCTGCCCAAACTGCAGGAGCCTACATATAAGGAACCAAGTACGAGACTCTTATTTATGAAGAGCAATCGCTGTTTTGATTTAGATTTCCCTCACATATATTTGCTATGGGCATTTTTCAATCACTTTACGCTAGCCCCTAGTCAACTTAATTGCAACGGTTGGAGGAAGTTTACAAGACTGGTATACATGGTGCAGACACCCGACTACAGAGTCAATGAAGTAGACTTTATGATAATTTACATCTTCACTTGTTACTTCAAGAGGTCGTAACATGTGTAGGTTGGTATTATATCGATAATGAACACAAAACTTTCACAAGGGCTCCTCTATTGCAGGGGTTGGTATTTCAAATACTTTCTTTGTCAGACGGGAGAACAAGCCTTAGGAATGTAATGCCTTTTTTAAAGATAGGCAAGGTTATCCAAAAGCCCCATATTCCAATTGTTATTTGACAACATGAAAAGAAGAGCGGGTCTCTACATTTCTGATCTATTAACATGAGAAAGATAGAGTGAGACTCGCCTCAACATTGGACGCCCTTAAACCTATAAGCCTACTCTTGGGTGTAGCTTAATCATCTATGCTTGTTTTTCAAGGAGAATTTTTCCTTCTTACTTGATGTTTAAATCACTTCTTTGTTTTGCAGATATGATACATGCAAGTGGATCGGAGAAATGTTCTAAGACCGACTTCTTTTAACTCATACAGAGACAAGCTACAAAAGGGGAAAATGATAGAAGGCTGCTGTTTGAGATTTTCCCATACTGCTCAAGAGACTGATAGTTTCTTCTGTGGGGATTAATCCTCCAATCATGTCATTTGTTCTCATGGAGGATGATCCCATCTAGAGGCGAAGGTGGAGAATTTGGAAGATGAAGGTGGCATTATTCAAGGCTCATGCTTTTATACAGCACTCTTCATTTGGAGTTCTCCCCCGTTGAAAAGGAAGTGATGGAGAACCAGACTCATGAATCCTTCGTGCTTGCCAATGCTCAAGCAACATAAAATGTAAGAATTTTTTGCACATAGTTACTTTTACCATAAATTGCAGCTACTTGTGTTTATTGATCTTGTTTGTGTTCCAAGCCTAGTAGCCAATTGCTTGAGTGCTTCCAAATGGCTCGGGAAGTCGCCTTTGAGGCTGTGAAGACAAAGAGAGATGCTTTGGCTGAGGTAGAGACAGTAGACAAGTGATCCATTGAAGTGTTAGCACAGAAGGAAGACCTTTCCAGCCAGTGCACCTATCACCAGAAGAAGTATGACAAGGCAAAGAGGAAGAGATAACCATTGTTGACAAGGCTATGCATTTTTACCTGGAGGTACAACGGGCCATGACCGGCTAGAGAAGCAGACCAAAGATGGTCTGTAGATCTAAGAGCGAGGATTCCAAAAGGCAAATGAGCTAATCCAAGTGAAGATTCCCAGAGCTGTCTGCGAGGATATTAAGATTCCATCCTTTGGCTCACTATCTGGGGAGATTGTTGTCATGGCCAATGCTGATGCTGAGGGTCTTGAGGCAAAGCAAGATGTGCAGCCGGATGATGCCCCCGACTTGTAGAATTTCTATTTAGAATATTGTTGTGGTTGTCCTTGTAAATGGAAAAACAATCTATCTTATGTTTTAATTATTTGATGCTTCTTTGATGGTCCTGTATGAACAATTTGTGAGTTTTTCCCTTTGGTTTGAAGGGTGATTTGGGCAGTCGCATGTTTAGACTGAGCATGATTCACACATAGCCACTGTTACTCCTATTTGCAGTAACTCTTATCAGCAGTTAGGAGACAGTAAACACGACTTATCACTCTGCAAGACAAAATTCTGAAGTGGCAAATGATTGTAGGGAGATCCTCGAAATGCTTTGCTATTTCAAGGTTTAGTGTCAGGCTAAACCTTTGTATGAGCTTGAGCTCTTTGAAGATACCTTTAGAGGCATGACTATATTTTAGCTATATAGCAATTTTTCATCACAATTTTTGTTCATTGCCTTTATTGCTAGCTAATCACCAAATAAAAACTAGAAAGCAACTCAAATAAAATACTAGTCTAAGTAAAAGAAACTATCTAATGAGACCCTTTCCCTCCCCCAAAAAGGAGTGTTCAGCCTTGGGACTTGACACTACCGGTAATACTTGCGCAAATTCTTCGTGTTCCATTTGTGAAGGATAAGTTGCTTGAGAGTGTCTCCGAGGTGCAACTGCTAGGCTTGATAACCTTTGAAACAAAGATGGTCCTTCCCAATTGGCATAACTTTCCAAAAATAGCTTTTGGATTTGATATTTAAAGTTCCAAAGAATTAAGTCTTATGTTAGCCCCATGGTTGGATAACCTAGACTTACATTTTGTTTTGATGATAATTACACATTAATTATGTTCTAATGTGTGCTTCGAGTGGATTCTTAGTACGTATACGCATGCACCCTCATGAAGGCATATTTGAGAAATTAGATACATGGATTGAAATTAAAGAAGCTTAAAGTTATAATGGAGATACTAAGAGAGTTTCATCAAGTACAATGTGAAAGAACAGCAAAGAATGCATAGGCTAAGTTACTTTTAATTGTCACTAATACTGCTCTATGTTTGGTGCTTGGGTTCATGACTACGGCTTAGAATGACTTTAGGACACCTTGTTCATGGCATGTGTTCATAATCTTTCAAACAATTGTGTTTCTCATAAATAAAATAACTTTGAAACTAACTCATTTTTTTTGGAACAATTTTAATGGGGCTAATGTTTTCATAATATGATAAATCTTTTCATCATCTTTCCACGAAAAAAAAGACGTCGCATAAGTTCGATTTTTCAAGAAAGAGTTATGCCCAAAATACAAGAGTTTGTTTTTTTTGAGAAAGCCAATGAAGTCGACTTGATTGGCAATGCAGTCAATTGGATTGAGGCAGTATGCCTCAAAAAGTGGATTGTAGTCTATTGCATTGCATTACAATCGAGTGTAAGCTCTAGGTATCAAAATGACTGCTAGTTTTGCTAAAATTCATGCTAGAACTCCTAGATGGCTGTATTTCATATCCTCCTTATAAAAATCATATATGGCTCTATCATACACTATGCAAACCATTGTCTAAGCCTCCACACATGGGAGAAACATCAAAGGTTAGGCATTATACATTTCTTCTTTTCAATCTCAATGTTTCATATCACTACTAGAGTATCTTTGCGAGCAAACCATTCTTCACATCATGAATTTTCTGATCTCTCTATCATATTGAGGCTTCATTTGTATTCATTTCCTTCCAAGAGAGTGCCTTTGTTCACAACTAATCATTATTACCATAATTGTGGTAAAGGCTTGGGGTTGTCAAGGCTTGGGGGAGCTTTGTGGATTCAAGGTTTGTTCTTGTTGTGAGAATATCCCCAGGTGTTTGTAATGGTCTTAATATTAGTGCTCTTCCAAGGAAATTCCTTTATGAGGTGGATGAAGGCTTAAGGGTAGTTTCAGCCGAACCGTTAATCTCCTTGTCAAGTATCTCTAACTCACTTACTACTTTATAATTGTTTGAGATCATTTAGTTAGTATTATTAGTTGAGCTTGTTATCTTTTTTTTTATAAAGACATACAAATGTGATTTGCTTAGATTGCTATACAAATTTTCAGAAACCCTAATAGCCCCCTTCCCCACTCTAAGGTTATTTTATTGGTTCCATCTTCCACTCAAGAAATCTTGAATGGCACGTCAATTTTGATAACAGCAACTCGTTGTTTAGTTATGATAAAAAAAAATGCATGTGCTCGAGTCCTAACATCCTCCAAAACTTCAAGATTAGTGCGAGGAATCACCTCATTTTCACTGGTGTTGAAAGAGAGGGTCTGTATACTTGTCAAACTAACTTTAACTGGGAGCAATGCCTCTGTACTAAAGCAGAGTAGGAAGGGTGTATCTTCTGCATCGAATGAGGAGTGATTCGGTAGGCCTAGAGAACTTTGGGTAGCTCACCAGGCCAAGCTCCCTTAGCTTTCTCTAACTTTCAATTAAGCCTCTATTGTATATTGCAATTCGTGTTCTTCATTTACCCATCAGACTAAAAGGAGCAATGAAAGTAAACCAAAGATCTGTCGCAAGATTAGAATAAAAATTTCAGTCAAACTGCTTTCCCTTGCCTGTAATGAGTTCCTTAGGTACACAAATGGCAAAAGAATTTTTTTTCCCAAAAAAAAGAGAAAGAAATCTTCACACTTGGCCTCAGTTATTGTAGCAAGGGGCTACTCTTCCATAGCAATGATAAAAAAACCACCTTTGCAATGGGGAAAGCCCTAAAATGTTTTACCCCACATACCAAAGAGAATAAGCAAAACTGAGGATGTGAATGAAGGGACAGGAGTCCAAGACAGTGAGGCAAATTTTTGACACTTGCCAGACCTCTTGTAAAGCTAATGGTGCCTTTCACATACCAAGCCAATAATACCCTTCCGTCAAACTTTATGTGCCAACACTCTACCCCTGGGAGTTTTCCTTAAATGCTTACATGGACTTCTTAAAGAACATATTGGTACTCCGATAGGCACAGAAACTTGAGACGTAGAAGATTAAAAGACTTATTATGTAGCACTACATCCACCAATAGTAAAAAGATTTCACTATGATATTTCTGGCCTAGCGTCTATCACTAGGCAATTCTCCGGTGGTAAGATAATGAAGGTGGGATCTGTTCAACTAGATTCTGGAAATATTGTAACAATGTTAACCTTGTGGTTGATACTTTGCTCCTTGAGAAGCTCAATATCAGTTTGGTCAGGTCTACAAAAGCATGTCTAGAAAAGAAGTTGGCTTGGGTGCTTTTCTCTCTCAAAATTCAATAAATATCAAAATGCTTGAACTTTATGCCAGGGGTCTTTTCGAAGGTTAAGTATTGTGTCATTTGATCCTTAGCTCTCTACTCTCCCAAAACATGATTGACAGTCAATTCAGAATCACTATAGACATGGAGGAGAATCAACATTCAAACCATTAGCTAATTCAAATCTTGCAAAAAGAGCCTTATTTTTCCTCATTATTGGAGGCATGGAAATTGTAGTTGAGTGTCTACTCAATGACAAAGTTTCTTGTGCTAATGAGAATCAAACCGATGCAGCTATTTTTGAGTTTGGATGAACAGTCAATATAGAGTGTCCATTAACTTGGGGCTTCTGAGATAATGAGGTCAAGAGGGTCATTTGGAAGAGTGCATTCTACAGTAAAATCTGATAAGACTTGAGCCTTGACTACAATGCAAGTTTGACATTGGATACCAAACTCGTCCAATTCGACCGACTAATTCACTAATCCTCCCAAAGCTTTTGGATTCTGGAAGGCCTTTATAAGAGGTTGATTCGTGGACTTGCTGGTCGAATGAGTCCAGAAATACAGTCTAAGGTATCGTGTCTCAACATCCTTGTAAGACATTGTTCACATAGTAGATAGGACTTTGGATAAATTGTTCTTCTCTAATCAAGAGCATACTTATAGCTACGTCAATAATAGATAATTGAAAATAGAGATCTTCACCTTAAAGAGGCTTGGTCAAGAGTGGCAGGGATGCTAAATACTTTTTTTAAAAACTTTTTAACTGCTGCCTGGCACTCTGTTGTCCAAGAGAAATCGTTGGAGCGTCGAATGGCTTTCACAAAGACCAATCATCGTTCTGCAGACCGAGGCATGAATCTTCCCAATGTGGCATCCCTCCCTCTAAAATCTTACACTTGCTTAATGGTTTTGGAAAGGTCCATGGATTGGATGGTGGAGATTTTCTTTGGATTGGTTTGATGCCCAACTAGGTGACCATGAAGCCTTAAAATTTCCCCCGAAGCTAAGCTTCATATTTTATTACCTCAAGACATCAAATGTATCCTTGAGTTCCACAATCTGCTATTGGATATGGACGCTCTTGACTAGCATATCATTGGCATAAACTTTCATATATTTTTAATCAAATGATTATAGTTTTTATTTTCAAGATGCTAATTTATTGCCCTGACATTTTTCAACCCAGACCTTGTAACAATATAGGCCTCTTTCCATGATGAGCAACGTCTTATGAATGTCATCCTCATGCATCATAATCTGATTGTCTCCAGAATAGGCATTCATGAAGCTCAATAGTTCATGCCATGACGTTCTATCAATTAGCTTATCTATTCTCGTAGAGGATATCGATCTTTGGGAAAAACTTTGTTGAGATGGCGACATCGACAAATATGGCCACCATCCACTTGTATTGGGAATCATGATGATGTTGGACATGCTCAAGCAGGCACGCAGGCACTCAAATGCTAGATAATAAAGCCCCATGGTGATAAACAGGCATCTGTGGACTGCACAGATAGGCAAGCACACAATTATATTGATGGTAGAGAGTACATACATACATGCACACAAGCATGTATTCTCTAAAAAGGCAAAATTCTTTTATCTCTTTCTTTTTTTTCCTTCTTCTTTCTTTTTTTTTTTCAAAGAAGATAGGTTCAAAAATTGGTCAATTGATTAGAAGAGGTAAACTTTGAAATTTTGGACTGAAAACCGGTCGGTTAGTCAGCATGTTTTGAAAATTTTTGAAAATCCAGCACAAAAATCGGCTAGTTAGTCAGTGATTTTGGGATTTCCAAAATTTGAGAACTCGAAAACCGGTTGGTTGGTCAATCACATTGACCAACTTAAATGACAAAACTAGCCGGTTTGACCGCCCAATTTTGTGAATGAATTTAGGGTTTTTGTCAAACACTTCCCATTCAATCCGACCCTTATCTCATTCAAACTTCTTCTCTCTAAAAGTCCTAGGTCATAAAATCTAACCCTAATCCTCCTAGACTATAAATACCACCAATTTCCATTTATTCTCTCTCAATTTCGCAATCATATGGAGGAGTACTTACGAACTCAGAAAGGGCACGAAAGGGGACCCTGAATTGGGAAAATCTCCAGATTTTGGTTGAACAACCGAGCCGATGATCGATCTTTACTAACCCCAGAGCAAGGCATTCACCTTAGTGCACTTTATTTTTGCTAAGGAGGTATGTTTTTCTCGAATTTCTCTTTGCATATAGACTATTTCACCTGCTTCACACACACACCAAACCCATGCACGGTAGGAGACACATTAGGTTTTTCATGCAATTCTTCTGTGAACCGGGTAATTCTTTAAGTTTCTCTCTTCATTTTGTGAATTTGCAGCCTTTTTCCTTGAATATGCGATGTAAGGGCTCCCCAAACCTTATGAAAGATTTGTGGGCAAAAATCTTTATCCTCACTCAGAATAGAATAGGCACTACAGGCTTTCGCCCCTTTTTGGATGGGTTGCACGCTTTTACTCAGAGTAAGAAACACCTTCTATGTCTTGCCCAACACCTTTCATGAACCATTCAAAAAGGCCACGATCACCCTGTTTGATTTTACAAACATCACCGGTGTTCATTTTTTAGGGAGGCTCATTCTTTGGGCCTATGATCTTGATAAGGATCATGATTTTGTGGTCCATTTTCTCCCTACGAACCATCTTTTGAGAAGGGTGGATCGATACTCTTGGGTTCTATTTGTACTCATTACATGCACATGAATTTGGAGGGGGTAGAGCTCATAGTGGTTGACTAGTTCATCTGAGGTTTTTTTGCTTTACACTCTAGGGGAAACACAATTTGGCAATAGGGATGACTCCTTCCAGCTGTGGTGCCTTCAGGCCCTTGAGGTGATTGAGGAGGTTTGGGAGTACAACTGGGATACTCTTGTTATGTGTTATCTATATCGATCGATGGGTATTGTGTCCCAGAGGCCATCTCTTATCTTCATGGGATATTGTTTGGGATGTATGTCCAAGAATCTAGATTATTTTCTAATAAATCCACGTTCATTCTAACATATTCTCACATGTGACTTGTTTACTCTCACATGAGGCACCTTCGGCTGATACTACACCTGTGATGAACGGATGGAACCTGAAGGACGAGCAGGCTAGAGTCTCAGAATTTATCCACCGAGATAGCTTCAATGGGATGAAGGAATGCCCAGTAAGCGATCTTCATGATTGTAAAGTTTCTCTTCTATGCATGCTTATTAAATTCTCATATTCTTATCTCGGTCTTAGGAATCCCTATCTTGGTGGTGGCATAAGGTGGGGGATTATGCTGAGGGGTTGGCCCGTACTCGCTGCCAAATCCTTTTGGTGGGACCCTTGCAAGAGAAGTTCTATCTTAGGGATAGAGCATATGGATTCTAGGATATTGGGGACCCTTCCTGAAGAGATGTACCATACGACGGAGATGAACAAGAGGTTGAGGTAGACTTTGGTTAGGGAGATTCGGGTGTTGTCCTTACAGTGACTAAACGATCCTTGGACCTATGAATCATTCATGCGAGAAGATTTGGTGCCTCTCTTGGACTCGGAATGGCTGAACAAAATACAAAGGAAGAGGGAAACCAGGGAGAAGAAAGGCAAGTGGAAGAAAGAAGATGATGTGGCCGAGGGTCTTCCGTTCCCTCGATGGATGGTGTCAATCTAACCAAAAGGAAAATCAAGGAGTACAAGCCCATCCCTTCATTGGAGAAGGACTCTTAAGTCTTCAGCCTCAAAGAGTTGGCCCAAATCCAAACGGTAATCTCTATACTCAACTTTTTTTTATTTATTCATGTTATTCATCGGAGATCTTAACTTGGTGCTTTTTTATTATATAGGTCCCCTGCTCCCTACTTCAAAATGCTTACAGGATGATACACAACTTTAAGGGCATGGTATCGACTACGGGGACATGTTTTCTGTGCACGGGACCTTGAATGTGGTTACAAAGATGCCTACTCCTAATTCCTCGGTGTCACCTTCCGTAGGTCGATCGAGCGGTCGCCCGAGCTCCACGGAGCCCCCTAACTTCTACTCCTGCTACTATTACCCCTAGGGTGACCCTATTTGTTCCCATGGCAAGCATGTGAAGAGTATAACGGTGACCCGGACTTGGATTAGAGAGTCTTTGCAGCCTAGACCACCACCACAAAAAAGAGAGAAGTTGTTACTGCTAACTTTGCCCCTCCCTTGAAGTGAACATAAAAATCATCCTGGATTGCCGTGGTCTTTTGACATACATACAAGAAACCCCAATCTAATGAGACGGTAAGAGTGGAGTCCTCCCATGAGCCAAAAGAAGAGAAAAATAAAAAGGAGGGTGAGGGAGAGGCAATAGAAACTGAAGCTACTCCCGAGGAGGTTGAGGAGGAGCCTAGTGAGAAGGCTAAGGAAGAAACTCATGAGGCCTCAGAGTCCAGCCGAAAGGAGATACCCAACCTTAAAAGATCCAATGGAACTCTTGAGGATGATTGCTACTGCTTGCCCCTAGGTCTAGAGTTAGGCCTGATTACTATGAGATTTGTTAGAGTCCTTCAGGGACTAGATTCCAAACAATGATGTTTTGGAGACTTCTTTTTCTATTCTTTTCAATTGAGGAAGAGTTAGTTAATTGCCTATGTTAGTATGTACTTTATTTATATTCCCACATGCATGCACAAAAAGAAAGAGGATGGGATTGGAATGGATGAGAATTAGAGCTTGAGAATTAAGGCTTGATAATAGAGGGTTTGGCCTAAACGTATGCAAACCCTTCAAAATTCGACAAAGACTGACTAACTGATCTGTTAATCAATGACAAAAATTTCTCAAGGAAAACCGGTCGGTTGATTAGAGCCTAAATCCACTTTTAAGTCCAACCGGATGGTTGGTCAGAGACAAAATCGACCAGTTGGTCTAACAAAATTAAATTTTCTTGAGAGAACCAGATGGTTGATCAGAAACACAGACCATCAATATGCAAATCAAACAAGAAAACCGACCTGTTAGTCAAAAATTGGACGGTTTTTCTGATAACATTTCTTGATTTTTCAAATCTTTGACTCCTAACTCTAGACCTAGCAAACGGGTAAACCCGCCGGATACAGGTAAAATTCAGTCGGGTACGGGTAAAAACGGGTTGGGTAAAAACTACCTAGATTTTTATGGGTATTATTTTTTAATGCTCGTATCCTACCCTGGCGATCGGGTATTATCCGCTGGTAAATTATTAAATTTTTGAATTTTTTTATTAACAGATATTTATGTGTTTTCTTAGAGTAATTTTTATCCCCTTCTTTTATTACTACAATTATCACATCACATTCTAATGTAATTTCACAATTATCACTTCGATAATCATGTCATTCTTTAATCCAACACAGTAATTTCTCTCAAACTCCAAATCTCAAGCATACACATCTAAAAAAAAAACCAGAAAATTACCTAGAGATACATTCCTAAATCTAAACAAAAACTTAACACAAATAAAAACAAACAAGTACATCTAAACAAAAATCTGGTTCACTGCTCCAGCTACGGAGTCACCAGTCTTAAAGCCTGATTGGAGATTGACGGCGCAGCTGTGGTGGATCTGTAGTGATATGAGGCGGATCTGGAGGCGGAGGGTGAGAGGGACAAAGGGGCATCGTCGAGTTCGAGTTGATGTGGAGTCGCGTGGTCATTGACGCATCTGACGATGGTGGGTGAGAATGAGATACACCGAGATAGAGCGAGGTCGTGGCCGTGAGTCAAGAGAATGAGGTTGTGAGAGAGAGAGAGAGAGGGAGGACTGGAGGAGCGGAGCTTATGAAAATGGAGAAGATGATTAGAGAAATGAAAACCCTAAGTGTTATATAGTGAAAAAAACGGGTAGTCCGGGTAACCCGTACCCGAACCGGTAATTACGGGTCGGACCGGGTATGGGTCTATTTTCACCGGGTCTTTTAAATATGAACCCGTACCCAGATTTTTTGCACGGGTATGGGTAGACCCGCAGGTCCGGTTCAAATTTTTCCAGGCCTACCTAACTCTATACAAATTAGTGTTACTAGACAGGACTTATCCTTTCACAAAAAAATTTGTCCCTTCTTCTTTTCTCAGAACTCTTAATGGCTTTCGAAGACAATCCTATGATCTTTGACCTTCAATTTCTGGCTTTTTGCAGACTCCTTCAACAAGATCAAACTATCCCTCTAAATGGACAACTCAAATGGAAATCTGTGATGAGCTTGAGGAATACAGTGGTTCGTGAAGACATTCTTCCTGCGGCTCGTAAATTCTGAGATGTTGATGATCATGTTTTTCACTTTGGTCTTAATGCTCTGCCCTACCTTCAAAGAATTCTCTGCCCTGGTAAGAATTCCAGCCAACTTGCCGATTGTTGTTCCAGTCGTTCAAGATGGTTATGCTAAGGCCTCAAAGCCTTATTGAAGATCAAAAAGGATCGTGCCCAATCTTTCATTCAAGGTGATGGTATTCCACTCTCTCTCCCAATAGAATACTATTCTACCAAGCCAATTGGTCGTGTTCAACAGTATGCCCATGGTCGGATGGTCGTCCTGGCACTGTGCTTGGTAGCCAAATATCTCATCTTTTTCGGTCATGGGGTTGCTGACATGAGGCTGGATGACATTATTTTTCAAGTATCGACCAGAGGTAAAACCCTAATCCCCTTAGTAGTAACCAAAACTTTTCTTGGTATTACAAATGTTCATAAGGATCAGCACTCCATTTGGAGGTAGTTCTTTGCTTTTGTGCTAGACCATATGTGCTTAATAGCCAAAACTGTTGCAGTAAGGTATATCCCCAATGTTTTTAGTTCTCGACCTTTACTTTTTGAGGGTCATTCAGGCATAGACAATTGGACTTGTTTCTTTTGTTTGCCGGATTCCAAAGATATCTATTAGTATTGTAAATCGTAGAAGGCTCACAGGCTAATTCTGAGAACAACTGAATATCCTTCTTTATCTCTTGGGATTGCGTTACACTTCCTTCTACTTTGCTTGTCAAATTTTGAGGCAGTTTGATTATGAACAAGTAATTCCAAAAGTCTATAGGGAGTTTGTAGGCGAACAAGCCCTTATCGAGGTTGTCTTGCAAGGTTGGGGGTCTTTACCTTACACCCACAGTTCCATTGAATATAGACCTTTCCTCACCAATATAAAGACAATTGCTCCCTTGTTGTATAATGCCTATAGCTGTTGGCTTTGGACTCGTGTTCAGGGAAAGGTGTTAGTCGTGGAGAGCAAACTGAGGGTAGAGCTAAACTGAGACTTCCCAAGTGCTTGGAGCAAAACAAGGAGGAAGCTCGTGCTGTTATCGGGTTGGCACTGAAGATGTCTGAGTCTGGCAAGTCTACAAGCATAGTGCAAAGTTTTCATCATCCTCAGGCTAAAGGCAAACTTTGGGTCATTTGGATCAGGCGGTCTTGGATTGGTTCCAAAATATTCGAGGAGAAGTTCGATGCTAACGGGAATCCCATACGATCGTTACACATGGATGAGCCTCGGCAAGTCTCATCCTTGCTTCTTAAGGAGAAATCGCCGAAGAGGAATCCTACTATCAAAACTACTCAGAAACAGAAAGCCGATGTGGTTGCTTCTCTCAAAGATCAGTTTGATCAGCAAGGCAACAAAGGCAAAGAAAAAGTTGATAAAAGACTAGCTTTTCAAGTGGAGGAATTGAAGGATGTCATTACTATATCTCAGAGGTCGGCTTACAAGAAAGATCTAGATACATGGAAGTTATCATAAAAGACAAAGGCAGTCCAACTATAAAGAAGATAAAACAGATGCTGATGGATATTCCATAGGTTAATGATTTAGAATTTTCTTGCCCTAACTTTTGCCTGGGCCGCCTTTTCCAGAGGTTTCGTCCTAGTGGGCCTTTTATTTATTTTTTTAATATTTTTATGATTTTCATTTTTCTTTGCCCTACTTTTTGCCTAGGCCACCTTTTGCAAGGTTTTTGTCATAGCGTCCATTTTGATTTTTCTTAAAAATGTTGCCAGTGGAATAAAAGAATTTTATTAAAATTTGACCGCACCCAAGGTAACTCTACGGGCTGCTATGTACATCCATCTGCATGTTACATCAATCTCGTGCGTACTGGAAAATATTCTTAAAGAGGATCAGGTCAAATTTTAGTTCAATTACAAAACCTAGTCAGGCATAATATTTCTTTAATCGATCCAGATTGACAAACTGTGACATCTCAATTACGTCTAAGTGTTGCACTCCCACTCATGATTTGCTTGATCATATAAGGACTTGGACAGTCAGGTTCAAACTTACCTTGTGGTTTCCAAACTTGTCCAATGTTCTCCTTTAACAGTAGATCCCTTCTTTTAACCCGTGTCCCTCTTTTACTCGCTTATTGACTGCTCATGCTATCCGCTTTTGGTAAGCTTGGATGTGATAGAGAGTTTTCAACCTTTTCTCATATGGGAATGCCAATTTTTTGAATCTATGTCTCACCCAATCTTCCTCAGCTATCTGATTCTTCAACAGCACCCTGAGAGAGTTGACTTCTAATTCTACCAGGAGCATGGCCTCCATGCCATAGACTAATGAATATGAGGTGGTCTGTTTGATGTTCACGTCGATATTTTATAGCCCTAGAGTGCATATGGAAGCTTGTTTGGCTAACTCCAATAGGAATCTGTCATTTTCCACAACATGCCCTTTATGTTCTTATTGGCTGCCTCAATAGCCTCATTGATCTGCAATTGGTATAGTGACGAACAGTTTCAAATAATACCATACTCCTCGACTAGTTTCGAGAATTCTCCTTCAAAATGTAGCCCATTGTCTGAGATCAATTTCTAGGGTATTCAACATCGACAAATGATATTAGTCTGGATAAAATGAACCACCTTCTTGGCATTGAGCACGGTGTAAGAAGCAACTTCTACCTATTTTGTGAATAATCTATGGCTACCACTGTGAATTCAAGTCCATTAGAGCTTTTGGTTGCCTATCATATCTATTCCCCAGACTGACAACGACCAAGGAGAGGTCATATTGTATAACTCTCGCAGAGGAAAATGTTGCAAGTTTGCATACACCTGACGTTTATAACATCTCCTCACATACTCGACATAGTCTTGCTCGATAATACCTCAATAGTATCCTTGACGAAGGACTTTCTTCGCTAGCATTCGCCCGTTCATGTTTGGTCCACACTCTCCTGCACGTATGTCTTCCATGATTTGGCTACTCTTTCTTTCTGTTACACACAACAGGTGTTCCCCATTATAATGTCTCTTATACAATATCTGATCACACATGATGAACTGTGTTGCCCATCTTCTCAACACTACTCGATCTTTCGTGGAGCACCCCTCAAGATATTTTTTGTCCTGGATGAGATACTATATGTCTGTATACCAAAGTTAGAATATTCCATCTTCTTCAATGAGTGCTATCATGAAGTAGTAAGCTAAGTCGATCTTTCTTTTGTATGACAAATGGCTCTACCTTCTGCCCTTCAAGTATGTCAACTATCGATACTGGGGTGGCTAAGGAATCAACAAAGTTATTCTTGACTCGGGATAGGTAATGAAATTCTACATCTTCAAATCGGTCTACAATCTTCTCCAAGTGGGACTGATATACTTATAGACATTCATCTTTAATTCTCTACATACCATAAATTTGGTATATGATCAATGCTGAATCTCCATACACTGTGATCTCCCAAACTCATAGACTTAAGGACATCTCTAATCCAATGATACAAGCTTCATACTCAGTGGTGTTGTTAGTACCATTGAAAGTCAGCTTGATAGCTATGAGTGAATAGGCTCCATCTGGTGAGATTAACAATATCCCTACTCCGAAGCCTTTGATGTTCCCTGCTCCATTCACCTCATCTCAGATTCAACAATGCATACTACTTCATCTAGGAACTTCGCCTCCCATCGGCTGGTTTCATCCGTCGAACAATCAGCTAGCAGGTCAGCCATGGCCTTTCCTTTGATCAACTTTTATGTGACATAGGTAATATCAAACTCTGACAACAACAAAAGCCACTTGGCTGTGCAGTTAGATATGATAGGCTTCTCAAACAAAATTCATGGGGTCTATTCTGGGCAACAATTTGTTGGTATATACTAAGACATAATGTCTCAATCTTTGAGTTACCCAAACCAAATATACATATGTTTTCTCTAGGGCTGAATAATTCACCTTTCCTTGGGTCAACTTTTTATTAACATAGTATATATCCCTTTCAACCAATGAATTCTCCAAATGCTGGGTTAACATGGCTCCAACTATAGTGTTAATTACGGTCAGGTATAATAACAAAGGGCTAGCAGGCTTAGGACTAGAAGGTTGCTAAGATATTGCTCGATCATGTCGAAAGATTCCTGGCACGAAGGGTTCCATTCCTTACTCAAATCCTTCTTTAACAGTTTGAACATGGGCTTATAGTTTATGGTTAATTGGGATATGAACTGATTAATATATTAGATTCTTCCCAAGAATTCTTAGATTTCTTTTTTGTTTTTGGGTGGGGCATCTCAACTATGACTTTGATTTTGGCTGGGTCCACCACTATCCAGCATTTGCTGACCATGAAACCTAGCAGCTTCTTGGCTGCAACTCCAAACACACACTTCTGCAGGTTCAACATCACTTTGAACTGCCTCTATCTCTCAATTTATTTCCTAAACACTACACAATGACCTCCTTACTTCCTCAACTTGATGATCATATCATCCACATACACTTCCACCTTATTATGGATCATGTCATGGAATAGGATAGTAGTGGCTCGCTAATATATAACCCTAGCATTCTTTAAATCGAAAGGCATTCTTGTGTAACAGAAAGTACCCTAAGGGATCATGAAGGCTGTCTTTTCTTGATCCTTGGGAGCCATTTTTATCTGGTTATAGCCCTAAAACAATCTGCAAAAGATACTAACTCATGCTCGGCTGTGTTGTCTAAGATTAGGTCTATGATGTGTAGAGGGAAGTCATCTTTCGGAGAAGCTCAGTTCAGATCTCGGTAGTTAACACACATCCTGACTTGACCGGAGGGTTGGGGAATGTGTACGATGTTGGCAAGCTAGGTTGTGTATTCGATCACTTTGATAAATGTAATGTGGAGTAACTTCATGACTTCTTCCTTAACCTTGAGAGAAAATTCCGGTCTCAACCTGTGAAGATTATGTTTGATAAGTTTCACTTTGGGTAGGATAGGTAGGTGGTTTTTCACGACGAATGAGTCTATATTGGGCATGTCACTATTGACCAAGCAAATACATTGATGAATTCCCTAAGGAGTGCAGTCATCTCTTCTCTTTCTTTCTCATCTAGAGTAACCCCTATTTTGATCTCTTTTAATTGGGGAGCCTTGTTTTCTTGGCCACTGGCTTGACCACGACTGAATTCCCGATTTTAATTTCTTTCATAATTTATTTTAAATATTTTTGCTCTTCTAAGTCTATTAGGTGTGACTCATCATTAACTAAGTTGATTAATTCATCATAGCCTATATCAGCAAGCTATGGATAATCAAAATTAAACATGATATTATCAATCATGCAGTCTAGAAATACATAATAAGAAGGCAAATTTATTGGCTAAGGCGACATAAGCATCTCGGTCTTCCGACTCTGGAACATTTTTGGCAGCAAGACTTGCTTTGGTAATCTATCCCATAGTCAACAGTCCGTACTCGATCATCCAATTCTGCATGTTGGTTCTATGATCTGGTCATCCACTTCGCAGATAAGCACTGAGATAAACATATCTGTGAAACATGTCGTCATTGTTTCTGAATCAATCAAATCCATCCAATTTGAGACTTCTTGGGTACCCGGCTCAGTTTGTACTGGTAGTTCCTTGTCTTTGACTCACTCACAGTCGAAAATATCTCTCATGCTTTGATCTGCTTCACAGTCTCATCATTGTAAACTGGCTCTGAAAATCAATAAAAGGCCCACTATCTCCTTCTCTGATAAAGCGCTCGTTCATAGTAGAGATCTTAGTCATGCTCATGTGCTTCTTGTTTTCCTTGTCTTTCATGGCCTGAGCAAGCTTCCATATAGCTTTCTTCTTTTCTTTTCTTGTTAGCTTGTATCCTAAGCCAAACCGGTCTTTCTTGTTTTCCATATCCAGGAAGCTGAGAATTCTTTGACAGTTTCGGTCTAAGCCTGTTCTGGGGAAGTAGTAGAATTTTCTCAACATGGGGAGCACTATTGTACTACTGTAAGGGGCTAAAGTGAGGAATTTTTTATAATGACAAACTTCGTCATAGTCGAGAGACTGTACTAGGTGATCCATCCTGAATACACTGAACAGAATATCCAAAGAATCATGCAGCACTTGAATTGTCATTCTCAACTTGTCCGATCTGAGGCAACTGTGAATCTCCCATTATGGTAAAAATCATATCATTCAACACAGACTTGACCTTCTGGCTAATGTAGAGGGATGGCACCCATGAGTGTATCTAAGGTCTTCCCAATAGGAAGTGAAGCGACGAGTATTTTTAATACTTGAAACTCAAACTCAAAGCTAGCAGTAGCCATAATCATTGGAAGCTTCACTGTAACAATCACCTCCCTTCAGGTTTTATCCTAGGCTCGAACAGCTTGGTTGGAAAGGGTGAACCTCGATGAATCGATGCCGAGGGCTTGAATAGTGCTTAAGGGATATACATCTAGAGCAGAATCATTGTCTACAAGGATTAATTGAATCCTTTTATCGAGCGCTCGCATGAAGATATGGAGCGGGTCATTATGACTCGGTCCTAACGTAGGCAAATCAAACTTGAAAAAGGAAAGGAAGTTTCTGTAATGTATAGCCCCTAGCACTTGGAACAGATCTTGGGGTTGGGGTTAGATCAGTATCTAGGCTTTGTTGAGAAGTTTGATAAGAGCTTGTCGGTAGGAGTATGAGGCTTACAGTAATCCTTATACAAAAATATTGGCATGGGTCTTCTTTAACTATTGAAGGACTTCATCATCAGAAGGATCTTGAGAAAAGAACGGGTTAGATGTGGTTGGCTATGGTGGGGTCTGGTACACTTGGTTGGATTTGGTTAGATAGGATATATGGCATAGGGTCGGAACATAAACCTGATTTCTTCATCATACTTTTCTTTAACCGTGAAGCTCCCTCTTTCCATCAACTTTTCTCAAGTAATGACATTGCCAAATCTACGGCAGAGGATCATAAATAGACATTGACTTCAAAGCTGGCTGGCTGGCTGAAACAGTAAGAATGGTAAGATCCATGATTGACTAGTTGTGATCAATACAGTTAACCCGATGAGGAGACAAGGGTTCTCTTCAGACATTTGGCCTAATCGAAGGGAAACTTTGCCTTTATAGATGAGGTCTTGTATGGCGTATTGAAGGGTGATGCATCTTTCTGTGAGGTGACCCTTTCCTTGATGATAATCATAAAAAGCATTAACATCATATCCTTTAGGTATCACTGCTGGCGTAGGGGTAGGCGACAACTTAGATATCATTGCTCTCCTCAACAACTGTTCAAAATATTTAAGAAGCGGTGCATTCAATGGTGTGAACTTCTTTCTAGGGTCCGTAGTGGCTTTCCATGTCACTGCCTGAGGTGTTTGCACGATGTTAACATTGTTACCTGCTGCTGGCTTAGGCTGGAGTTTAGAACTTATTGGGCTAGCTCGATATACCCATGGTGACTTTGACTCATGAGAGATAGTTCTTTTATTTATGGCATCTTATATCTGTATGAGGGATCCCATAAGAGCTTTGATCGTCGTATGGTAGTGGCCAAAGATATAATTATGGTAGACTAGGAATAGTTTACTCCTGGCTATGTTCAGTTGATCTTCCTCGGTTGGATGGTTCACCATTTGAGCTGCCTTATTCTTCCACCTTATAATGAAAGCAAAAATGGACTCTTTTGGCTCTTGCTTCGTGGTTTCCAAATCTCTCAGGTAATGTCTAAGTCAGCATTGTACTAAACTACTTTACAAACTCTCTTATAACATCTTCCCATGTGGGGGACTGGAGCTTCATCTAAGGTGAGGAACCAATGAGAAACAGCTCCAGTAAGAGTACTGTGGAACAATTTTATCAATTGATTCTAATTTACTCCATATGGAGTCAACGCCCGCAAGTACATCTTTAAATGAATCTTGTTATCAATGGTCCTGTCAAACTTATCCATCTGTGACATTTTGAACTTGAGGGATAATATCCTCCGGGTTCATGGTTAGGGCACTGAAGTCTAGAGGGTCATAGGCTCTCCTCATCCTGGCAACTTGCGACTTGAGTGTGACTATCTTGTCCTTCCATTCTGGTATGGCTGGGGTTTTTTGTTTCTTCTTCCTCTGACTCATACATCCAATCAAACTCTAGACATTTTTTCTATCATCTTTCTTCTCCTCTTCTTCTTGTTCTTTCCTACCTCTTCTCTTGGTTATCTAATAACCTTGGGTGGTTCGGGATTGTTGCTTGGTCAGGGTAGTGAAACCATTCGAAAGATCCTTCTAGAGTTCACCGATGACACAGACCAAATAAGAGATCTGTGAGAATGCTTCGGCCATTGGAGTTCATGAGAGCTTTCTGGATGAGTCTCGATACCAACCACGCTTAGCCTTAACCGTATAGGAAAAGTCACCAAAAATATAATTATACATACCACAAAGATCGAGTTGACTAACTCATACCTTAACAGAGCTATCGGGAATTTTTCTGGTCTTGGGGATGTTTTTCGAATTTTGGGAAAGGAGGACCAACTAACCGTTCGGTTATCTGGATGGATAATCGGTCGATTGGTTAGTACGGGTAAGGTTTTCTCTAGGAACTTTTTCTTAGGAATTTTCTGAAAGATGAAGTTTTTGTCTAACCATCCAATCTTCTCGACAGATAATCGGCCGGTTGGTTTGGAAATTTTTCTGAAAATTTTCTAGAGGATAAGGTTCTGACTAACTGTCCGGTCATCCTGACAGGTGACCGATCGGTTGGTCAGTGGGTTTTTTCTGGGAAATTTTCTAGAAATTTTTTAAATCTTAAGGTTCTGATTAATTGTCTGCTCATCCTTACAGGTAACCAGCCAGTTGGTCAGTGGGTTGGATCAGGGTATAAACTAGCCATTTTTGAATTTTTCAAGAAAATTGACATATTGACTAACCATCTGGTTGGGAGAATGGATAACCAGCCAGTTAGTCAGGGTCTCCTTTGTTTTTTGCGAAATTACCATTTCAATTTATAGAATGATGGTTGGTTTCCCCGCCAACATGCCATAGGCCAGTACATGTATTCTCCCACCAAATTGCAAGACATTGTATGGTTCGTGTGTGAGTTTTTTTTCCTATAACACCGGTGTAAAGGTCACTCCCATCAGCTCGACTGTACCATATACCTCCCGCCCGTAACTATGAAGTTAATAATGGACAATCACCAATATCTATACAAGTCACTTAATATACCAAGAAATCAGGAGAAATCTTTAGTACGAGGCCATAGAGTTGAGAGCTCAATCGAGAGGTTGCCTTGAGCCCAAGAGGACCAAGTGCCTCAATTGTCGCTCTCGAATGGGTGGGTCAAGGTGAAACGTGCTTGCATGTGAGGTATGGAAATAACAGCACAACTATCACAGTTATGGTATGTTGTACATGCCACCAAATACAAAGAAAACACAACTAGGCCAAAAATTAATTTTTTTTAGTCTAGTCCTCTAAGATTTTAGTCCCTAGCGGAGTCATCACTGTAGCGAACAGCCTCAAAAAATTCCTCGGAAGGATTTTAGGAGTTGCCATCTTATTTGATTTAAACTAGGAAAAATAAGAAAAATCTTAAAATGACTCTAAAGTGTTCAAAAGGACGACTAGCTTGTACACATTGTAACAGAGACAGCACAAAACACAGTATTCGGTGAAAATGGACAGTCACATGTACGAGAAAAATACAGTGGAATAAGAGGTGCATAAAAGTGTTGAAACTGATCTGAGCATGGCATAGAAACCCCATCACGACGCTTAGCTAATTATTGGAACGCATTTTGGAAGGAGGGAGTACATCACATAATACGTAACAGACTCCAAGCTAAAATGTGCTCCATAGAGAACTGATCACCCTTGAAAACAACATTGTTTCGGCTACACCATATAAACCAAAGCAAAACCATCACTTGTTAGACCTGAAAAAGGTCATCTTTACTTTGTGAAATCAGTTTGCGAAGACAATGTAAAATTCAGATAATAGCTGAATTAGTATGAGGAACATCCTGTTTACCCAAAAGTATGAACCCAAATATTTTGCGTTTTAGAACACTGCAAGAAAAGGTGATCATGTGTTTCAGGATGTTGTTAACAAAGTTGACATTGATCAGATATCAGACATTTCCTTTTCATTAGCTCCAAAGCTATTACTAACCTCTGATGCAAAAAGCCACGAAAAATATTTTAGCTTCTCTGGCAGTGGCAGTTTCTAGATTTTATGCCATATATTGTGAGATACAGATCTAAAAATGGAGGTCTTCTGATTCTCCTTATAACATAAAGCTTTGTAAGGTTATATTGTCAAAAAGATACCTCCCATGGCATAAGGCCAGAAGCAAACATCCTTAACACCCAAGGAACTAGTTCTAGAATGAGAAAAACTACTAGTGGAGAGAAAGTAAGGAGTAAAACTGATAGGTTCCATCAGGGTGAGTTTGAAAAAAATAGGCCAGAGATATGCTAGTGTTCATTCGACTCATAATGAAATGGAGACAGAAGTTCAAACAGCATGTCCGGCAGCCACCAATCCATCCAAACTGAATAGAGCACCCATTACCAGTTTTTCACTGTATACCATGCTTACGAGATCGTTGTCCAACTAAAAAAATCTGCCAAGTCCATGATCCTTGTTACGAGTTAAGGCGTTAAGAAAAGATGTTTGACTAAAGTATGTCCTTTCAGAACCCTTGCTAGAAAACTATCAGGATTATTCCAAATTATTTAACAATGCCTGGTTAAATAATTTGAAGTTCCAAAAACCCAAGCCTCCTGAACTTTTGGGTAAACACAAATTAGACCAAGAAATCCAGTGAATTGAATTGTTGGCTTGCATCACTTGACCATCAAAAGCGAACCAAATCTGATCTAATTGTTTACAAATTGCCGCAAGAAATTTGTACACTGACATAGAGTGTACAAGGAAGGAAGAAAGAACTGAACGAATAAGGTTAGCTCGGCCTCCCTTATTCAAAATTAACCTTAACCAGTGCACACCTATCTTGAACCTTCTGGACAATGCTCCTAAAAATCTCTTTTTTGTGCCAGCCACATCCAATTGATGCCCAAATATTTTCCAAAATCCTGCTTCTCTTTAAAGTCAAATGCTTGCTCTAACAAAGATCGAAACTCAGCCAACGCATTACGGCTAATTGAGAGGCTTGATTTCTCCCAATTTGTAGGTTCAATAATTATTTAGAACTGACCTAACCTCAACGTTAGAGATATTTTGAATGACGCTTTTGTGAAAACTCAAGAAGAGATAAACATCATCATTATATATTAAGTAAGTGATAGCCAGAGAAGTCCTTACTACTTTAATGCCCTTGGTATGTCCAAGTTGTTCAGCCTTTACTAAGACCTCGTTAACTAAATATTGCTTCATAAGCAGTATGGATCATAGTTGTCAATATCGTACCGATATTGTTTTTGCCTTCTATTGGTAGTACCCCTTATATTTTGTACCGGTTAAAATATCGATCTGTACTGGTTGTACCGGCCGATACAAGTGATACTGACCTAGAACTATGTACTGGCCGAGATATTTTATTTTGTACCGGTTCCTTAAATAATGTAAACGTAACACACTTTTGTTAAAAATTTTGTAAATTGACCATCTAGAGACTAAATAAAAAACACTCTAAGTTCTTATTTTATTATATCAATCAAAGCCTCTGTACCTTGCTGCTCGTAATATTCACGTAAACTTTGATCATACTTTTATCTATATGATATATTGCTTTTGTGAGCGAGCGCACACACACGCACACAAATAAAAATAGCTTATACTTGAATCAGAAGATGTTATTATTGAACAAACAGATTATTCTTACATAAGAACTTGTGAATGGGATCGTTGAAAAGGAGGATAATCCTAAAAGAGTAATTCAATTGAATAAGTTATTTAGTTTATTTAAAAATTAATGTAATTCAAGTTCTATAGAACAAATAATTTATTCTAGAGAAGCTGTTAGTAAAAAAAATATACGTATATTTTGTTAGTTAGCTACAGTAAATATTATAAATGTATATTATTAATGAAAAATTTGAAACGGTATCAAGACGGTACTGTTACGTATTATTTTATTGAAGAAATGGTACAAACTCTCTGGTACGATATATATATATATATATATATATATATATATATATATATATATATCATATACTTTTAGCGACCAAAGTGAATGAGAACAACATTTCCCAAAATTAATTGAGAATATGCCAAAGACATTAGAGTGCGGTTTAACCGTCCTTTATCTCCGAATCTGAACTGGCCCCGACACTTTCTGTCTTGTGTAAAGCCAAAGTTGTGGAACCCTAAGATAAAGTCGCCTGTTTGGGAGGGGGGGCGAGCTTAATCGAGCTTGAAAGAAGGAAAAAAATGGTTTTTTACTTCAAAGCTCGACCCGAGGCCGGCGACTACACCATCTTTATGGGCCTCGACAAGCACGAGAACGAAGAGCTCATCAAATTCGGTTTCCCCGAAGACATCTGGTACATATATGTTTGTGTGTATGTGTATTTTCTTTTTTGATCTGAATCATGTTATGGTTGCAATTTCGTACGATTGCCAATATAATTTAGCAAGTTTATAGAGGGATGGACTGCGTTTTGCCGGTGAATTGTGTTGTTAATAGTTCCAAAAAGTCAAAAAGGTCTTTAAATTGAACTCAAGTAATATTTACATGTCGAAACTGTTGTCTAGGAACTTGAGAAAAAGTCAAATTAGACGAAAATTGTGAAATAGAGGGAATAATTTGCTTTTAACTTGCAGTTTTCTTGCTATGGTTATATCTTGTTCGACTTTGGTTAGTGCAATTTTGGGGAAAAAAAACGCTAGCAAAAACTCGAAAAAGGATTTTGAACTGAACTCAAAGAGATTTACATGTAAAAATTGTTCCTCAGGAACTTGGTGAAAAAATCGAAGTAGACAAAAATTACAAGCAGGGGAGTTATCTGTTTATAACTTGTAATGTTCGTCCTATGTTCCTATTTAATTTGACTTTGATTAGTAGATTATTTGTTATAACTCCTTGTGAAAGCCTTTTTCAGTTTATAAAATTAACTCTCAGTGTTTCTTATGCCTGTCATGCATCTCTAATGAGACCACTTGCTCCAGCCATCTGGTTGCAACGTGTTAGACGAGATTCCTCAAAAGCTGTCCATCTCGCTACCTCTGATCAGGTCCTGGAACGAAAGGTCTCACCACTCTGAAAGAGAGATAGCGCTTCAGGCAACCAGCAACGCGTAGCTTGAGGGGCTGAGTGAAGTTACCAGTTTAGGAGCAGATGTCCCTAGATTTTATATGATGATCACAGTTCTGTCAAAGTTCTTACACGTGCACATGGAGTTCTATGTATAGGCTTTTCTCTCTTTTTTCTTGTCCGCAGAGTAACTTGATGAAGCTTTTAGTTGTTTCAAGTGCGATTTGTGAGAGACGTTTAGGAGGCTTGAAATTATCTGTCATGTGTCGTTGATAGTGAGATGGATGAGATTTTGGATAGACTAGGTGCGCAGAAGAGCCACTCTGAAACTATTGTCCAAATTCCCTAGGTTATTGCAACTTGTATCTCGTCAAGCTTGTTTTTTGAAGTGGGTTAAGTCTCTAGTAATGCTACATGTATTACCTGATGGAAGTGAAGGCTGGGAGCTAGAATGCTTAATCCTTCATTTAGTTCAATCCTTCATTTAGTTCATTATTATTTAAGGTTAATATCTTAATGAGCAGGACTGTTTCCATGGTTGGGCAGTTAGAATAGTACTTATTATGCTTCTTCTAAATCGATATCTTTGGCTAGCACTTTCCTTGGAGAAGCTTTTGCCAATCATCTGCCCCTGAAGGTTGTCTATATTCCATAATTGGCTGCTGATTGTGCTATTGTAATTTAACAACCTTGGAAAGTGTTTCAAGTGTTGGAGGTTTAGGTTCATGAATAGAAAAGATAGTAAGGGCATGCTTCCTTAGTCGGAGGGATTTTATGATTGATATTGACTTTTGCAATATTTAGAGGTTATGCCTTGACCCTCTGCATATCGGTTGCAAGCGGTCAGGATAAGATGAAAAAGAGAAGAGAGATTTCTCCTGTAGGCTTTAAATAGTCCTTATGGAGGAAGAGAAACAGGAGATTGCTTACTGCCCCACCTGCATAAGCTTCATCTTTTGTTTTTTATCCTTCTTCCATACCTTAGTAAAGAGATACGGGTTCATGATCTTGGTTTAAACTTGAGTAAGCACAGAGTTGTAGTTATCTTATAATTTACCTCCCGATGTGTTAGAGTCCTCGAGTCTGTTTATATTGTGATTAGACTTTACCACAGTTTAAGATTCTCCTGCACAGGCTTCACTTTTATTTCTAAGCCTTCTATTATTACCTTCATCAGTGAGGACATCTCTTGTTTTTATCAGTTACGTTTTGTGCTCAAATGAATAGTGCAGAACTACATATTAGTGGATAAATCCAAAAAAAAAAAAGATTTGACAAATTTGGATATTGTATTGATACCTTGGGTGCTCTCACGGAAAAAGAATATGGGGGAGGATTAGACATAATTAGCTCAGTAATGCGCAAAATAGGTGCAGGATATGGTTAACGATGGACAATGACTTTCTCACTTCAGTTGATGGGTGTGGATAAGAAGCTAGTTTAAGAGGCAGTTAGTTGATAGCATCATATGTCTGTAGGAGATTAAATGACTTAGGGGATAGGGAGAACAAGTTGTAAGCTAGCATGAGCAGAAATGGGCAGAAACTGTACTCTAGATAAGTGCCTAAGACATCCGAGACTAGGCGTGAAAAGTTATAACTTTATTATACCAGTTGACCTGGTAATGGCATAGCAGACGGTCAGTATCATTGGCAGATATGTCCCGTGGGTAGTACCTTGGGAATTCTGCCAAAAAGGAATTTTGTAGCATATGGACGAGTGTGCTTTTTTCAATAAAAATGGATGTGTATGCCTAGGGAAACCACCTTAGGGAAGTTCTTGAAGGAGCAAATCATTGTGGGGATTTTGAAGTACTATTCAAGGCGTAAAGTGGGATTATGGATGTAATTGGTAGAAGATACTATTGGTTTTGTAGTGGACAATGGATTGAATTCCTTCTTTTAGAAAAGATGCACACTTGATTAGGATTGCGGTGATCCACACAGTAGTCTGGTTGTTACTTTCTTCTATAGGAGGGATCGAGCTTTATGTAAAGTTGTGAGTCATCCGCAGAAAGTGCATGGCCGCACAACATAGGTAAATGATGCTGAAGATTTATATTGGAAAAGGGAAGGTGTGCGATGTTCGTGTGCTATGCGGTAGCATTTGGGGGGAAAGGAGGAGTAGAGACTTCAGTTATGTCAAGTGCATCAGGGGTCTGAATCAGTGACTATATGTAGAAGAAGATGAGTTTAAAGAGAGATGGAGGAACTATTAGTTATTTGATGGAGAAAAGGAATCGGAAAACCTCGTGATTCTTTGGAGAATACTGATTGGATATAGATGTGGATATCTAGAAAAATTGGATGTAGAAAGCTTTATGCCTTTATGAACATAAGAGAGGCTACCTGACCGGATGGTAGTCCAATAAAGGCCTGGAGATCTTCAGGTGGCCTGGGCTTGATTGGTTGACTAGGTTGCTTGGTATTCCCGGTTTTTAAATTTTTTAGTTCAGGTTGATTATTTCATCAATGTTGCAATTTTCACTTAAAAATATACTGCATAAATGAATATGCCGCTAACTGCAGATAACAATCTGCAGTGCAGTGAATATGATGGCATATCTTTAGGAAAATATAGAGCACAGCCTTGTCTCTCTTTCCCTCTTTGAAACCCATCCTCGCTACAATTCCAACAAAGTTTATCTCGTTCCGCTCCAGGCTCCGTAAAACTGACAATGGCTTCGTGTTACCTTATCATCTTCCGAAGGAACTTTAGAGGTGTTGTCCAATTGGTAAATCTCAAATTATATTGAATGTGTAATTCTCCCAACGAGTATCTGGTATCTCCCTTTGTTAACTTGAGAGCCAGCACCCAATTAAAGATATGGCATCTTAGCGTACCGGCTTCTGCTAACAGGTCAAGAACATATATCTCTGGGAAACAAAGATGGATCTTGGAGAGAATGCGACCTCCATGCCAAGAAATTATCAGAGAAGGCCTAAACTGTTAACTTTAATTTCTCTTGCCAATTAAGACTTGAGAGAAAATACCTCTTCCTTATCGAAGAGGCTTAAATCTTTAATTTCAAAATCTCTTGCCTTGTAAGACTTGAGTGAGGAAACTTCATCTCTTGTCATCACCTGTAACAACAATATCATCAACATTAGGCTAAGAGAATGGTAGTCTTACCATTGACTCATTTGATGAACATGGTATTATTTTGCCCGGCCTTCTTTGTAGCCAAACCTCAACATGTACAGAATTTGTTGAACCATGCCTGTGGAGACTGCTTCAACCCATACAAAGTCTTCTTGAGTTTACAGACTTTACCATCTGTAAGCCCGAAGGTATGTCCATGTATAATTCTTCCAAATCACAATGAAGAGATGCATTCTTCTCATCTAACTGTATGATATGCCACCTCTTATTAGAAGCACAAGAGAGAAGTGTTTTTACCAAGTTCATCTATGCTATCGACGCAAATGTATCTTGGTAATTGATGCCATAAGTCTGATTGTAACCCTTAGCAACCAGCCTGGCCATGAGCCTCTCGACGGTACCATTCTCATTTTGCTTCACCTTATACACCCATGTCTGATTCTTCTTAAAGGCATTCATGCCTCTATCATGGTTGTTATCCAGCTAGATTATGCATTACCGTAATCCCTAAACCCTATACCCTTGGTAACAAAGATTATATGAAACAAATTAGCGAATATTGGGTACAAGCCCAAACTCCTTGCCTAACAGCAGTTGGAAGGCTAGAGTCATCAATTGTAGGGAAATCTGAGTTCTTTCCATTTTGTGAACCAGTAGAAGAGGCTGGAGATGGATCTGGAGAAGATGATTGGCATGGCATACCCTTAAATCCCCTTGCATGTAGTCTTCAACCCTCGCCTTTCGTTTTTCTCCTTGTCAGCAGGTTTCTCTTTCCCACATTTTTCTTGCACCTGATTCATGACAGATGTAGACTGCCTCCTTGGAGGATCACAGACAGTAGACTTCCCCTGAGAAGGATCCTGAATTGAAGACAGACACAGGAGTAAAGAACTCAAGACCTCTTTACAGTACTACTATGCCCCTGAAGAGATGAGAAGGTAGGGTAAAAGGACTCGGTCTCGCAAAAGGTAGCATCACTGCTGACAAAGATCCGACGAGACTGGAGGTCATAGCACATGTAACCCTTCTGAGCTGGAGAATATCCAGCAAATAAATGCCTGGTATCCCAAGGATCAAGCTCACTCCAGGAACTGTTGTTGGTATGCACATAAATAAAGCAAATAGGCCCTAAAACCTGAGGTGGAAGGGAGAGAAGGGTTGCCTCAGAAGAAGAAAAACTGGGGTTAGGAATTGAAGAACAATTGAGGGAAGACGATTAATAAGATATTCAGCAGGTACTTGAAAGTAGTCTTCTAACTTCTTAAGCAGCCAAAGCACTCCAAACCATGGATTTGGCAAGGAAAGCTATTGGGTATGAAAGCCCCATGATTTTCCAGTCTTGTAGAAGAGAGTAGGAGTAACACAATTTATCAGAGAAGACAGGACAGTAAAAACAGAAAGCATAGCTGATTGACTTATGGCATTTCCAGGGCCTTAAAGTACCACCAAATTAGAGGTGTCAAATGGGCCGGGCTTGGGCCGGCCCAGCCCAAGCCCAACGGGCCTCCAGCAAAACGGGCCGGGCCCGGGCCAGTGGGGCTGCCAAACTGGCCGGGCCGGGCCAGATTGGGGGAAATCTGGGCCCAGTCCAAGCCCTGGCCTGGGCCCATTTTTTTTTTTTTGTTATTCAAAGTAAAGGCTTTAGGGTGATTATCTTGACTGCATGTTCCTAGCTTATGTACCAATGCAGCTCAACTCTCATCTCCTAGACCATTTGTCATCACCAAATCCAGTAAACTCACCACCTTCATTCCAATATACTTGGTATACCCCGTCTAAAATATCCTTTCAGACAAAAACAAAGGAAATGAAAATGGATGTTGCAAAAATAGAGACAATGAACATGATATATATTGACACTAAAAGATACAGTATGTTACAAAAAATTGAGTAAGTTGTCTGTTGGAATGGAATAACTACCGAACTTCCCCATCCTCACCAAAGTCCCCGTCATTCTGCTCTTCATAATCACCATTCCTGTGAGAACCATTCCAAGAATTTCGCTTGTGTCTCTTGCGCCTGCTATCATAATCTGCCTCGGTTGTGCCTCCACACTGCTCCATCTACATCAGATTATATTTGCAGGTTACAAAACGCTAATGCATAGAGGAGGTGTATTAGTCTTCATGCACAGCAAGGAAAAATTAGGATACCTGCTTTGGTTTTTTATGCTCAACACTGTGTCTCCGGGAACTCTTAGACCTATCTTACACATTTTCATCCAAGCTCACGTTATCCAAAGAACTCTGATGGCGCTTCCTATGTTTCTTGTCTTTGTCCCTTCCCGATCTTTTGTTCTCTTCCAAACTATGAGATTCAGCTCTATTATCATTGTCACTGTCTGTTGCATCCTTCCTAGGTTTCTCTTTCCCAGTTCCCCTCTCTTTATCCCTTCTCTCTTTGCCAATTCCGGGCCAAACCTGGGCCAACCCAGGCCAAACCCGGGCCAATTCTGGGCTTAAGTTATTGAAAAATCACCGTAATAGCATGAAGTTTCGACCAAAATCTTGCCAAAATTAGGCCCAATGGCCAGAGAGTGATGACGCCCGCAGCTGGACTCAAGAAGTTAGCATATCTGGTGCACTTTTCAGTGCCGAGAAGCCCCTCACTGTTCCAAAGTGATCGCCTGCTAGTTGGTATCAGACTCTAATACTTAGGGTTAGATACCACAGGAGGGCATGGTTCACAGGTTTGCGTAGCAAATTAAATCTAGGGTTTTTGGGTTAGGTTCAAGAGGAGGAAGCTATGTTACATGGACTCGGTACGAGCGTCTGAGTCGGATACATGTCCAAGTGTCGGATCCATCTATTTCTCAAAACTAAAGACACAGGAACACGTCAAAGTGTTCCTATCAATTCTTGTATTTTACTTATTCCTTAGTCTGAGTGGTGTTTTAAGTTACGTAAATCGTTTTAAATTAAATTGAGATCATCTCAAAGCCGTACGAGCTAAAAGAAACATTATAATATAGTGTTCTTAGTGGCAGATCCTACGGGATGTGTCAGACAGATATCCCCGTACCCATGTCCAAGCGTTGACTGTCTGACACGGGTACTTCAAGCATTTTGAAGTCTCCGTGCAACATAGGGAGGAAGAAGAGAGAAGAGAGAGGGTTTGTGTATCTTATGTATCACACCCAAAATATTCTATATATTTTACCTGTTTGTGGTATTTAATGCTCATCAAAGTTATAGTGTAAACCCTCTGTATGTTCAGTTTGTTAGTTCCTTAAGTCACGGTGGGTTAGTTTTAGTGGTTTCCATCATATCTTAATTTATGTGATAACCCCTTCTTTTAATTAGTAGTACTTTTCACAGGGTTTATTCTACCGCAGGTTTCATGTTGATAAAATGTCTTCGGCCCATGTTTATGTGAGGCTGCACAAGGGGCAGACTATTGACAATATATCTGAAGCTCTTTTGGAAGATTGTGCTCAACTTGTCAAAGCAAATTCTATCCAAGGCAAGTACTATAATACTTGCCATATTTACTACATCATGTCATAGTTTTTTTTATTTTCATTTCCTGGAGTGGAGTGGGGTTAAAGCCACAACGTTTTTTGCTACATTTACGTCCTTACAAAATTATCTATCACAAAAAGTAAACAACTCTTGCACATTTCGTAAGATTTAACCTTACCTGTCTTTAACCAAGTATCTTCATATTTGACTGGTCATACTTATAAAAATGACAATCAATCTCGGCTGCCAGGGTTTATTGGGTGGTTCTTTTTTTTTTTTTTTGGGTTGGGGGGAGGGGGTGCTCTTTGTTTTATATGAATCATCTGACAAAACCCTTTTGAGGATTTAAAGTTTTATCTGGTTGTCAATGCTGTTATCTTTTTTTCTGCTGGGGACATCTATGTCCTGACGATAGGTGTGTTCTTCCTTGATTGAAGTTCAAAGTCATCCTTTGATGTTGTTTATACTCATCAATATCTTTTTTTCTGCTGGGGACATCTATGTCTGAAATTGTTTTATGGCAGGGAACAAGGTGAACAATATTGATGTTGTTTATACTCCTTGGCAAAATTTGAAGAAGACTGCTTCCATGGATGTTGGCCAAGTTGGTTTCCACAATTCAAAGATGGTGAGATTCTTTTGCATATGTTAATTCTTGTAATAATCTCCTTTTGGATATAGTGCTTTTAAGTTATTAGTGCTGACTACTAACAATCTTTGCCTGATGTTGGTGCTCTCTTCAGGTCCGCACCGTGAGAGTGGAGAAGCGAATAAATGAAGTAGTTAATAGATTAAACAGGACAAAAGTGGAAAGGAAACCTGATTTGAAAGGTATCATATGGTCTCTCCTTCATATTACATTACTTGAACTTGGCTATCAAAAGTGTCAGCAATAAATGCATGAATTGGACTTCACTAACAACCTGTGTCTAAAATAATTCATCTATGAAACTGGACATAAAAATGTGCTCCCTCCATCGCAAATATATTCATCGTGATTGACTGACACAAAGTTCAAGAAAATTGGTTAATTCTCTTGAGTTTCCAGTTTTAACTTTTGCCTCTAAAGTCAATTATAATGGACCCATCATTCTCTCACACACGTCATTCTCTCATATCTGCTCTTCTTTCTGCTTTTATCTCCATCTTCAGTCACTAATTCAAGTATTAATTCTTGTTCTAGACGAATTTTTAGTCTTGAAGACACTTGCTGTACTCCACTTTCTACACAACATGATTTCCAGTGATTTGGTGAAATTGGTTCTCATTCAGGAAGACCCATTTCTTCTAACACGTCGCTTGACGACGGAAGCAAAAGAACCACAATTGTAATTACCTCAAAAAACACCACCCAGAGCCATCATAATTCCTCCCAAAGATTACCATCATCATTCCTCAGACCTAGATCTGCAAAAAAATAAAAATAAATTTTGAAGTCAAAAGTTTTTCATGGAAAAAAAAATCTGAAATTGAAATGTCACCTCATTTATAGCTTCGATCACAAAATCATTCATAAAGCAAAATCTGGAAATCAAATTTTGATCTAACCGAATGATTAATGTCTTAAAAGTCTAGAACCTGAAATCTTCTAGAAAATCAGATCTGAATTGCTTTATGAATCATTCATAAAGCAAGATCAGGTTTGAGTAAGTTATATATTTAGATTGTATTGGATTGCAGGAGAAAAGATTTCTTTTATGTGTTTGAACGATGAATGAAATGAAAGGTAATAGGATTCATGGGCAACTCAGTATGAATGGAGAAACAAAGGGAGACATGTTAGGCTTGTTATGGTGATGCTGCTGGCATTTGGGTAATTGTGTACTGGGCGCATTGGTGCTGAACCGACCAACACTGAAACAGAACAGGCACAATAGTTATGGTTATATATAGTTAAATTGGTCTTAGCCTCTTTGGCAATGAATTGCGAGAAGTTGAGGTTTTGGACTTCCACGCTTAAAGTACAAGCGGATGCAAAACCAAGTACTATCTTACTTTGAGCTGTTTTATAAGGTCAAGGATCTAAGAAACTGATGGCATTTCCCCGAAACATCATAACAATTAATCTCAAATCCCTATTCGCGGAAATTGCTTATACATGAAGTTGCGAGCCCACAGCTCATCTTTTTCCATATGTTGTACAAGGAACATTTCTCCTCTCTGTTTTGAACCCTTTCTTAGGCTATTGCCTTTAGCTGTTAGATTTATGCGGTTTTTTTGGAGGTTCTCTAAGAATTCCACTGGCCTTGAGTGGTTTGGTTCCTGATAATAATAGAAAAGGAGAGGGTTAAATAAGATATAATCACATTTGAATAGTAAAAGGAATTGAAGGCTTACACTTTCTTTCCAATTCCAATTCTGTGATTTCAACAAGGACACCGTCAAATCATTTGGTTCCATTTCCACTGATTTTGGTGATCTATGGTGAAGTCACTCAATATGAAGTCGCAGTGTTTATTTAACATCACTTGCTCTTTATCTGCTTCTATGGCACTTGCTCTCTATGGCATGACAAGTTATTTTCTTTGTGCGTGTGCAGCTGAACGCGAGGCTGTAAATGCAGCTGAAAGAGCGGAGAGGAAGCTACAGCTTAGAGATAAAGTTAGTATCGCACCCTGTTTTCTCATTCCAGACAAGTTAGAATGTGAAATCTACCATCATGTGCCTGCTGTGTGTGCTTCAGTATTTTAGTGCTGCTGCTTTTGCTCTTTGGTATTTAGGAGCAGCATCAATGGTAAATATGCCAAACTTAAAGTAACTTTGAAGGCAGAAAAATATCCTAAAAAAATGACCTGACAAACCATCTGGTACAGAATAGCTGTTTTTTGTTCTAGGAGTGGATTGACGTGGTTTTTACTATTGCTTGTACAAGTTGTACCTCCAGTTGACCCAAGTTTTATTCTACACGTTTCTTATTACGTCATGCTGACCCAATTGCAGAAACGGCGGGAGGAGATAGACAGGCTTGAGAAGGAGAAACAGGCCGATGTACGGAGCTACAAAAATTTGATGGTAGCTGACAAAATGACATCTAATAAAGACATTGCATCAACCCACAAGTCCTTGCAAGAAATGGAAGAGGACTTCATGTAAACGCTTGCGGAGTTTTCTGTCCTAAACCTGCCATTGAATTGGAGGTTTGAGACTAATGCCGAAATGAAAAGATAAGGGGGGGAACTTAAAACAAAAGTAAGGAGGGAGAAAGATTGGTTAGGTGAAGTGGGGTGGGGTGTTTGGTTGAAACTGCTGGAGGTTGGTGGTCTGTTATCTTATTGTGTGATCTCAAGCGTGAATATCGTCACCCGGTGAGATGAAATTCAGTCCTGAACCTATTAATTTGGGTGTTAATAATCTGTAAGACCAGAGTGGATTTGCAACTTGGGAAGAAGAGGAGCTTGTTCTGTATGAACAGGTTGACTACTTGGATAATGATGATAAATACGGCTTTAAAATTTTCTTTTTGCTGTGTTAAGTATTTTAATATGCTATCTATTTAAGAAATTGGTCTGCACAGGTGTGAGTTGTGCTTTAGTCATAGGTTACGCTCCTACTTGTGCCACATGCCAAAAAAAATGAAGTTAGTAATTTGAAGTCTTAAAAGGTCAAGCATGCCACATAGGTGCTTAGTAGCAACATTTTGTGAAGGGGATTTTAAAATTTGGAAGCTATACATTTCGGTAGTATTTGGCATAGTTCTTGTTTTCAGTATTGTAGATTGGAGGGAAAAAAATTCGTTTGATAGACAATCAGTTTTTAAAATGGGGTTGTTTTTAAAATTTTCATTTTGGAGTTTTGGAATTTGTTTTGAGATCTAACCATCACACTTCACTAGAAGCGATTTGTTATCCATATTTTAAAAAACTCATTTTAATTTATAACTTTTACCACTATCACTACTTACCCTTTAAACCCTCACCATAACTATTACCAGCAGACAACAACCGTCACCATTCAGCCGCTGCCCCAACCACTTTACCTTAATCACTCCACTATTGTACACCTCTGCCCCGTTGTCACCATCCTACCGATGTCACAAGTAACAAATCTCTTACATTGCTACCATAATCCTGTCGTTGCCATCGACAGACCAGTCTCATTGCTGCTACCCCACCACCATCGCTACCGCACAAGTCTGCTCCACCATTGTGTCGCATCAACCAAGCGGACACCGCAACCACCATCTTAACCATCAAGCACCACCACCACCACCACCATCTTAACCATCAAGCACACTGCTATAACTGCTGACGATCGATCAACTTCAGAGAACATCACAATCCTACAACACCTCAATCGGAATCATCACAGGACTCCCAACCACTTGTCGTTGATCTCGCCACTGCCGTCGACACCGTCGATTGTCACTACCATCTCTCCACTGCCGTCGATTTCATTAGATCTGATTTTTGGGTACCAGTATAACTCCGTTACGGTTTTGGCAGTAGTCGTGATGGCTAGTGGTTCTGGCTATAGGCAGCGGTGATATTGTGATGTGATGGTGTTGGTTGGTTGTAAAGGAGACAGATGTTTTGGGAAGAATGAACATAAAGGAAAATAAAATCCTCTTAAAAGAAATAAAAATTAAAAATTTACAAATTAATTTATCAAACATCTACTTTTTTTTTTCAAAAACAAAAACCACAACTAGTTCCGATTTTCGTTTTTCAGAAGACCAAAACTAAAAACTATGATGTTGTCAAACAAACCCTCTTTACAGTATTTACTAATTAAAGTTGTTTCGGTGCCACTTTTAAACAATTCTTTACGTGCGCTATCGGCACGTTACACCAAAAGTGGTGTTACACCGTCTCCATGTAAATCAGTCGGGTGCTTGAATGGAGGTCAATTTGTTAGTCCAGAAAGAAATGATGAAGGATGATTGAAGAGACAAGGATGAAATGCACACCACCGTGTCATCTGTTTTTTCATTAATGCTGGTGGCGGCGGCAGAGGCTGGTAATGAAAAGGGCAAGAAAAGTAATTTGGAAAAGGAAAAAACAAGAAAAAAAATGGAAGAAAAGGGTGTAATATTTAGTTGAATAATGGCTAATTACACACGCTCTCCTCGTGACTTGGGTGAGCTGCAACGACACCTTTGCTTAAATTTTTTGACAAACAACTCTAGTGGTTTACAGGTAGGGGGGGGGGGGGGGGGGGGGGGGGGAGGGGCGACGAGGAGGTGCTGATGGGGGCTTACATGTGGTGGTGGTAAATGGGCTAGGTTTTTAACGCCCTTTGGAAGCGTTAATATCAAATAAATAAAGTTAAAAAATTTTAAAATATGAAAAAGTCTTCCAAGTGATCATTCAGACATTTACTAATCAATCCCAATGATACATTAACAAGTACCATAGCGGCCTAAAGCAATTATATGATCCCAAATTACTTAAAAAAGAGTACCAAAAATAAAATCTAAATATTATTTTCAAAATGTCAATACTAATTTCTGATGTAAAACTGTTAACTCTCAATCACACAGCTAGTCCTGTTATCCGGTCCACTTTTTATTGATAACCTGAAAGCAAATAATAATGGAGTGAGCCAAATGCCCAGTAAAGACGCTCAACAGACCGACCAAAAGGGAATACAAAAATATTCGAGAAAACAGAATTGCGGACGTATAGAATATTAATAAAACAGATACGAAACAGAAATTCAAGGTACAAAGTATGTTTTCGCGCAAAGACATAATTTTAAATTATCAGAATATATCTTTGTACAAAGACAGACACTAGAGAGTAATTCAGATTAAAGGTCGCACATGCTATCATTGACACGTGGGACAGGGTCCAGAAAGTAAGATCGTGATCTCTAACTCATCCCACTGAGCTAGCCTACGTTTCAATCCACGTGGATAAGTTGGAAACAAAAACGTCACACACACTGTTACATGACTCACATAATTTTTCTACGTTTTGTTCAATAAATTAGGCGAGACACTAACAAGCTGCCCAGATCATGTAAACTAATGGATCAATTACACCTTGCAGCCCACGGCTCACAAAAGTGTCACTTGTTAGTCACGCAACTCCAAAGTAACGTGACAAGACTTTACGAAAATTGCGAAGCATTTCAAGTGGAATATTTCAATAATTTTATAAATTACTCGGAAGTACACTTGTACTGAAAAGAATAATAAAAAAATATATTTAATAAAAGTGGTGGCAACTAAATCAGAGTTTGTGATAGCTAACTGTAACTAAACCAAGAAATAATACTGCTTTGGCACATAAATGAGATAACAAATTAAGTACCACCCAAGTTCATAGCTCGAATGAAATAGTTTATTGCATTGGATGGGAGCCAAAATGTGTGGCAGGAGAAGAAAACAAGTAGAGATGATAAAACACAAGAAGTCATGCATGTCCATTACATGCAAGAAGCCCGGGTGTAAAGGGCGGAGAAAGGGGTAAATGCACTTTGCCCCCCTTTACTTTAGGACGGTTGCAATATGGCCCCCTCTTCTAAAAAAAGTTGCACTAAACCTCCCTGCATTCATTAAAACTGTGCAAAAAAAAAAAAACGGCTGTAACTGAGCTTGTCGAAATGTCACAACTACCCTTCTTTTAAACATAATTAAAAATCTGTTCTCAGACCATTTGAGCCATTTGTGGTGGGTGAAGGTGGTGGTGAAGGGAGAATGGAGAGAAGTGCAAGGACAGGCGGCGGCGGCGGCGCTGGCTTGTTGCTGCCGCGGGTGGCGAAGGGAGAGAAGAGGAAGGAAGAGAGGGGGGTTAGCGTCGCTGACAGGGGGAAGGGGGACTGCCGGCGGAGCGCGGGGCTGTTGCGGCCGTGGGGGGTGAGGGGAGAGAAGAGGAAGGAAGAGGGAGGGGGGCTACCGACGGAGCAGAGTTGTTACAGCAGCGGGGGTTGGCATCGCCGATGGGGGGAGGGGGCTGCCGGCGGAGAGCTCGGTTGTTGCGGCAGTGGAGGGCGGGGGAGAGAAGAGGAAGGAAGAGAGAGGAGGGGGTCGACGTCGTCGACGACAGAGAGTGGGGCTGCCGACGTGAGATGCCAGGGTTGGCAGCGCAGGGGTGATAAAGATTAGGGTTTTCTGTGGGGGAAGGGGAAATTAGGGATTTGGAAGGGCACGGTCGGGTCAGTCGGGGTATGGATCGGCCTATGGTTGTGAGGAAAGGGGCGGGTGCGGGTCGGGTTATATGGGTTCGGGTTATACCCATTGAATTTTTTAAAATTCAACTTTTCGTTTTTTTAAAAAAAAAATTATGTTGGTCTTTAAAAGGAAGGTTTGCAAATGAGTTGAAATGAAAATGGTCACTTTTTGCAAATTTTCTAGGGTTTGCAAATGAAGTAAAATGAAATTGGTGGTTTTTTTGGGTGATATTTTGCAAGTCTTTAGTATTTTATTAGGTCAAAAGGGTAGTTTCGTCCTAAAATTACAGATTCTAGGTTCCAAATATTTCCCGCTAAAAAAGGTGTTAACTTGGATGGAAACCGTTATTTTTGCACAGTCTTGATGAATGCAGGGAGGTTTAGTGCAACTTTTTTTAGAAGAGGGGCCATATTGCAACCGCCCTAAAATAGAGGGGGGCAAAGTGCATTTACCCCACGGAGAAATCATGAGGCTAAATGAATTGGAATAACAGAACCTCACACCCACAGAAGCGGTGATGACGCAGCAGAAGCCACTCACATTACGAGGTCAATACACAGTTAACACGAAAAACCAAACAAGAAGGAAAACAAAGGGAAAACAGCCATGGTGACGGCTGAACGGTTCCACGGCATGAAAAATGAGATTAGCCCAAACGATCAAAGTTTTACTAGTAAACTAGACTGTGCTAGTAACGAAATTCAAGGCAGCAGAACAATAACTTTTAAGCACAATTGTGTACAAACAGTAGTTTCATTAATCGAATTCACGGAATTTTTTCTCGAATCCTAACACAATTAGATTGAATAATTAAACCCTTGAACAGATGATTGATCTAACACTAATTTAGATTTCAAAAAGTAAAACCTTACCTTCAGTTGTGTAATTCAATCCAAAATTTTGATCTTATAAATTAATTATATCAAAATTCCTAAAAAATAGTATACCCAAAAGTTATAATTAGGGTTCTAACAATAATAAAAATTTGTAAGATTTCAACTACAAACCTCCCACAATACAGATAGTGACAAAATAGAAGTCGGATCATGTCTTTGCCAATCTGCAGTGTCGTGGGAACATGAACCTCAATTATAATGAATCAGAATCTTCAAAAAAGAATTTCTTTAGACGCAAAACGTGCATCAGGTTGGGTGTGGGGTTGAGCTGGGGCGTGGGTAAGGCTACATTATGGCTACAAGTGGACTCAAACATGCCCACTTGGTTCTGACTCTTCAATAAATATTAGAGGCGATGATAACTGCTCCTAGTAAGGATGCAACCCTGGCCTACTGTTAGCCATGTGCCCATGAATGCACTACATACCACAGTCCTGAGAGAAATTAAGAATCCTGATGCTCACAGAAGATTGGCATCCAGTAATGGACCACAGTAATATTATAACATGGTTTGGGAGATGCTTGGGGACTTTTATTTTTTAACTCAAGCTACAAGACGAGAAACGAAAGAAATTAATAGAATTTTCCACAAATATTTCTGCAAAAAAATAGATTCACTTTTCTCTTCCCGTGTCTGCTCGGAGCAGAAGCGTCTTTGATGGTGCCAGTGTGAGGGACAGATAATGAATTCTCAGTGGCAAAGTGTTGAAATAATGTCTCAAGAAATGGCACAAGCTCAAGGCCTATTCTAGCAACCCTGAGGAGCATGATTCGGTGCCAATGAGTTGCAGAAGTGCTTGACATGTTAAGCCTCGTACTTGCAGAGGTTCTCGAAACCCATGTAATCGTGATGCTGAATCTTCACGATCATGTTTGAAATGCCAACGCCACCTGCCATACAAATCGAAGATGGACGGCATAAGAAACAGAACGTCAAATTGGCACTGGCAGGCAGATATTCGAAGTAGCAAACAGCTTATGAAACAGAATGCTGGAATCGCAAGAACTTCACGTGATCATAAATTCACTAATCCAATTGATCACGAAGGTTGGTGCTCACCTAATGAGATTGCGCTCACAAAGATAGTAAAGGCCAGAATGAAGATGATTAGGGATGCCCTTCCTAGGATATTGATCAGTCTTCTCACAACATGTTGTCCAATGAAAGCAGCAACTGTTGCCCAAGCAAGAAAGTAGAGAGCTGCCAAATCCATTAAATTTTTCTTAGTTCACCAGAAACTCGATTGCAGTTCACTCCCTCTTTAAATCCAAATCAGTCTTACTTTTCCTTCCGTGAGGCCGCTACTAATGAATACCTTTTTCAATCAACTTGCTTCTCGAGGGAAGAAAGGAAAGGAAGGAACACCAGCTTAGAGAAAAATTGTTGTTGGGAAAAGCACTCACCATATGGAACTGGAAAACGTTTTATAAGGTAATATTCTACGACAGACATTGACGAGGAGAACATCATAGCAAAGGTGGCCGTGGCACTTGAAACCTGCACAATGTATATCAAGAGGTTCAAGGCCACATATAAACATACTTTTAGAGCTTATAAAAAAGGAACATGGGAGTATAAAGATCTGCCATTAACCAACTTTTAGTTGGTATCGGAACTCTGATTAGTACTCCTCCAGGGCAGCCAGGATAAACAGAAAAATGGCTATGATTTAAAAGTTAATCGCATCAATCTTATATTAGTTTCTAAAACTACCACAGGAGTTAGAAATGACAGCACGCACTCCATAGCAATTGAGATAATTTTCCATCGAATAACGGTGGCTGGAGTAGTACACTGAGCAGTCATGGCACAAGAATGCTCATGGAAAAGTAAAGAGGCAGGACCTGGACAAGGACTGAGCCACTTCTGTTGTGGTCTTTGAAAATGCCCTCATCAGAAAGGTTCCTTGACAAGAAAGAAGTAAAGAACGAAGGTGGAAGTAACTTCGAGCCAACTATTCGGTCTCTGTGCCCCTTCTGCTCCCTCTCCTTTCCCCTAAATTTTTTTACTTTTTCCCTCTTGCTAGGCCTCTAGTTTCTTACCTCCGTGGAAAACACCAACTGACTAGCAAATGAAAGGAAAACAATAACCTGCCACTTCCATAGTTTATTTTTGAAGAAGCACAAACTCACCTGAGGAGGGACTCCCAGCTCCAAAAATAGTGGACCCATGATAAATCCTCCCCCAAGACCAAGCAGCCCCCCAACCATACCAGCCAGAACACCACAGGAGCAATAAAGAATCAGCTGGTGCACTCGCAGGCTGGAGCCGTCAGCTCCCTTGGAGGATATTACTCTCTTTCCCTTGTACAAGCTAATCGCCTCATAACCAGATACTCCAAAAGAAACTGGAACCTACACGAGGTGAATGGATTCAAAACAGGTCTATTGAGCAACCTTGAAGTTCATTCTGACAATGCTAGTACGTGACATATTAAACTTTAAACCACAATGCTTAAATCCATTGAGAAGTCAAACATTCAGACATATGTGAAGTCAAAGTCTTGCTATCTTTGAGTATGATCATATCATTAGATGGTACCTGCAACAGGTTCACTGCCCAATATGCTGCTGAGCAAGTAGAAGTATAGTTCTGTTTTACAACAAAAAAACACAGGGAGTCAACATATTCATACAAAGGTTAGAGAAATTGCTATGTGAAATGCTTAATGAAATATAACTTCAGGAGGTCAATCCAATGGGTGAGCATGAGAACCTTAATGATCTGCAGCGCAAGAAATGCAACCCAAACAAAAACAAGAAGTCCAAATTCTTTCCAGCAAACATTTTTGAGAACAGAGACCTGATAGACTAAAATGTTAGTTATCAAGATTTTGAAAGGAAAATAAGCTACTCAGATCATTCTCACCTCTGGTTCTGCAGAGTTGTTGGTCCCGTTTCCAGTTCCATTACTGGGGCCACCTGGAAGAAGTTTGTATTCTGCTTCTTCATTCCCGGCTGCTGACAACATAGGACATTCATATACCCTTAGTTCACACAAAAATAATTAATAATTAGGAAAACTATGTAGCCTCTTTAAGACTTGGTAAATAGAGGGCAGAGTGGCTCAACCCACCGTTTGCCTCCAGGCGCTGAGCAGCCTCCTGAAAGAGAAAATTTCAATTTTCAGAATCAACAACTATATCAAGTAAACCTAGTGTACATAGAAACCACATGTGTAAAAAGCATTCCTTTGTTGTCATAATATTTCCTGCAGAAAAAGTCCATCTTATATGTAGAATGACCCATTTCAGAAGATTTAACGGATAGGCTACTGAATATATTCTATAGCTTTCAATTCCACCATATTCAACAGGTAAAACCCACAAAACTCACGACAACCTTTTTCATAATTGTTTCCTTATTCCATGTCTCAACACCTCGAAAGAAGGCTTTGGTCGATGTGCCTGCAAACAATCGTGTGAAATGAAAGCGTTATGGTTTAGAAAGTTTAGCAAAAATTCTGATACAATGGCTCATTACCTATAAAGAGAATAATTAGCAGAACTGTGACCATCCAGTCAGCAAAAATCACATTGAACGCAACTCCAATACTAATGCCAAGCATGAGCATTGGTTGTATGAGCAGTGCCAAGTCATAGTCAATGATAGGCATATCAAGCGTGGGATGCCTCAACTTAAGATTATAGTAAACAGTCGAGGCTGCCGCACCCATAATCATACCTGAGAAAACAAATACAATGTGTAAAGGAGAAAAGTTGTTAACTATATAGAAAGCCAGATATCCTGCACAATGAGAAGTTACCTAAAAAAAAAAAACTTGCCATCCAAGGGCTCTAAAATTGTGGAGAAAAAAAATCAGGCAGAGCCAGGCTACCATGGCCACATTAAAAGCCTTTACATGTTTTCTTCCACCCTTCCGTCATACAATCAAATCAGGGAGGAGGGAACGCATACAAGTTGGTAGATCTAAACAAGGTAATACAATGGGACAACAATTATGTGGGTAGAAACGTCTCTTACACTTTGAAATAGCAGTTGCTGATTTTGCATCAAACCCAATAATAAGGGTAAGCATGGGAACAAATATGCCTCCACCGCCAACGCCGCCCACACTTCCAAAAGCCGCTCCCAAGAACCCAATAATCGTACCAACAATAATTTTCCACCCGAATTGCATTTCCTGTAAACAGATTCCGCACAAAATTCACCAGATGTAAATTTTTTCAACTACATGTATCCATAACTCAAATATTAACAACTCGGCCAACCAAAAAAGCAGATCAAACTAATATATGCTACAAGGACATTCTATGCATCTAACCGTCGTAACTTGTAACTTGTTAGATGAGTCATTCACGTAAAATTTGGCCAGGCACTTTCTAGTAGTTAATATACCAATTGAGACTTGCATTCCAAAACTTCACCTGGAAAATCATGATACCCTTTGTAGTAAAAGTGAATAGGAATATGTTTGAACACGTTTGGGTTAATCGAATTGTATTAGAAACCCATCCCGAATATGATCCATTCGCGTCCTTTTTTTGCTTTGAAAATGACAAGATCCAAGTGCAACCACTCGCACCATTTTGTATGTAAGATATCACATAACCAGCTCAGAGCAAATTCGTGAGGAATCAAAAAGATAGCATAGATTAGATCCATGTACGGACTTACCGGCCAAACATGTGTGTAGCCCAATCTGTTTGGCTGCCACAAGAAATTCGCAAACTGAACCAACAAACTCGATTCCGGTTCATCCTCTCTAGTCGTGGGAACCGTAACAGCGTCCTGTTTTGTCAAGCTTCTCTCTGCCGAAACCAAAACAGAAGCCAAGAAAAAGCTCCACAAAACCATTGTCGGTATCGATCTCCATTGCACCGCAATTCCCGCCATCCAAGTTCGATACATTCTCGTAAACTTGGTCGACTTGCAAACTCTGTGTGCCAAATTATTTCCCGTTCAAGTAAGCAGTTGCCTATCTATCTATAGCTAAAACGTCACACCAACCAGGAACAGAAGGGCGAGGCCAACGTGTCTGCTCGAAATCAGACGAGAAATCCTTGTTTCTTGAAGTGAGATCAAAGGTCTGTTTGGCTGCGCGGAGAGGCAGGAAATAGCTGATCTTTTGCGTCGGTCGCGTGAAAAAGTTGAGAGCAAATGAAAGGTTTTGGGAAGACAAGAAAGCTCCAAATTTATAACTGCGAGTCGTGGCCAGTCGAAAGGATTAGAGTAGTTTTCCCCTTCTACATATTGCTTCCCAGCTCCTGCGTGGGCTAAAACGAGTGGACTCGGCGTCCACGTCAGATCCACGTCACTGAATTCATGATTTTGTCCGCCCGTATTTATGATTTTCTTCGAAAATACTTCCGAGCATGTACGGTCTCTTGCATGAGCACGATTCTGTGAGTTCAGTTTAGAAACTAAATATCAAAATAAACCGATCACTATCAATTTATTAAAAAATCACACTGCGGGTGAACGGTTCAATTTTAACGATTCAATTTAAATAGTTCAGACAAATCCAACGGATTGGTTTAGATAGAATGCCGCTTTGGGCTTGGAGGAATTGCTTACCTTGTTTGGGTCTAATTATTGCCCATTTGGCGTTTGTAATGCACATAATTACAAGTTGATTGCAGCCTACATATTGAAATTAGGGTAGCATTTATTTATGTATTGTGATTAAATTTTAACTATTTTATGAAATTAGGGTAGAGTTTATTTATATATGTAGTGGTTAACTTCAAAGTATAGTAAAAACTAAATAGAAACTAGGGTTAGATTAAAATTCCTATATTTTAATTGGACATATATAGCTTCGCTTCACTTCAGTTTAGAACAATGTCAAAAAAAAAAAAAAATCAAACCAATTGAACCAAATATTGGTTTGACAAAAATTAAAAATAAATTGGTTGTTTCTCTAATTGGTTTGTGATTGACCAATTTGGTCATTTCGACTTAGACGGTTCAAATGCTCATCCCAAATGGACTAGATGCAACGCAATATCTGTGGTCACATCTAATTTTACGTTAAAGGTAGTAACAAAAGTTCATTCCAGATGTTAGTGGTCTTCTTGTTGTTTTGCATGTAAAGCAAGATATCAGGTATATATGGTATAACTCTTATATTAGTTATTTACATATATATATATATACACCTTTGTGGCTATAGAATTGGGCAACTGCAGTAGGCTGCAGTAGCTGGGCGTATCCTACAATTGAAACCACCTTCATGATGTACCCCGTGCAGTCCAGTGTTCCCATGTTTTCGTATCATCAGCAACAGAAACTAGTGTTAGAATCAGCAGAATGTTGGTTTATATTATGTTTGTACAAGCCGTTGGAGATGCAAAAACTCACTGTTCATGAACACAAGGAATATGTTTACATAGATGGCTCACTACTGGCTTCAACTCTGTCTACTTCGTTAAAGCATTTAATAGCTCTTAAATTTGTTTGAATCCATGTTTTGTGTAGATAATGGATTATTCATCCCTCCCGCATTTTTGTCGAGGAGAAGGCTTTGGATCTTCCCAGAATTCAGGGAATCAAACTGACAAATGTTATTCGTTGGGGCATCCATTTCATCAACAGCTATACAACTATATCAAACATCAGTCCCATTAAAACAGGGATCAGTTCACGTGGAGATGCCAAAGCCTGACACTGAAGGAGAAAAGTTTGTCAAAGCCTTGGAATCTGAGTTACAGAAGTATAGGAATCAGGATGGGCTTTCTGGATCAAGAAGAAGAAGAAGAAGAAGAAGAAGAAAGAGGGGAGAGGAGGATGAGAGAGAAAACAAAAAAGTGGTGAGAGAGAGAAACATCAAACATGTCAGAAAATTAATCAGACAAAGTAGAGAAAAAGGGTCAGTAAAAGTACTGCCTCTGTCCGCTACATAATGTAGCGGATGGAGCTGGAGGGTATTATGTCAAAAAATTGTCTGCCACATAATGTAGCGAATAAAAAAGATCTGGACCGTCCACAAATCACGCATGAACGGTCAGATCGCGCTAGCAACTTAACCCAGTTTGCTAGCGCTCTTAACGGATCAGCTCTCACACACACACACACACACACACACACACACATATATATATATATATATAGAATATATAGATACACACACACACACATATATATATATATATATATACATATATATGATGGCTGATCCGTTAATAGCGCTAGCAAAATAGGAGAAGGGATGGACAACCCAGATCTTTTTTTTTTCAAAAGCTGTCAGTCGTCTGCAAAATAGTGTAGCAGACAGACTTTTTTACCATATTGCCCCTCGCCCCTCGTCTGCAACACAGTGTCGCGGACAACTTTTTTTGCCTGACAGTGGTCAAATCATCCACAACCCCCCTGACAGTTGTCACACCAGTCCTAGGGCAACAGGACTGTTACTTTGTCCTTATCCCACCGTCCGGGATACTGTGTAGCGGACAACCTGACAGTTTTTTCCGTCCGCTATATTATGTAGCGGACTTGACAAACCTCACCTATACCAAAACTCTTATTCATTCTTTCTTTGAAACTCATTCATCTTTCTTCACACAATTTTTCTAGCGGCGTTGACAAGTAGATCTACGCAATTTCTTCCAAAGAAATCCTTTAATCGTCTCATCAATCACGTAAGCTCACAATCCAATCCTTTATTCGTTCATAGTCTAGAGTTTGTTATGAGTATTGTGGCTTATGCATGGTTTTCAATATGTATGCGGTGGATTGTGCTAGCGTTTGTCAATATATGTGTATTGCTTATTGTGCATTGCTTAAATATTCATATGATTTCACTTGCATATATACAGCATGTCAACTTATGTGAGCACATGCTACCGTTGTATGTTTGAAAATTTTTACGCTTCCAACCTTACCATTTTTTAGTAATTTCAGTTGCAAAAAAATGGATTTTAACCCTGGACCAGAAGATCCCTCCGTTTTATACGACCAAGCAAATCATGTCAGTACGCTCTTATGGGATGGTGGGATAAGATCCTTATTTTATCAACTTTCCTATTCTTACGAACATTGTATACCGTTTGTTTTGGTTAAATTATATTTATTAATTCGTAGGAAAGAGCACTTCTCAACACAGTAGAAGTGTCTGATAATTTTAAAGCCTGGAAGTTGAACAAAGTCCAGAAATGGTTACTGCGTGGGATTGGGTTTGAGATTTTCACGCATGGGCAAATCTTTCAACACCTTGACCGGCACTTAATAGGTGCCCTTGTTGAAAGGTGGAGAAGTGAAACGAATACGTTTCACTTCCCTCTCGGAGAGATGACGATTACCCTAGAAGATGTAGGGTTCATCTTAGGGTTACCGGTGACGGGACGGCCGGTAATTACTCCTCCGTCAGAAGCAACGAATAAGAGAACCGCTAGGGACTTCTTTACTTCGATACCCCAGGATCAATTTAGCACTGGTGGTATCAAGTTGAAGTGGTTGGTAGATACCTACAAGGTTCTCCCAGAAAACTACACGGACGAGATGCTTGTGCTATACACACAAGCTTTCCTCTTGTGGGTGATGGGGGCAATTCTGTTCCCAACAACGTCGAAGAATACGGTCAGCGTCAAATATTTACCGTTGTTGGGTAACCTGCTGGAGGTTGGGGATTATGCCTGGGGTGCAGCAACTCTTGCGTACCTGTACCGAGCATTGCACAAGGCAACGAGGCCCGACTCCAAAGCTATATGTGCGTGTCTCTCGCTATTGCAGGTATATCATACAAATCTTCATTACGTGCTCATTTTTTTTTGTTGAATCGACATTTAATTTTGACGATACTTTATTTAATTTGTCTTTGCTCTCAGGTGTGGTCTTATGAACACCTTGCTACCGGCGCACCCAGGCGTAGGGACGAAAAGGATAATGTGTGGCCTCGGTTGTGCGCCTGGGAGTACAGCTAGAAGGACAGCCACTACCTGAGGAGAGACGATCCCCATCACAACATTACGTACTATCGGGGAGAGCTCGACTCGCTATCTCCGGGCCAGATGCGATGGGCACCGTACAAACGTTTGGCGCGACGGGTGGGGGAGTCGTTCGTCTTCACGCTCTCTGGGTTGCAACGCACACCCCTGATCCACTTCGAGGTCGCAGAGTGGCAGCTACCAGATCGTGCTATGCGCCATTTTGAGTGCCTGCAGGGTTGCCAGCCGATGCGCTGGATATGAGAGGTAACAGGAACCCACCGGGTGTCGGACGGTTTGGCAAGGCGAATGCGCACGACTTGTGCGCACGAGAACTTGAGGTTTGGGATTCCTGGCAGGACACGCTGGCGGCCATTGTGTCAGAGCCTGACCCCGTGATCAGCATCGAACAGTACAATGAGTGGTACTACCGCATCACCCGGAGGAGAGTAGCTCCAGTAAGGTTTGAACGCGGAGAGAAGTACCACCCTAGGGGTCAGATCGATGAGCAGATGGCATACAATCTGGTAAGTTGCCAACCAGTGCTTTTAATTGACCTTGATGATTCTAAGTGTGTGTATGAAGTTACTTATTTATTATCTCTTTGGATGTAGGTTAATGCCTCGTTCGCCTTCTTCCAGAAGTTGAGCGAGCGGAAGGATCTGGTGGATGCAATGGGTGGCGTATGGCTGCAGGAATTTTTTATGCCAAGCATGCGGACAGCCTTCGGGCGTCAACCCGGGAATGGGGGAACTGGGGTTGTAGCCCCCTTATGTGAGCTCGGGATACGGTGATCCCTCGGGATTTAGTGATCCCTCGGGATACGGTGATCCCTCGAGACAGACTTCGGGGGTGAGCCAGGGATACGGTGGTCCCTCTGTACCAGGAATGGGTGGTGATTGGGGACCACCAAGCACCATGGGCCAGGCTCAAGCACTGTGGGAAGAGTACAGTGCGCCCTCCTTCTCTTTGCTTCTGGACTTGGAACCCCAACCCTTCTCTCAGAGTCAAGTCACGCAGGACTGGGGTTTCAAAAACATCAGTCTGTCTGAGACACTGCCATTGTCCCGTGGGCGGGACCATCTGTTGTGAAAGGAAGGCAATATCCCTCGGTCGATCCCCCCGAAGGAGTGCAAGATTCGCCCATCGAACCCCAAAGGCAGTATCGCAAAGGGCATCCACTGAAGCCCCTAAAGCCGCATAAATGCCAAATTATCAGAGAGCGGTATTTTAGCGGGTTCCCCCGGGACAAAGCGTTATATAGTGTGAATCACCCGAAGGGCATGGATTACTGTTGCTCGTGGGGAGAAATGTCCTCCCTGGCTCCGGGGAGTTGGTTAGACAACAACGTCATCTCTACCTACGTGGAGATTCTGAAGGAAAGGGGCCGGGGGCGGCCGAATGAGTATTCGGCCGTATTTTTGTTGGATGCCTTTTTTCATAGCCTCCTAGTGGCTGAATGGCATGAGTGGGTCGAACGAAGGGGGAAGAAAAAGTTGAGCCAGTGGAGACCGTCGGATAACCTACGAGCGTATCTGAATAGGGATAGTCCAGTGAGCGCAATGGTTGCCCACGTGTTTCTAATCCCATTTCTAGGGGAAAGCCACTGGTACTTGGTTTGCTATGAACCAACGAAAAAAGTCGTATCGATGATCGACAGTCTCCACGACGATACCCTCCACATGCCTGTGCTGCGGATGTATAAAGCCCAGTTGGACTCTATGGTAATCTTGAAGTTGATTGTTTAATGCTTATTGTAACTTGCCAATTGTAAATGTTAACTCGTGTCTTACGCCGTTTTTTGTTTCTCGTAGAATATATTTTGTGCCATGGTCAATGCTATCCGTGGTGTACTTGTACCGGCACAGCCAAAGCTCCATTTTCGATTGAAGAAGACGAGGCCCAAGCAACATAATACTTCGGACTGCGGCGTCTTCTTATGCATGTACATGGATTACATCTGTCGGTCTGAGAGCCTCAAGGTGGCCGCCTGGAGTTTAGAATGCGTAGAACGCTTTAGATATAGGATAGCTTGGCAAATTTTGAAAGGCCGGCCTAGAGAGATTAGGTTTATTGAAAATCCGTCTAAAGACGAACATCCGGCTCAACATGAGGACCCCTAGTTGACATTGTACCATTACAATGATTTTTTTTAATAAATCGTGATTATTTATTTAGAAAGCTGCCATTTGTGTGATTTTATTTATGTTGAGATCAGTTGATTTGCGTTGAATGATTGAGTGATTTAACTGATTTGTGTCCATATCAGTGGACATTTGATTTGGGTTGATTTGATTAGAGTTGTTTTTTTTGCTCTCATTAAGAATGATTGAATGGTGGGAAACAAAAGGGGGGAGAATTTTTTAGCTAATGAGGTATCTGTCCGCTAGACAGTGTAACGGACGTCCAAATACAAAAAAAATTTCAAAGTGTTGAAGTTGATTGTTTCTGTTTCTCCATCCGCTACACAATGTAGCGGACGTCCAAATACTGAATTTTTTTCCAAGTGTTGAAGTTGATTGTTTCTGCTTCTACGTCCGCTACACAGTATAGCGGACGTTCAAATACAGAAAAATTTTCCAAGTGTTGAAGTTGATTGTTTCTGTTTCTCCGTCCGCTACACAGTGTAGCGGACGTCCAAATACTGAAAAATTTTCTAAGTGTTGAAGTTGATGGTTTCTGCTTCTCCGTCCGCTACACAGTGTAGCGGATGTCCAAATACTGAAAAATTTTCCAAGTATTGAAGTTGATGATTTCTGCTTCTCTATCTGCAACACAGTATAGCGGACTTTCAAATACAAAATTTTTTCCAAGTGTTGAAGTTGATTGTTTCTGTTTCTCCGTCCGCTACATAGTGGAGCAGATGTCCAAATACTGAAAAATTTTCTAAGTATTGAAGTTGATGGTTTCTGCTTCTCCGTCCGCTACACAGTGTAGCGGACGCTTAAATACTCAAAATTTTTCTAAGTGTTGAAATTGATGGTTTCTACTTCTCCGTCTGCTACACAGTGTAGCAGACGTCCAAATACTGAAAAACTTTTCTAAGTGCTGAAGTTGATTATTTATGTTTCTCCGTCCGCTACACAGTGTAGCAGACGTCCAAATACTGAAAATTTTTCAAGTGTTGAAGTTGATTGTTTCTACTTCTCCGTCCGCTACATAGTGTAGCGGACGTCCAAATATAGAAAATTTTTCCAAGTGTTGAAGTTGATTGTTTCTGTTTCTCCGTCCGCTACGCTGTGTAGCAGATGTCCAAATACTGAAAAATTTTCTAAGTGTTGAAGTTGATGGTTTCTGCTTCTCCGTCCGCTACACAGTGTAGCGGACGTCCAAATACTGAAATTTTTTCCAAGTGTTGAAGTTGGTTGTTTCTGTTTCTCCGTCCGCAACACAGTATAACGGACTTTCAAATACAGAAAATTTTTTCAAGTGTTGAAGTTGATTGTTTCTGTTTCTCCATCTGTTACACAGTGTAGCGGACGTCCAAATACTGAAAATTTTTCTAAGTAATGAAGTTGATTCTTCTCCGTCCGCTACACAGTGTAGCGGACATCCAAATACTAAAAATTTTCTTAGTGTTGAAGTTGATGGTTTCTGCTTCTCCGTCCGCTACACAGTGTAGCGGACGTCCAAATACTGAAAATTTTTCCAAGTGTTGAAGTTGGTTGTTTCTGCTTCTTCGTCCACTACAGTGTAGCGGACATCCAACTACTGAAAATTTTTCTAAGTGTTGACGTTGATGGTTTCTGCTTCTCTGTTCGCTACACAGTGTAGCCGACGTCCAAATACTGAAAATTTTTCCAAGTGTTGAAGTTGATTGTTTCTGCTTCTCCGTCCGCTACACAGTATAGCGGACGTTCAAATACAGAAAATTTTTCCATGTGTTTGAAGTTGATTGTTTCTTCTTCGCCGTCCGCTACACAGTGTAGCGGACGTCCAAATATGAAAATTTTTCTAAGTGTTGAAGTTGGTTGTTTCTGCTTCTCCGTTCGCTACACAGTATAGCGGACGTCCAAACACTGCAAAATTTTCTAAGTAATGAAGTTGATTATTTCTCCTTCTCCGTCCGCTACACATTGTAGCAGACGTCCAAATACTGGAAAAAAAAAATTAAGTATTGAAGTTGATTGTTTCTGCTTCTCCGTCTGCTACATAGTGTAGCGGACGTCCAAATACTTTGTGTTGAAGTTTATTTTTTTAATAAATTGGTGATCGAAGACTTGTTTTAGTTTCGGAATAAAAAATCTCAATATTGATTAACAATAAAAAAACATACGATTAACAATCAACAATCTCAACATCGACGGAATCTCAAACGGCACAATTAAGAACCTAAAATTCAAAAAAATAATGAACATTAACATAAAATTGTTCATAACATAATTTAGGGTTCAACATTGGGGGAAAGTTTTTCCCAAGTGCTCCGATCAAACACCGTCACTTGAAAATTACGCTTCCCCGTGTGTTCAAACACTACAAAGTCCCCGAGTTGGAGGTCATGCTGCTGCACGAATTCGTTCCAACCCTCTGCAAACGAAATTTGACCTTGGTTGGGCTTCATCTTCATTCTTACATGCAATGACCCCTTGCGGCTGGTTAAAGTTGAATCGAAATAAATTGTGGTAAGCCAATCGAAAAAGGCTACCGGTATGTCCTAACATATTCATAGTACAAAAAAGGTTAGTTTTTAACCAAAGATCAAACTTTAACACACACGAAAACACAGAAAAATAAGGGATGGCCTACAAGTTCTGTATCAAAAGTAGGCATCATGACCTTGAAGAAGTGTCTGCATGCAAGGTGCATGTTGCCTACCAATTCGCTCCTACTCGATGAATCAGAAGCCATCAGGCCAGGAATGTCGCTGGAGGCGTCGCGGCATTGAGGGGAGGACGGGGCTGTCGCCGGGGGCTACGCGGCGTCAGGGGAGGACGGTGGTGTCGCTGAAGATGTGGGTCGTAGTATATGGGGTAGCGGCTGGGTGAGATGTTCGAGACAGATAGAGAAACGGACAGAGTGATATAGTACAGAGTCATCCGTTACATTGTATAGCAGACCAAAAGAACCCAAAAGTTTTTTTCTGCGATGTCGTCCGCTACATCGTATGGCTGACAAAAAGCAGATCCGTACGCTACACTATGTAGCGGACGGGGCTAAACAAAAACAAAATTCCACTGCAGGCTTTCGGTCATAGGTCCATCAGAAACTTTAGATTTGATGGCTCTCATAGGTCCATCAGAAAAAAAGAAATTTCCAATATTCGGTCAAAAAATTATTAGAAAAAAATTACAAAAAACTATTACAAATGTCAAACAGACTTGATGGCTTATACAAAAAATTAAAGGTCCACTGCAGCTTGTTCGTTTTCATCTTCGGCGTCATCTTTTTCCCCATCTTGCAAACCCCCTGGACTTGTCCCCAGTGCCTTGTAATGGTTTCGCTTGTCGTGGTCGGTCATTTTGTTGCACAATGCACACCTTCTCAGCTTTTTAGGTTGAGTTGCATGTTCAATAGAGCTCTTCATCCGCGTAGATCTCTTGCGGCCTTTCACTTGCGATATAATTGGTTTTGACATTAGAATAAAGACTACAAGAACAAGCAACGTAACAAAAAAGATATGCTCTCGCTTATACGAGTGTCATAGGGGCAGAAATCCACAGCAAAATGAGACACGCGTAGGCAATGATAACAGTGATGACGAAGTAGGATATTCGCGTAGAAGATGGGACTGCTTTGAGCGCACAAATTGCCAGGTCAAGATGTTCGTAAGCTACAAACCCAATCATGATCATTGGCTTATTACCAGCCTGGAACTGGCACACAATCACCCATTAGTAACTCCTTTTAAGGTGAGTCAGATGCATCAACACAAGAAGATGGGCAAGGTCGCGAGGAGCCTAATTCACACAATGAGCGAATTGGACCTACTGAGATTGGACCTATGAGGGGATATTGCACTCCTTCGGGGGGGTCGACCGAGGGATATTGCCCTCCTTCGGCAATAGATGGTCCTGCCCACGGGACAATGGGCAGTGTCTCCGACAGACTGATGTGTCCGAAACCCCAGTCTTGCATGACTTGACTCTGAGATAGGGGTTGGGGTTCCGAGTCCAATAGCAAAGAGAAGAGATAGGGGTTGGGGTTCCGAGTCCAATAGCAAAGAGAAAGAGGGCGCACTGTAGTCTTCCCACGGCACTTGAGCCTAGCCCATGGTGCTTGGCGGTCCCCAATCACCACCCATTCCCGGTAAAGAGGGACCACCATATCACTGGCTTACTCCCGAAGTCTGTCCCGAGGGATCGGTGTATCCCTCGCTCACATATGGGGGCTGCCACCCCAGATAACCCATTCCCGGGCTGACGCCGAAAGGCTGGCTCAATGCTTGGCGCAAAAAATTCTAGCAGCCATACGCCAACGCTTCAGCCTGTTGGCGAAGGTCCTCGCCCATTGCATCCACCAAATCCTTTCGCTCGCTCAACTTCTGGAAGAAGGCGAACGAGGCATTAACCTACATCCAGAGAGATAATAAATAAGTAACTTCATACACAGTTAGAATCATCAATTTCAATTAAAGGCACTGGTTGGCCAACTTACCAGATTGTATGCCATGTGCTCATCGATCTGACCCCTAGGGTGGTACTTCTCCCTGCGTTCAAACCTTACTGGAGCTACTCTCTTCCGGGTGATGTGGTAGTACCACTCATTGCTGCTCGATGCTGATCACGGGGGCAGGCTCTAACACAATGGCCGCCAGCGTGTCCTGCCAGGAATCCCAAACCTCAAGTTCTCGTGCACACAAGTCGTGCGCATTCGCCTTGCCAAACTGTCCGACACCCGGTGGGTTCCTGTTACCTCTCATATCCGGCGCATCGGCTGGCAACCCTGCAGGCACTCAAAATGGTGCATAACACGATCTGGTAACTGCCACTCTGCGACCTCGAAGTGGATCAGGGGTGTGCGTTGCAACCTGGAGAACGTGAAGACAAACGACTCCCCCACCCATTGCGCTAAACGTTTGGACGATGCCCATCGCATCTGGCTCGAAGATAGCGAGTTGAGCTCCCCCGATAGTACGTAATGTTGTGATGGGGATCGTCTCTCCTCGGGTAGTGGCTGTCCTTATGGGATCAGATCTTCTGATCCCGTCGTAGGCTCAGTGTCAACCGCATTGCTGACTGAAGCTGCTTCCAACTGGTCGACGATGGGCTCTTGCTGCTGAGCTACCTCGAGGAGATGTTTATATCCGACCATTGTAGCAGCACCCTTTACGGACAAACGGGTGAACATCGTCACCAGATGATTATACCGCAACGTCTCTGATTCTTCAAAGTCAGTATACGGGTGCTCCGGAAAGGCAATGGTACCGTGCAACCTGTTTGCACCTTTCGTCCACCGTGGCAGGACGTATTTATCGGGGATTGTCCTGATATTCTTCTGGGTGAAAAACCGCAGAATGTGTCTACACAGGATGCCATGGAACTCAAACTTCTTGCAAACACATGTCACCGAATCCGTCAATGTGTCATGGCTCACCGTATAAATTCTGCGCAGCTTCTCAGGGACGAGGTCATTCACGAGCGAATAAACCTTGTACTCACGCGTAGACTTTTCTGCCACCTTGTTTATACTGTATCGTCCCGATTTTTGCAGCTCTACTTGGTATAGCAAGAAGATCTCCTTCGTATAGACTTTGGCACCGTTCAGCTCCAGCGGGGTCTCAAGCAACCTTCTCCTTTGTTTGTACGTTGTTGCAAAGTCTGCAGCCCTTTCTTTTACGAACAACGAAGCAACCGCTTTTTGTGCGGATGTGACGAAACTCTTCAAATTGGTAGTTGTACCCACATAACTATCGAACGTGGCATTCATAGATTCACTCCTGCCCGTCGTTTTCATGCCCGCTGAAAAATACCTCCTCGTGTAAACGCCAATCCATTGCTCTTTGCGCTCGTACAAGTGCTGGAGCCACTCGTTGTCTTGCAATGAGTAATCCCGAACAAGCTTTTCCCACCTCTCCTCGAATTCCTCAATCGTTAATGACTTGTTAACGCACTTGTCAAAATCCTGTTTAAAGTCTGGATACTTTGCGTACACGTGATGCAGACGTTCAGGGTATTTGTTGCTTATGTGCCAAGTGCACAAGTTGTGCCGAGTATCTGGGAAGACGGTAGCAATAGCCTTCTTCATTGCCAAATCTTGATCGGTGATGATCACTTTGGGTGCTTTGAAGTTCATTGCTTCCAGCCACGTCCTAAACAACCATACAAAAGAACTCTCGCTCTCGTCCCTTAACAAGGCGAACCCGAACAGGATGGAGTGATAATGATGATTGACGCCCGTGAAAGGAGCGAACGGCATCGAGTACTTGTTGGTACGGTATGTGGTGTCGAAAGTCACGACATCCCCAAAATGCTTATAAGCTAGCCTCGAACGACCGTCGACCCAAAAAATTGTACTAACTCGATGCTCGTCGTCAAGTTTATAATCGAAGGTAAACTGCGGGTCCTCCATCTGCATCCGTTTCAATAGGCTCATTGTCGATTGAGCATCATTGAGGTCATACGCGGCTCGTCTATGGGTTCGGACCGCGTTACGAACGTCTGTCGTGTTAAAGTTTAAATTTTGAATTCCCCCAGCCTGTTCAGCAAGAACATTAACATCTCAGTAGGTCCAACCGCGCATTGCTCATTGTGTGAATTAGGCTCCTCGCGACCTTACCCATCTTCTTGTGTTGATGCATCTGACTCACCTTAGAAGGAGTTACTAACGGGTGATTGTGTGCCAGTTCCAGGCTGGTAATAAGCCAATGATCTTGCTTGGGTTTGTAGCTTACGAACATCTTGACCTGGCAATTTGTGCGCTCAAAGCAGTCCCGTCTTCTACGCGAATATCCTATTTCGTCATCACTGTCATCATTGCCTACGCGTGTCTCATTTTGCTGTGGGTTTCTGCCCCTATGACACTCGTATAAGCGAGAGCATATCTTTTTTGTTACGTTGCTTGTTCTTGTAGTCTTTATTCTAATGCCAAAACCAACCCTCAATGAATACGCTCGAAAACATTCTTCAGCTTCTTCCAATGTTTGAAACGTTCGTCCTAGATACGGATCACTAGCATCTACGGGGACGTTGGAGCTCGACACGAAATCAGACATTGTGAAACAAGACCTGTGTAGAAATAGACTACGCTTAACAATCAAATGACATTTCTAACTGAAAATATTACCTAAAAATTACCTTGGCGAATAGACCAATTTAGGATGACAAACATACCATATACATAATCTCAAAAGTGTCTCCAAATTAATAATTATTAATTTATTGAACATAACAAATTAAAATTACTAAGATAAATAGACCAAATTCATCATGCCAAAATACAACAAACATATCTCAAAAAATTCAAATTTAAATAGGATAAATTTTTCGAAGTTATAGAACCTTAAAAAAATCAAATTAAACTATAATGAATTTATTTAAAGTTAACAAATTATACCTTTTTGATAAACATCGTGACTAGAACATAACAAAAAATTTAGAGTAGAACATCACAAATTGATGAATAGAGTGACAAATTTCTAGAACATCAAAAAGTCTATACTTTTTTGTCCAAACAAATAAATTATACTTTACCAGTCAATCCATAAAGAAAACTTCACCACTCCCAAACTGACCTTGCTTGAGTGAAGCTTGAAGCAAGTGTTACTCGAAGCTTGAAGGGAGCTGAAAATGGAAGCGAGTCTGAAGGAGAAGGAAATTGTGCTGAAGGAGGTGAGTAGGAAGGTAATATTGTCTGCGATACGGTGCAGCGGACATGTGCAGAATCTATGGTACATACAATCTGGAATTGTGTCAGTGTGTCAGTCGTATCAGTCAAAAGTTGTCGTAAAGTCATCCGCAACACAGTGTAGGGGACGACTTTTTGACTGACGGTGTCAGGCCAAAAAAGTTATCCGCGACACTGTGTTGCGGACGAGGGGGCGAGGGGCAATATGGTAAAAAAGTCCGCCCGCTACACTATGTAGCGGATGACTGACAGCTTTTGAAAAAAAAAAGATCCGCTAGCAAAATCTCTTATTTTGCTAGCGCTATCAACGGATCAGCTATATATATATATATATATATATATATATATATATATATATATATATATATAGGGAGTCGATCCTGTCGACCGGTGGATAAATACTTATTTCTCCAACAAACCGCTACTCTTTGTAGCGGTTTCAACTATTCCTCAAATAACCCAACCGCAACAAAGTGTTGCGGTTCGAATAATTGAGCCAAAAAGCTCAACTGCAACTAAGAGTTGCGGTTGGCATAATGAGTTTCAAAAGCCAACTGTAACTCTTTGTTGCGATTGAGCCCCCCTCCCACTCCTTTCCCCCTTCCCCTATGGCCCCACTCGTCCTTCCCCCCTTCCCCCATGGCCCCCTTTCCCCTCCCACCATGGCCCCCTCCATGCCCAACCGCAACAAAGAGTTGCGGTTGGCATCTTGCGGTTGGCCCCCCTTCCCCCCCGCCACGTGGTGTCCCCCCTCCCCCATGGCCCCCCTAAATGCCCAACCGCAACTCTTTGTTGCGGTTGGCATGCCAACCACAAAAAAGTATTTCAGTCCCCCCCATGATGGCCCCCCTTCCCCCCCCCCCCCCATGTGGTGTCCCCCCCGGTGATGCCCCCCTTCCCTCTCCCGTGATGCCACGTGGTGTCCTTTCCCCCATGATGCCCCCCACGTGGTGTCCTCCCCCCTCCTTTTTTTAGAGGCAGCTCAAAGCTAGGCCACAGAGTCTTCTGCCATTTTTTTTCTTTCACAGCCTTTGACTGCTCACTCACGGATTTTTTTTCTCTGTCTTCTTTCTTCTCTCTCCCTCACTTTTCTCTCTTTATAAACCCTTCTCCCCAAACCCTTTCTTCCATTCTCTATCATCTTTAGCAACTGTCTTCATACTCTATATCTCACCTACATAATCTCCACAACAATAGAAACAAAAAAATTTTATGCTAGAAGATCGGTGGATAACCGCTAGAAGATTGGTATATTTTTCTTTAAATATATCAAGTCAAAACAAGAAATTATTTTGAATTTTCTTATAATTCAATGTTAATTTCAAAGTCCAAAAATAGTCATTGTAGACTCAAATCGAAGATAACGGAAATACAAATTGAACGAAACAAAAATCAGATCAATCGGAGATCGGATGAGCGGTATTACATTTATAGATTCCAAAATAGCGATTTTTTAGGGCATCAAAATTAGGATTTTTCACGAATTTATAAAAAATATCTAGAGCTAGATTTTGCCAAATTGTAAAAAAGAGACCCTAGTTATTTCTAAAAGATCTATATCAGGGAAAAATTTCAGATTTTTCCAAAGACTGGAAAGGGGTTAACTGATACGGAGAACCTTGTAACTTTGTAGTGTAATTTAAAATATCAAGCTAGCGCAATTTCTCTTGAAACTTTTATGAGAACCCTAGGATGTTGAGAAGTTCCTTTGCCCAGGAACTCGGGCCATTCCGAAGTCTTTAGCTATTTTTTTGGCCGAACGGCCTTTTAAGCGCTTGATCCGGACACCGGTTCAGGATTTTTGGGCGAAAACTCTGTCAAATACTTTTTAGATCAAGAATGAATTCAGAAAGCTTAAAATAGCATTTCAAAGCACTTTTGAGATTTTCTGATGCCAGGGGTATTTTGGTAATTTGCCACCCCGAGAGGGGTATTTTGATAATTTTACAGTGTTAAGTTTTTCAAAGGACTTTTTAGTCCATAAATGTAAGTAAAACACCTGAAAGGTTGTTTTGAAGTTGGTTTGGGGCGTTAGAGTGATAATGAACCCCCGGGGGCATTTCGATAATTTATAGCTCATCGGGAGTATTTTGGTAACTGAACATTATAACACAACTGGAGGATATAATTTTTAACACTACGTGTGTTCCTAGGGTGCTACACTATGTGTGTTTAATGTGAATACGAAACGTAATTGTCGCTAAAAGTGAAAACTTAATTAGACAGTTTTTCACGAATTTATAAAAAATAGCTAGAGCTAGATTTTGCCAAAGTATAAAAAAAAGACCCCAGTTATTTCTAAAAGATCTATATCAGGGAAAAATTTCAGATTTTTCCAAAGACTGGAAAAGGGGTTAACTGATACGGGGAACCTTGTAACTTTGCAATGTAATTTAAAATATCAAGCTAGCGCGATTTGGCGCAAAACTTTTATGAGAACCCTAGGATGTTGGGAAGTTCTTTTACCCAGGAACTCGGGCCATTCTGAAGTCGTTAACTATTATTTTGGCCAAACGGGCTTTTAAGGGCTCGATCCGAACACCGGTTCGGGATTTTCGGGCGAAATGTCCGTAGAATACTTTTTAGATCAAGAATGAATTCGGGAAGCTTAAAATAACATTTCAAAGCACTTTTGAGATTGTTCTGATGCCAGGGGCATTTTGGTAATTTGCCACCCCGAGAGGGGTATTTTGATAATTTTACGGTGTTAAGTTTTTCAAAGGATTTTTTAGTCCAGAAATGTAAGTAAAACACCTGAAAGGTTGTTTTGAAGCTGGTTTGGGCCATTAGGGTGATAATGAACCCCCGGGGGCATTTCGGTAATTTGCCGCTCATCAGGGGTATTTTGGTAATTGAACATACTAAAACGGGACACAACTGGAGGAAATAATTTTTATTTTTATTTTATTTAATTCTATGACTTGTTGAGAATGATATAATTTTTATTTTTTAGATTTCAGTATAAATATGGATGCAACTGGAAGAAATACTTTTTGTGAAGATTCTGATCCACCTTACTTGGGTCAAGTTTTTCACACACTGGACGAAGTTGAAGCATACTATAGAGTATATTCGAAAACGATAGGTTTCGGTATTAGAACTAAGACTACTAGAAAATGGGCGAATACAGATCAAATTTGTGGAAGACTATTTGAGTGTCATAGAGGAGCACCGTATGTACCCCGGTTGTTCAGATCAGTGACGAAGGGCTATCAAGACAAAGAAAACGAGACACATTTTCGGGTACTGGCTGCAAGGCCCACGTGTATGCAGTACACCAGAAAAATGAAAACCACTGGGTTGTGACGGGAGTGGAGTTGAGCCATAATCATCAGTTGATGACCCCTAGTAAGATTGGTCAAATTCATCAACACCGAGAAATAAGCGCGGCACACATACAACTGATATTTACAATGGCCGAGGCTAAAATTTCAACTTCTAGAATGATGGGGGTTTTCTCAAGCTAGGCTATGGGGATTGACAAGTTGAGTTTCAATGAAGTAGACCTTCGAAATGAACTTCGTGTTCAGAGGAGAGAGTCTTTCGGTAAGAGTGATTCTCAAGCTACACTTGATATCTTCAGGCACCTTCAGAGTGAGAATTCTGGCTTTTTCTATTGTTTCCAACTGGATGATGAGAACCGCATTAGTACTATATTTTGGGCAAATGCCCGTTCTAGAGCTGCTTACCAAAATTTTGATCATTTGAAATGCTATTTTAAGCTTCCTGAATTCATTCTTGATCTAAAAAGTATTCTACAGACTTTTCGCCCAAAAATCCTGAACCGGTGTCCGGATCGAGCGCTTAAAAGCCCGTTCGGCCAAAATAATAGCTAATGACTTCGAAATGGCCTGAGTTCCTGGGCAAAGGAACTTCCCAACATCCTATGATTCTCATAAAAGTTTCGCGTGAAATCGCGCTAGCTTGATATTTTAAATTACACTGCAAAGTTACAAGGTTTCCCGTATCAGTTAACCCCTTTCTAGTCTTTGGAAAAATCTGAAATTTTTTCTGATATAGATCTTTTAGAAATAACTAGGGTCTCTTTTTTGTACTTTGGAAAAATCTAGCTCTAGCTATTTTTTATAAATTCGTGAAAAATTGTCTAATTAAGTTTTCACCTTTAGCGACAATTACGTTTCGTATTCACATTAAACACACATAGTGTTACACCCTAAGAACACACATAGTATTAAAAATTATTTCCTCCAGTTGTGTTACAGTGTTCAATTACCAAAATACCCCCGATGAGCGGCAAATTACCGAAATGCCCCTGGGGTTCATTATCACCCTAGCGCCCCAAACCAGCTTCAAAACAACCTTTCAGGTGTTTTACTTACATTTCTGGACTAAAAAGTCCTTTGAAAAACTTAACATCATAAAATTACAAAATACCCCTCTCGGGGTGGCAAATTACCAAAATGCCCCCTGGCATCAGAAAATCTCAAAAGTGCTTTGAAATGTTATTTTAAGCTTCCTAAATTCATTCTTGATCTAAAAGTATTTGACGGAGTTTTCGCCCAAAAATCCCGAATCGGTGTCTGGATCGAGCGCTTAAAAGGCTGTTCGGCCAAAAAAATAGCTAATGACTTTGGAATGGCCCGAATTCCTGGAGAATGGAACTTCCCAACATCCTAGAGTTCTCATAAAAGTTTCGCACGAAATCGCTTTAGCTTGATATTTTAAATTACACTGCAAAGTTACAAGGTTCCCCGTATCAATTAACCCCTTTCCAGTCTTTGAAAAATTCTAAAATTTTTACCTGATATAGATCCTTTAAAAATAACTAGGGTCTATTTTTTGTATGTTAGCAAAATCTAGCTCTAGCTATTTTTTATAAATTCGTGAAAAATCCTAATTTTGACGGCCTAAAAAATCGCTATTTTGGAATCTATAAATGTAATACCGCTCATCTGATCTCCGATTGATCTGATTTTTGTTTCTTTCAATTTGTATTTTCGTTATCTTCGATTTGAGTCTACAATGACTATTTTTGGACTTTGAAATTAACATTGAATTATAAGAAAATTCAAAATACTTACTTGTTTTGACTTGATATATTTAAAAAAAAATCCACCGATCTTCTAGGGTAAAATTTTTTTGTTTGTATTGTTGTGGAGATTATGTAGGTGAGATATAGAGTATGAAGACAATTGCTAAATATGATGGAGAGTGGAAGAAAGGGTTCGGGGAGAAGGGAAAGAGAGAAAAGTGAGGGAGAGAGAAGAGAGAAGAAAAAAAACAGAGAAAAAAAATCCGTGAGTGAGCAGTCAAAGGCTGTGAAAGAAAAAAAATAGCAGAAGACTCTGCGGCCAAGCTTTGAGCTGCCTCTGAAAAAAGAAAGAGGGGGAAGGACAGCATGTGGGGGGCATCACGGGGGAAAGGACACCACGTGGCATCACGGGAAGGGGAAGGGGGGCATCACGGGGGGGGGGGGGGGGGGGGGGGAAAGGAATGGGAAGGGGCACTACCGCAACAAAGAGTTGCGGTTGGTTTTGAAACTTAGTTGCGGTTGGGCTTTTTGGCTCAATTATTCCAACCGCAACACTTTGTTGCGGTTGAGTTTTTTGAGGAATAGTTGAAACCGCTACAAAGAGTAGCGGTTTGTTGGAGAAATAAGTATTTATCCACCGGTCAACATAGATCGGCTCCCATATATATATATATATATATATATATATATAGACACACTGCACACACACATGAAAGTCGAAGTTGAGAAATTGTTGTTCAGTCACCGCTTGTTTGAACACTCTTAGAACTGACTCTACAATTTTAATTTTTAAAATTGAATTTACTCAACTTTTAAACAATGATTTGGATTCTTTTCCCCTCTCTCTCTCTCTCTTAATGCCAGTACCTCATATATTCATCTTTTTATCTAATTTTATAAACATGCATACTTTTTTTCCCTCCACTTCATTGTAAAAATTGGCAAAGATACACACACACTGCACACACATATGAAAGTCGAAGTTGAGAAAATATTGTTCAGTCACCGCTTACTTGGACACTCTCAGAACTTGCCATGTAGACTCTACAATTTTAATTTTTAAAATTGAATTTACTCAACTTTTTAATTATGATTTGGATTCTTTTCTTCTGTCTGTCTGTCTGTCTCTCCCTCTCCCTCTCCCTCTCTCTTAATGCCAGTACCTCATATATTCATCTTTTTATCTAATTTTATAAACATGCTTACTTTTTTTTCCTCCACTTCACTATAAAAAATTGGCGAGGATACACTTTCACTAACGCCATTTGCACATAACCAAAGCTAATTTGATGGTTTTAATTTGAAAGTAAAAATCTCACATTCCATTTTATAAGCTAATCCCTACGATCTCCAACATTTTGCTTTTTTTATTATTATTTATGATCTAAAATACTTATACGTTTTTAACAATCTGAATTTACAATTAGTTTTATAAACCTCTCACTTAATAAACTCTAAATTATATATGATTTTATTTTTAAATTTAATATTCAAATTAGTACATTAATTATCTTTTTCTCCTTTCCTGCTAGCATGTATGTTCTATCTCTTGCTCTTTTTCTCTCAACACCTTTTTTTCCTTACTTTTTGGCACGAAAATCAACCCATTTTAGAAGTTAGATTATCATTTTTTTATGTTACTTCAATTTCAAATAAAAAAAGTCTCATATTTCTTTGAAGAATTAACGTCAGTGGTGCTTCTTTGTATATTTGTCTAAGAGCAACATTATAATACTATTATCAAGTAATTGAGGAATATTGTTTGCATTCTCTCATGTATTTTTTTACTTTTTTTTAACTAAAATTATACTTTAAAGACAATCGTCAATTTTTCAGCGACGAACATAAGATAGATAAACTCTCCCGGTACAATTTAATACTTTGATATATAGTGTTCTCGTGTTCAAAGCACGGAGTTAAAATTAGCGAGAAGTTGATAGTGCCTGTTGTAGGCATTGATTGTGATGTAATTTAAGATCCGTTTGAAGAGCCAATATCCGGATTACCATGTTTTCCTACCAAATTTTTTTGTGCTTTTAGAATGTTTAGTCTTCACTTTCTTTTTAAGTTTATGTGTCTATAAGGTAGGTGTCAACAATTATCTAACACTAATCTCTTGTACCAACAAGGAGTTGGCTCAGCGGATCTCAGGGTCTCAATCCAGGCATAGAACCTAAGTTTGAATTTTCTGCCCGTCAATTCTTGTTGGGAGCAAAGTTACGTCCTTACCCTCCATGTCTTGTTTAGTGTGACCACCGTATCTATGTCTTGTAACAATGGCCAAGGCTATTAGTGACTTCTCACCCCTCGACATGTGCAACAACATTCGGTCGCCAAACGGGACTATGAACTCCAAAATTCAATTCAGAAAGAGTCAAAAGTCTTAACTCCGATTAGAGAACTTTAGCCGCGAATTACTTCCCATGGACAACTCTTGTCATAACTTAAAGACCAAAAAGCAAATGGTTTGCACCAGTAAATATTTGAGGGGCCAGCTTGTCACATTAAAGAAAATCACTCACATCATTACCATAGTTTAAGATTATTCATTGTTATGACTTCAAATGGATCAGATCGGCAGAGCCAGACTTGTATAAAGGCGAGATTTGGGTTCCACTATGGTACAAAAGGATAAGTTTACTTTTAGGGACATTGGTCTCAGAAAGTTCAGTGCATAAGGGAACTCAGATCAGGACCAAAGTATAATAATAAGTCGACTTAGAGATGGTTTATCCTACCACGAGCAGTGTTACCTTTCTCCCGGGCACTCGGACCAATTATAATATTGGATACTCCTATGCAATGTGTTACATTACATAGTTGGATTATGATTATTTTTATGCTGTACATGTGAGCTGTTATATATATGTTGGATAATTATTATAATATATAGAATGTGTACATAGGTATGAACAGATGCCGGATACGTTGACTTGAACTTTCGGCTTAATGTCGCTTCTAGCATTAAGTTTGGAAGTGAAGTACAACCACTCAGTTTGATAACATGCAAATCCGCATCTAAGATGTGAAACAAAAATATATCAGATTCATACGATTCCGTGACACAAATAAACAGTTGTAGTTGATATGCATGAAGATTTTATATTTTTAAAAATGGAAAACTATCCCACCACCACCACCACCAGTCCACAAGCCTACACAGCCAACAACCACTACGAATCCAACCAACACCACTGACCATCAAACCACAATCCACCAAATCACAACCCATGTCCACCACCCACAACCCACGTCTCACCCATCACCACCATTCTACAGAACCTACCACCGTGCCACTTCAAGTCACCAAAACCACTAAGACATGTTGAATGAACCCATTACCAAACCACATCCCATATTTGACCGCCACCATCACTTTTATTGAACCCACCATCGTGGCCCCACCAGTCACCAACCACTAAACTACATAATTACGCGCGCGCGCATGCCGTCAACACCCACTACCAAAAATCGAGAGCACACCAAGACAATCAAGTTACGGCATGGGGTGGTTGACATAGTGACGGTGGAAGTATACCGTGGAGGTTGATTGATGATCGTGTAGCGATGAGCAGTGGCAACAGTGAGATGGTGTACGGTGGGTAGTGGTGGATCAAGGTATAGTTGACCGGTGGGGGTGATGATGACAGGGTGAGATGGGGTATCTGTAGGTAGTGGTTGAGGTGGCAGGTCGGGTCTTTAATAAGATTCTTTAGGATTGCTTTTTTATCATCGAATTTGTATGGACGGTTGAGATATAACATACTGACAAGGGTTTATATCTAAGTTATTGAGAATATGAAGACAATTTGAATTTCGTGTGGTCAAGAGAAGCAGATCATATTTTTCCAAATGTCAGTCTTAAGAGTGTAAGTACCCTTCAAGCTCAAGGATGTAAGTGATTTATTTGTAAGTTTTTAAGTCTTGGCTTTTACCCATGCACAGAGACCATCTTAGTACCATTTTGCTTTTAGTGATTCCCACCCCCACCCAGGAGGACTAATGAAAAATCTTATGGCACCCACCTCACAAGTATATAAGAATAAATACCAATAATGAGTAGTTGTAACTTGTTTCCCGTGATTGAACTTTTATAAACATATAAACAAGAGTGCACTAATAGGGGGAGCTATTATGATCACTAATAGGGTGAGCTACCCCCACCCATATATCACAGAGGAGAACTGATGGAAAATCTTATGGCACACACCTCACAAGTATTTAACAATAAATACCAATTATGAGTAGTTGTAACTTGTTTCCCGTGATTGTACTCTTATTAATAGGGTACGCTATTGTGATCGCTAATAGGGTGAGCCAGGCTGATTGAGTTGCTGTAAGATGCCGTTGCAACTAGTTTACTAACAAAGAAAAAGTAAAAAACTTGAAAATACGTGCTTGTTCGTGTACAACATGCATGTGCTAATTGGCAAATTTAGGAACAATTCATATCACACAACTATGTAGAAATTGTGCGTGTTACTTGTATTCTTCTTAAAGCCAGGCAACAAACAATAATGCTGGATTGTATATTATTATCATTAAGTCATGAGCTTACTGTAAGTTTCTTTACATATTTAATTCACCGGAAAGCAATTGCACTTGACGGAGTCAGTTTGACGTCTTTTTATATGCTTATTTTTGCATGAAATTATTGCTACGGTACATATCTATGGCGTGCACAACAGGATTTTGGATAAAGAAACAAACTGCTCTAAGGACATTATTAGATGGCCAGTATGATGGCACACCTATTGCATCTAAGTTTCACCGACTCTCCTTGCTATATATATAGAGTTAAAAATCATTTGGAAAATATGACTCAACCTCTTAAAGTCATGGGAGAATCTTAATCAACTCCAACAACTTTAAGAAATGGCATGAGAAATGCTACATGCCAGTTCGGGATATAAATTTTTTTAAACATGTACGTCCTTCCGTCATAACACCGTCTCTATTATATATGTTTTGTGCTTATGTCAGTATTATGTAATTTAAAAATACCAATACTGTCCTTTATATGTTATAGCAGTGGACAAGTCCCAAACTCAAGGTTGCATTCTTCCCCCACCATCTGACTTCCATCGCCACCGTCGCTGTCATTGCCGCACCACCACCATGGGCCACGGTCACCTCGAATCCAACCCTTATCTGTGCATATCTGTGCAGACACACAAATCCAAACCCACAACCCTCAAATCCATTGTCACCTCAATTCCAAACCTCAAATCCACCCATATTTAAAGCCAAATCCAAAATTGAGTGCTTGTGTGTGTGTGTGTGTTCGTGTTGAGTGCGAAGGTGTGCGCACATCCGTATAGTATGGTGGTAGTGGTGTTGGGATGATATCATAGTTGTGGTTAATGGTGTTGGGATGGTGTCATAGTTGTGGCTATCGTTGAGATAAGAATTCGAGTATGCATCATTGCTCCCCTTTTTGTTTAAGGTGCGAGCGATGGTGATGGTCTATTTTGGCACCACCTTGGGATAGTATTTATGGTTACCTTTACAGTAGCTTTCCATACTGGATTTGGACATATACAGTTTACTGTTTATCAGTCAATCACCCGTCACAATGCTCATTAACAATTTGGCTGCTACCCGGGTGAAAGAATTTTCCTCCTACCTCTCCCATGTAACGATGATTGATGGTTGCTAAATTTTTTTAATGACTTTTATTTAATGACTCTAAAAAAGTGCTGTTAAGAGTTGTCGTTAAAAGTATTAACAGAAAAGTCATTAAAGACATTTAGCGGCAATTAATTATCACTATATATATAGTTAGAGGAAGATTCCTACTATTGGAATAGCATTCAAAGTTTATTCTTAATAATGGTCCATTATTAAACTGATGATGATGATGATGATGAAACACATAAAAGTCCAAAGTTAGATCACTTTCAGATCTAATCCACACCTATGCACGTTTTCTTTCTGTGGCTTTCTTTATTAAGAAGACAGTAACCTTTTAAAACTCTCCCTCCGTGTGTCAACAGACTCAGCACATGTGAGTAATACAGACTCCTGCGTGTGAGCAAGTTTACTTATACTTCTTGTTAGGGTATTTTAACAAAAAAATATATTTTCTTTTCGAGAAAAGTTTTGAGAAAAAGTATTAGAGTTTTGAAAGAATCCAAATGCTTTAGTCGCACATTGCTTGAGAAATAAGAAGTTGAGATTCTCTATCTAACATACTTATGTTTTTGAAAAACACTTGTCCTGTGTTGACCATTGTAAAGAATTTTAAGGAATTTATGAGAGGACACGCCTTGATTTCTTAGTAAGATGTGCTTGACTCTATGACTCGCACGCGCAAAGAGGAACATGCAAGAACAACTCCCAATATTAAAGTAAAATAGCTGGTCAAGACGCTGACTAGGTTGCTCTTTTAAGAATGATTTGCGGCCATTCGGACTACGACCGGTGCAACAAGCTTATCGGTTCGCCACTCCCGGAATACAACAACCCAACGCTATTGCTTCTCTCGAATGACTTCAATAAGCCATTTCAATTTGGAGGACAAAACATCAAAAGGTAGGCTAGCAATGTATTGTTCTATTCTATCTCAATTTGATGAATGTAGTGTGGGTTTTAACTGCCAAAAACCTAAAAAAAGGTGGATATAAAAAATATGAATTAGGTGGAATTGGCGGTGCATGAGAAATATATTCAGAAGTGGGAAAATGACAAAGAAGATTGTCGTAATTATTTGCTCAATTGTCTTTTTGATGAGCTTTATGATTATAATTCGCATACTTACAATTCTGCGAAGAAAATGTGAAAAGCATTAGAGCAAAAATACGACACCGATGAAGTCAGAAAAAATAAAGTATGCATGTATGCGCTTTTTCAACTACAAGATGTCGGAGAATATGCTGGTTGTAGCTCAAACACACGACCTCCAAATAATTGTGCATGAAATCATCTCCGAAGGGATCCAAGTAGACAAACAATTGCTAGTGGCTGCCATCATAAATAAGTTGTCGAATTCGTGGAAGGTGTTTCAAGAAGGCCTCCGTCACAAGCAATCGGAACTGCCAATTGTCAACCTTATGACGCGGCTTCAGATCGAGGAGGAAGCTATAAAGCAAGGCAAGAAGAATGAAGCTCTTGCCAACAACACACATGCCAACCATGCCAACAACCACCAAGGTAACGGTAATGTCAATTGCAATTGTGCTAAGGTAAACTTCCTAACATTGAGTGATAGCGCTCGTAAGGATCAAAACAATTTTCAAAGGCAAAATAATTTTTTGAATCCTAGAAGCAAGTACATGAAAAACAATTAAAAATCAACATTCTTCTTTTACCTCAAAGAAGTGAAATCAAGATCATTCTTCCAACGGCGCAAGAAAAATAAATCATTAATCTGCGTGTTAAAAAAAGATCAATTTATGTGGGACGGAAGGAGTAACTCATATTTTAAATAAGCGTGCAAGTTAAACATGATCAATTATTTAGATACGGGGGAGTATTATCTTGGACATTAAGAGTAAACCGACATATTTTATGGGTGCTCACTGTCCTAGGAGCACGTGATAAGAAGCTTTGATGACATTGATATCGTAACAAAAATTTAATTATATTGTAGTCGAATTTGCGTAAGCACTTCTTAGCTAGTCACAAAAATAACATAAGGCGCCGTAAACAAATTTGACAAGTTTATCTATAGAATGAAGTAAACATTGTTTTATCCGAACAATGAAAACACTACGAAATAAGATCTCTACATCTTTGTTCCGTTTGCCTTTCATTCGAACCGTATGGCATTTGAGGGCATCTTGGAGGATCCAATTTTTTTATTTTCTCTTTTCTTGAATGCTACTCAGGGATACAATTATTTATGGAGATGTTTATGGTTAGACACTTTTTTGGTTGTTTTTGACATATGTGATTTAATACCCAATCTTTCAATTTTGTTCGTTTAGAAGTAAGAAGCGATGTTAAAAAGTGCAATCTTGATTTTTAGTAACACTATATGTCACACTCGGTTAAAGGTAACATACTTAGTATTTCCAAAAATTATTCATTCAAAAGTAAAAAAGCAATGTTGTCAAGCGCAATCTTGATTTTTAGTAACACAATACCTCACTCTTTGATCATGATAAAATATTTAGTATTTCTGAAAATATAAAGAGTGTTAAGACACACTAAAAAGGTTATTGATGAAGTGATCAAACAGGGTTGTAAAGTTATAAAAAATTCAATAAACGTAAGATAACTTGACTTGCAAATACTAGATAAATGAGTCCTTAATTGCTACCTAACATGCAACCCTAGAACAAATGTTGGCATTCTCCTTTTATAATGCCACAGAGGACACACGTTAGCATTTGTCTTTATTATTATGAGATGAGATTAAATGGGGCACAGCCTAATCGAGTCCCATCGGACTACAACATGACTGAACTACTAGTGCATCCAAAAAGTGTAATTCTGAGAATTGGGCATGAGAAACATGAGTCTTGCTTTGGTGTGTGGTAATCATACACTAAGGATCCTAGAATGTGGACAAATAGAATGGCATGATGAACAAATATTAGTTGTGAGTGACAATTTAGTTTGGTGCTAAAAGACTGTGAATAAAAGAGTTATTGCCGTTGTTCTTAAATTTTATGGTGAATTTTTTTTGCTAACGTGTGCATAGTGACACTGTTCTATTGCAGTAGAAATATTATACAATAGAGGATCATAGTCCTAATTCTAATGTCAAAATATATATAGTAATTCCTGTGAAAATAGTGTACTATTTCAGAAATAGGTAGTACTGTCATCCCACAACAAACACTATTTTGACAAAATGATAACTTTTTTTTAATAAGAACACTAGCCAATATTTATTCATATTTATTTGAGAATTCATCTGTGACATAAAGCCCAAGTACATGTCAATGCACCATTTTATCAAGATTTGTGGCTCTATATTCAGATGGGACGTTTTTGGTGGATCACATTAATGCAATAATGAATTGTAATGTTGACCGTTCAATCTATAGTATAAGCTTTTTTCATATCTATAGTCTTTTTTTTCGTACACGGAATCCGTGTAGGTAAAAAATAAGAATTGAACGTAGATATATTCATATCTATAGTCTTTTTTTCGTACGCGGAATCCATTTAAGAATTGAACGTAGACCGGACAATATCCATCCCACGGATATTGTCCGGAATGAAAAAAATAATCTGATCAACAGCCATTAATCCCAAAACCACAAGTATTTCGTGCATGTACGAACCTAAAAATGGACAGCTCAAAATAGTTGATGAAAACATGCTTCTCCTGAATTAAATCACTTTCATTCGTTTATTATTTTGAAAGGAATTGATTGGACACGTAAGCAAATATCCCGACATATCACCCTCATGCATTTATTTTCTTATTGTATGGACAGAATAGTATGTAGGTTTATGCATTTACATAGCTCAAATTGTGCTACCAGTTCGATTGGAAAGAATTGACTGCATAATCTTTTGTTCCATCACATTACTTTCCATTTGCGCTTAGCAAAAAAGAGGAAAATCATTAGTTTCTACCGTACTTTGTCGAGGAAATTACATGCATTTCTACAAGATTTGAGCACAATCTTTTCACCCAAATTGTCTTTAGGGTCCTCGTTTTTGCATCTCGGCTCCTCTTTCTCGATAATTGATAATAATTTGTTCAAGAATTATTTTATCCATTTTTAGAAATGATTTTCCCATGTTGGAAATGATCAAAGCTCTAAAAATGTGTGTGCCTTCTCAACTCTTAATATTGGAATTTGCCAACTTAATCCAAATATTATTGCATGCGACTGCTAAAAGCCAACAAATAGAGATAACGATGTAGACAGCCGAAATGGAATCGCTCAACCAAGTCCAAGTCCGAGTCCAAGTATCTATATTATCCCATAATAATGTGAAGTCACACAACTTCAATGGAAAAAAAATAAAAAATCCTCAAAACAAAGTTGAAGTTTGAACAATATACAGATAAAAGTTATTGAGTCGACATAAAATTATTTCTCATTATTCATGACAGTATTATAACGAGCCCTACTCTTTCCTCCTATATTGACTCAGACATATGATTTTGTAAGTTAGGATTTTCTGTCTGCTGCCTTGGAAGCCCTACTCTTTCCTCTTATATTTAGTAAATTGATAATGACTTGTGTTAGAACATCAAAATTCTCTCACACCCTAAATGGCAGTCTGGAGGGTTATTTCAATAATGCTAAAGGTCGTGGACGAAATTTTGGTAAAGCGAATTCATAATATAGAAAAACTTTCAAACATCTACTTTTGGTTTGCTAAATAATTTAAATTAATTATTTAATGGTAAAAAAAATCCAGCTTTAAAGTTTTCAATTAGACAAATTCATTGTTTAAGTTTTAAGCAATTAAATTCAGTTTTATCAAACAGCCCGAAGTCAAGATATTTACATATATTCTCTATACATTACTGATATAACTCAAATATAACTCCCACGAATTGGGGGACACCCGGCGGATCCCAGTCAAACTGGGAGATTTATGATTATCTTATCAGGATTCTTAAAGAGTCCTTAAATATTGTAACGTGATCCTGGAGAATCCTAACGCGATCCTAACACATATGGCCCATGGCCCAATCCTATTAGGAGTCTTCTCCTACAGCTAAAAGGCATCATTAATATGTTGACAGACTTAGCATCTTCTATCTATAATGATCATCAGTGACATCTTACTTAGACGAACTCCGCGTTCTCTAGCTCTATATGCTCGTACAGTCGAGTAGGTGGATTATGTCCTTCTATATTGCTCTCTCAGCTCTTCTTGCGACCGGACCCTACATATAGGCAGAAAAGCCGTCTTGATATATCCACGCCTTCTCAAAGGCGGTTGGTTTCATATCTTATGATATCAGCAATATTATAGACCTAATGCCGTGTGCCCTCTCAGACAGGGGGCTTCATAGCAGCAGCCATATTACGGGCTCAACGAGCCGCGCCTTCTTATTGAACGCAGTGACAACAAAAATACTTGTTGCTTCAACTAAAACCCTCGAGGGTATTTTCATGAGCTTGACGCTTCATCCGCCCCCGAGGGCGCGTACGACAAGAACTCTTAAGTTCCGTCAAACCCTCGAGGCTAATTGCATGAGCTCGGGCTCCATCTACTCCCGAAAGCTTGTACGACGAGAATCCTTAAAATTCCGTCAAACCCTCGAGGGTATTTGCATGAGCTCCGCGCTCAATCCGCCCCCGAGGACTCATACGACGAGAACTCTTAAGTTCCGTCAAACCCTCGAGGGTAATTGCATGAGCTCTAGCTCCATCCGCCCCCGAGGGCGAGTACGATGAGAACTCTTAAGTTTCGTCAAACCCTCGAGGGTAATTTCATGAGCTCTAGCTTCATTCGCCCCCAAGGGCGTGTACGACGAGAATTCTTAAATTATGTCAAACCTTCAAGGGTAATTGCATGAGCTCCGTGCTCAATCTGCCCCTGAGGGCGTGTATGACGAGAACTCTTAAAGTTCCGTCAAACCCTGGAGGGTAAATTGCATGAGCTCCGGCTCTATCCGGCCCCGAGGGCGTTTACGACAAGAAATCTTAAATTCTGTCAAACCCTCAAGGGTAATTGCATGAGCTCAGCACTCCGTCTGCCCCCGAGGGCCAGTACGATGAGAACTCTAAGTTCCGTCAAATCCCCAAGGGTATTTACATGAGCTCCACGCTCCACCAGCACTTTAGGGTAGTCCCTTGAGGGACGAACACCTCCAAGGGTGACAGGATAGAGCTCGAGTTCTATCCGAACGGTTAAGCTACAGTTCTAACCCGTGAAACGGTTAAGGACTATGTGACCTACATCCCCCCACCATTCTTTGTCAATTCAAAACCCAGCCAAGCATGAGTGCGAGGCTTCTTTGCCAGCTCTTAGCTGATGATAAGAGTTCGTGACAAAGTAAAATGCAAGCATGATGTGGTCTGCTCGAGCTCAAGAACACACACTTGCACAAAATGAACACCCTCCAAGGGAGTGGTGACCCTTCTAGGGGACATTCAAACACTTAGCACATGCACACAACTTGCAAGCACAGCTTTGTGTCCTCTCCCAAGAGAGGCTCACATGGGGCACAGCCTCTAAAGGATCTCGAGATCCCATAATTCGTCTTTCTAAAGATGATTCCGAATAGCCTATTTAGGCAAAATTTTAAAGACTTAGCTCTCAAGAGTTGAGAGCTAGGGTTCTAGCACCTTACTTGGGCAAAGCTTAAAGCTCCTACTTAGGTCAGAGCACATGGAGGAAAGAAATATTATTATCCCTACAAGTGGATGGAGAATCCCTTATAAATTTGACACGTGTCTCGAGACACCAGGTATAAACTTCCTCAGCCAAACATTTTGGCTAAGGAAGTGGGGGGCTTATGATATAACTCAAATATAACTCCCACTAATTGGGGGACACCCAGCGAATCCCAGTCAAACTGGGAGATTTATAATTATCTTATCAGGATTCTTAAAGAGTCCTTAGAGATTGTGATGTGATCTTCGAGGATCCTAACGCAATCCTAACGCATCTGGCCCATGGCCTAGTCCTACTAGGAGTCTTCTCCTACAGCTATATAAAGGGGTCTACCCCTCCAGGTATGGGACAAGTACACAATTCATGCTTTTTTATAGTTACTATTCTGTAGTTGCGCTCTGACTTAAACATCGGAGAGTTCTCCCCCGGGAACCCCACCTAGCGGTCACTCTTTTTTTGTCTTGCAGGTCATCGATCAAGGCTTGGGTTCCGCAATGTACGCGGTGCATGTTTTTAGCGGCAACAATTACCTAAGACTATATTACTCTAATGCATTTTAATACCTTTTTTTTCTTTTTCCTGAAGGGATTTGAACAAGAAAAGAGGAAGGGGACAATGTGCAAATGCCATAATACAAGGAGTTGAGCTCCCACATCATAAGAACTCTGTAAGGAAAATAATGCGAGAAAACTATTCAATAAATGCCATCGCTGGCACTAGCTGCTACTTCAACTTATTGAGATATTAGTGGAGTATTTGACTCAATAGAGCAACTCACTCAATTTTTAAGGCAAAAAGGCAAGTACTCTGCTCACTTACAAAGATTTTATCTGTTCATACTTTGGTATTGGCTTTATTTTTCGTGTTCCTTTTACCGGTAAAAGCTAATCATGGATTTTAATCTTGCTTTGCAACGAGATTAATCATAATTTATTGAACTTCAAATTATATGTGGGGCGAAACTGCCTTCTTGATTGCTCCGACGAAATGAAGCGGTGGCTGGATACATCAGAGGTCGTTGATAGCAGAAAAGGGCATTCATGCAGCTTATCCAGAGCAACTGCACGTGCCGTGATGGGAACATCCCCACCTTTACTGTCCCTCCACAGCTACAAACACCGAATGTCGGTGACATTTACACCTGGAGGATGTTCGTCACATTTCTTGAGAGGTGGTTAGGATGATTAGGGAGGATGAGTTACAAAACATTGAGAATAACAAAATCAATCTTAGGTTCAATGTAGGACATTATTGCTTCTCAGTTCAAGCCGATCCGCATGACACCCCCCTAGACGATGACGAGCAGGGTCCGAATGTCGGTCTTGACGAGCCCTGAGCACTCCCCATCTTCCCCTCTGTTGCCTTCTTAGAATTGTGCTCCTCTCCCCTTCCTTATTTTTATCCCTCTCCCAGTCTTGTCAATGCCCCTGTTACATTTAGTTCATATATATATATAATAGAATTTTAATATATGTATTTTGTATTTTAGGATTAAATAATTTCTGATGAATTCACAATTATTTAACCTTATTGTGGAGTGAGAATTCTCCGTGGATTAGTTGTAAATTGTATAACGTGATCGTATTTGAATTACAGGTTTTGTATTAAAAAAATTACTTTTACCAAAGGTTTTTTTTCCCTGTCAAAGTCTACAAGGACAGTGTTGAAAAAAAAATTTAGCAATGAAAAAGTCCACGTTTTTTCGAAGGACCGTTAGCAACAGAAAGTCCGTCACTAAAATGCCAAGTGTTTTTAAAGACGGATCTTTAAGAGACGGACCTTTAGCGACGGAAAAACTTCTATCGCTAAAGGTCCATCAGAAAAACTTTTAGCGACGAACTTTTATGTCGCTAAAAGTTTTTCAAAATATTAATTTCTGAAAGACAAAATTTAATTAAAATATAAAAATTATCTTTAGCGAGGAAATGTCTGTCGTTTAATGTATTGATAATCCGTCGCTAAAAGTCCAACTTTTAGGGACATATTTAAAATATCATCGTCAAACTTTTAGTAACAGAATTTTCGGTCACGGACTTTTAACGTCGGGGTGTCTATCGCAAAAGGTCTTTGGCGATGGATAGATGAGTTTTAACGACATAATTGTCCATCACTAAAAGTCTTTTTTCTCAGTGACACTCATTTATCCGATAAATGCAAGGTAACTTGACGTGCAAATACGGAGTAGTAGATAATTGAGTCCTTAGTTACTGTTCAATACGCGCCTCTAGAGCAAACGTTAACGTTGGCCTTTCATAATGTCTGAAGGACCTATGTTAGCATTTGTCTTTATTATTACGGGACCAATGGGGCACCCTAATCGAGCCCCCCCGGACGCATGACTGTACTAGTGTACCCGAAGTAGTGGAGTTCTGAGAAGCGGGCGTAGTGAGAAACACGGGTCTTTCTTTGATGTGGGGTACATCACAATCATACACATTCGATCCCGGAACGTTGACAAATAGAAATGCATGATGAACAAATATTAATTTTTAGGATAAGGATGTTTTGTATCGCGACATCTTTCTGTAAGAGTTTAGTTCAGTGATAAAAGATTTGTCGATAAAAGAGTTTTGCCGTTATTCTTAAACTTTATAATAAAATTTTCTTCTTTTAATAATATGAATTTAGTGACACTTTTCTGTTACAGTAAAAATATTGTATAGCAGAGGATTTTAGTCCTATTTTGAATATCAAAACTTATATTACTCCTGTCAAAGCATTGTACTGTCTGAGAAGCAGGTAGGACAACCATCCCGAAACAAGCACATGTTTTGGCAAACGCTGTTTTAATAAGAACGCTAGCCAAAGTTTATTGACACCTTATTTGAAAATTCATTTGTGACATAAAGCTGAAGTACATGTGAATGCACCGTTTATCAAAATTTGAGGCTTTATACTAGAGATGCTACGTTTTTTGTGGATCACATTAATGCAGTTATGAATTGTAATGTTGACTGATCAATATAATCTGATGGCCAAGCTTTTTTCAAATCTAAATATTTTGTTCGTACGTGAACATTGTCCGGAATGAGAAAAATAGTTTGATCAACCGGGATTAATCAAGAAGTATTTTGTGCATGTACCAACCTAGGAATGGACAGCTCAAATAGTTGATAGAAACATGCTTCTCTTGAATTAAATCAACATTCGTTTGTCCGTTGTTTTGAAAGGAATTGATTGAACGCATACGGAAATATCCGACATATCACCCTCACGCATTTATTTTCCTTTAGGAACGACAACTTAGTATGTTAGGTTCATGCATTTATAGCTCAAAATGTGCAACTACCTTGATTGGAAAGAATTGATGGCATAATCTTTTGATCCATCTCATTCTTCTCCATCTACGCCTGGCAAAAACGATGAAATTCGTTAGCTTTATCATACTTAGATGAGGAAATTACATGCATTTCTAGATTCTAGCGCAACTTTTCACCCGCTAATTTTGATCCCATGCGTTGTACACGGGGCGTTTAAGTCTTAAACTAAATAAATTGTCACTACTGCATAATAGTATTATGCAACTTTATATTTGGTAGGTTGGGAAAAAATAAAAAAGATGTAAAAATTAGTAGGACCTACGAAAATGAAAGGGTTAAACATATGCTAAAAAATAAACCGAGTATCATAAATATTACAAAGGACCGATGTCATACCACGTAAGCTAATTAATAAATATAACACGAATGACCAATAATCAGTATGTAGTAAATACTGTAACTTGAGAGGAACGAATCAACAAATAAACTATTAAATAGGAAATAAAAAAAGGTCACAAAAAAAATTAATTGGTTACATACATTGTGTCACATACGGGAGTGTTTAAATTTTTAATTAAGTGAAATGTCACAAAAAAATATATTGATACTACGAATTAACAAACTTTTATTTTTGGACAAAAGTTAAGTAATAATGTATCGTATCACGTAAACACTCATGTTCAAGTTTTAAGGAGGAAGAAAGTTAAATGTACAAACGTATAAAGTTAGAACACATAAAAGAGATTGTTGCTTATATGTCATATTTGGCCGTGAGAGTTTTTTGGACTAAAGTGTGAGTGCGACACATGTAGTAACATGCCCTAAAGCACTGCCAAAATAGTTATAGTTTCTAAATTGAACAATGAAGAGTTTCATAGTTCCTAAATTTAACAAAGAAGAGTGTCAAAATAATATAACTCTCTATATTAAATTCAACTTGAATATAATTGGAATAAAGTAATTGGATAAACCACAAATAATAGCTCAAATGGTGATAGAGAAAAAAGTCCAATGATATTATGGTGTCTTTGAATAATAATGTTGTCACTAAATATTTACAGTGACCTATTAGGACGTAATTAAACATGTAAATACGTAAATAATCACACTTGTAGGTAATAAGAACTATAAATTTTTATGACATATAAAATTTGAACAATATAGGAAAATATATACATATGAAGATTTAAACTTTCAAATTGTAACAACTATAAACGTCACAAACAGTGTAACGCTATAACAATTTTTCATATGATTAACAAAATATAGATTGTTGAGAAGGGTACATGTATTAAGAATGATTGTAATAGCATTCAACTTTTCCTTTTAAGCTTGTGAATAGGCATTCTAGATGAGATCCGGACACGAAACATTAAAATCAACAATAACTTTAAGAATTGCATAAAAAAGGACACGTGAAATTTTGTATAAGATTCAAACTTTCTTTTCTTGTAACTCATTCTCTCCTTAGAGATAAATCAAACAGTGAAAATGGCAAACTTAAACAGAGATGTGCAAAAAGTTATACATAAAAAAGTTACATAAATTGAACGCGTGTCAATTCTTAGTTGTCAACGGGATAAGAAGGAAGGGGGCAAGATGCAAAGGGCATAATACAAGGAGTTGAGCTCCCACATCATAAGAGCTCTCTCTGTAACGAAAATTAGCACACATGAAATGCGAGAAAACTATTCAACAAGTGCCATCGAGATTAATCATAATCTACGGAACTCCAAGTGATATGTGGGGGCGAAACCGCCGCCTTGATTGCTTCGACAACATGATTTGCTGAGCCTCCTCTTGCACGATCTCTTGAAATTATAAAAAGTTCAAGTATCATACTTCGACCAGATACTGCTTCTAAAAAGGCATGCTGCTAAGCTCCCGCTAAATTGGACTCAACTTGACAGTTGCATATCAACTGCACTCGATTATTTTAGCTTTTTTCTACCGGAAGAAATAGAAGAGCCGACAACATTGACATATTAGACTGCCCCTTCTATACACCATGAGAAATGCATGCGAAAATCTCTACCTCAAAGCATAGATTTCTATCCTTGTGCTTTTGTATTATTGCAAGCATTAAAACTTGTCTTATGGACGTAGCATAACAAGCATAGTCATGATTTACTATGTACAGCCGAAATGCTTAATTATATAACTTTTTAAATTTTAACGCGCAATTCTCCTTCTACCATAAAAAAAAAAAAAAGAGAGCATAGAATTCACTTGCACGTACGTCATCGAATAAATAATGACTGCTATATCTCTTCACGATTGACCCTAGCACACTGATTTTTCTCCTTTTTCTTAAAGTATCCCTCTACCGATGCCACACATATTTCTTTTCGGCCGATTTAACTCAAGGCTCTATTTATACCCTTATTCTCTGGCTTTGCTAAACTGTGTGTAGCTTATTGACCGTAATGCTTGGACTAAAGGTTATAGATCGCATGACGCCTATTTTTTTTTCACAACAAGGAACCTAAATATACGATAGGTGCACAAAAACTTATAAAGCTCTATGAAAGTGGTAGTACGTAAACTGCAAAAAAGCATCATGCAATTTATTTGTCGCCTAGATAAATGTGACAACTAAAGTCATTTACACTGTAAATGTCTTACAAAAAATATTTTCCCTTTTCCCATTCCCGGGCTCTTACAAGACGTCTTGGCCGCTCCACCTCACCTCGACACTCTCTTACTGTCATAATATCGCTCCAGTTTTAATCGAGTCCTATAAAGGGAACGAAATGGAACTAAACAAAAATGGTAGCTGACATAAAGTTGTTTCTAAATCTGGTCGTATTATGCTGACAAGTTGATGTCTACCGCATTAGCCGGATAAGTTCTTATTAGCGCCATTATGTATAGTCCCATCAAGGGTCCGTTTTCTTAATTGTAAACCCACCATGAGTCCGACAACTAGCTTGGAAACGTCCAGTTTTCAGCTCACTCCATGTTCAAAAAATATAGCTCTCATCTCATGTCCACACGAGGGATCCAGTAAGTAAGGATTTAAAGAGCATATTTTCAAAATGAACGGCCAGCGGAAACCTGTATAGATGGTCACTTGTATACTTTCAATTTTCATTAATTTATGCATTTTTGTTTGGGAGTGGATTGCTCATTTTGCAACCCAAATGGGAACTTGTTGATGACAATGTATATTGCGTTTTTCTTTAGAACTGGGCTATGCAATCATGCAAAGTAGTGCAGGATGTCAGATAAATTATAATGATCCGTCTAGTCTAAATCATCATGAATATAAAACAGGACGTAGACGACCTCGAGAAGAGAATTAAGAGTTCGGGAAAAAGGCCTTTTTCTTTCTTTCTCCTTCATGTAAGTTTAACAGAGAGACTGCATTTCCATTAAATTAGGCTCATATAAATAACAAAGTCTAGTGCAGTCATTCGTATAGAGGTGTGCATGGTTCAGTTGTCCAAACTGATAACAACCATTACACAGGTCTATGAACTGTCAAGATGAACAGCGTAAAATATTCTCATATACCATGCCCGGTTTCATGGCCAAATTTCTTTTTGCAGGACATGCATGGTTGGAAGACTTTCACTCTAAGCTGTAACTACATTGAAAATTTCAATGATGCAGAATGTCCGCAGTGATAAGCGGTGCTGTTGTTTTTGGCGTGTCAGTCAATGAAGGCAGCCCAATATCAAAAAGCACAGGTACCTTTGTACTGCAAAGGTACCACCCACCGACCGGTGGGGGCCATGGCACCCCCCATTTTTTGAAAAATTTTCTTTTGATAAAATGCATAAATATATTTAAATATTATTATTATAATTAATTAAGATTTTATTTGTTGTATTGTTTACTTTTTGTGTCACCAATCATCATATATTTGTCTTTCTCATTTTCTTGTTCGATTTTCACTCTTTTAAATTCTAATTTTAAAACTTCATATTATAAAAAAAAAAAAACAAAAAAAGAAGAAGAAAGAAAGAAAAGAGTAGGTCAAGATTAGCTCCTTTTTTTTTCTTTTTTTGAGTTTAAATTTTTATACATATGTTAACTTATATGTTACTTTTATACTCATACAATTGATAATAACATTAGTAAATTCTGTCGTGTAAGTTTAGTAATTTGTTATTACTAATCTTAGAAAGTTAAATAAATCACTTTGAATAGTAAAATTATATAATTAGTAGTCAAATTGAGTAACTATTTTGTATATATTGAAGTTAATTACATTATGTTTCTAATTTGTTATGTTTGTATGTAAACTTGAGCCTTTTAAAATTCTTTTAAGTGAGCCAATAAATTATTTTTTTTGGGGATTTTTTGGCCCCCTCCTATTAGACTTTCTGGATCCATCCTGGTTATCAAAAAGCAAGGCTTACGCTGGGTCTGTATCTCAGCAATCAGTTATGAAGCAGCTGAATATCCTCCAGGCTCCGGACAAAAAACTTTGGAAGGTGATAATAAAAACATGTGGATTGTAAGGTCCAGCCAGAGCTATAACTGACGAGAATAATTGAATGGATGTGGACCCAATGCCATACATTTATATATTACTCCTACCCCATGTCCTTGCATCGTGACTCATGAGTTCATGACCAGCTTTTCGCACGTTATAAATCTACCAGAAGGAAAAGGGTAGAAATCGACCTCTAAAGCGCATTTCTTAGTGCCAGTTTTGTGTACAACTTTTGCTTTCTACCAGTACACAATTCTGGAAACAGTAGTATCCAGTCTGTACTAATTAATTCCATTTACATCTAGTCATAAAACAGAAATGAAGATCACACGAGAAAATTGACAAAATAGTATCCAGTCTTTTCATGTAAAGCAAGCATGACTGTCGGTTTAGCTTTGAAGTAGAATTCCCACGAGAAAATTGACAAAATAGGGATGCAAGGATATGTTTTGGTGGATCCTATACAAGTAGACTCCCTACTTGTATGAACTGTCATTAGTATATATATATATATATATATATATATATATATATATATATAATCTTATATAATTGATCTGCTGCGAATATAAAGTATGATTATAGAAAAAGGGCACTGTGACCCTCCGTACTTACACCAACTTAATAGTTTGATCTCCCTTGTTCAAAATGTTGTACTCAATTTAACCTAACTTTCGGAAGCTGTGCACATCAACCGAAACCATTATGAGGTCATTAAAAAGGCATAAAACATCCTACCGTAAGAGGTAGACCCAATAACTCTAATAGGGGGTGGGGGGAAAAAGTTATACAAAAAAATTGATGGCTAGTATAAATTTTTTTTAAAAGGTTCAAGTTCAAATAAAATAGAAAAAGTCAAAAACTTTAAAGATGAAAGTAGTTCATCAATGTTTCACAAAATATTTTAGATATGTATAAATCGATAGTCAAAGTGAAAGACAAGGTAAAGCGAAAAAAAAAATTAAAAAAAAAACTAACCTTGGTTAATTAGTGTTTCTTTGCAATCTGAAGATTTAAAATTTAGAAAAATGAAGATGAGGCAAATGAAAGATAAAGACAATTACTATAACGGCCAATGGCATAAAAAATTAAAATAAAAAATTAATACAATAATGTTACAATAAAGGCCTTTTTTTGTAAATATTATTACCCATTATTTAAAGAACTATAAAAATTCCCAAGACTTGAAGGGTGCCCGTTGGCCCCGGTTCATGCACATGGTCTGTCCCTATCTACACTGTACATGTATCTTACAATAGATTTACTTACAAGATTCATGTTGGAAGGGCTGTGAGACACCTGACTGAATTAAATTAGTAGTCGATGGCATTGGTAACGTCGGTACAGGTGTCAAACAGGACGGGCTTCTGCCGGCTAAGCCCGGCCTAGTCCCGGTTCAAGTCCTTGGCCAAAAAATTTAGGACAGGCTTGGGCCTCGGCCAGGCCCAAAAAATTTATTTTCTTAAAAAAATTCTTCTTAATCTTTTTATTTGCAGTAAACTTAAATCTATGATAAAGTTATTTGTCTGCTCCTTTATTTTAGACTTGTGACCGGTTGCTTCTAAACAAACAGACGGAGTTATTACTTTAAATATACTTAATTTGTTTAAAAAATATCTGAGGCAAATATGTAAACTATATCTTGAAAAAAAAAATGATAAGGAAGTAACCTAATCATTAGGAAGATCTACAATGATGTCATTGCTGCTCTTTTTATCATCAATTGGTTTGTTTTGCTCCCTATATTTCTGATCAAATAATTCTTCCAACGAATACTTAACTCCAATAATTTGAGGCTAAGACAACTGCTCCGGTCATCCAACACCCTCACGCTCTTTGGAATAACACGACTCTGAAGCAACCGTGGAGGCTTACAACGATTGTACATCACGGGCAATTTAGGATAAAACACGATAATATTTTTCTTTTTTTTTTCCAAAATGCTAATAAATCAAAAAGAAAAATTTCTCATCTAATGATAGTAAAGCATAATGCTTAATATTTGCATAAACCAATTTCATTAAACTAGGAAAATGAAGAAGAACGTGTAGAAGTTTCTTCCACTCTTGCTTGTGTTGCAACTACGTATTCAATATCTTTCAGATACTTTCTATAATATCTTTGACCACTCGATGATGTTAGCGAGCATACACTCGTCAGCATAATTTTGGTAGTGGTTATAAAGTTGTTCGAACAACATACTTACGAAAGTTACTGGCAATAACAATATTAACAGGTACACATAGTGGCAATAGCATAAAGTTTCCATCACAGTTGAACCATAAACCATATTTTCTTACCTGTTTCTGGAATTGAATAATTTACACCATGCAACTTGAACTTGAGATCCAAATTAGTGGCAATAGCAACAATAACAGGTAATTTCTCGCAATATTTAGTAAATTTGATGTCAATTTTTTTTAATTATCCCATTAACCATTTCTATATATCTCCAGCTCTCTAAAACTTGCTTCATTTTAAGTATTCCTATTATAGCAAAAGAGGATATGGGATTGTACATATCAGACAATGGAATGGTAGAAGTGTGAAGTACCTCCAAAATTTTCAATCAGGTATATAGTTAATTGCCATTCATGGGAGGTGGCAAGCCTTGTTTAGTAGGCAGTGAATGCAAACTTATTTGTATAGCATAACATGTAAAAGCATATGATATGTAGAATTTCACTTGTTGTGGATATCTTTAATAAGTTTCTTACGAGACAGATTATAATGAGTACATAAAACATTAACAAACATAACTATGCCCCTTCATTTAAAAATAATTGGTCAAGCATCAACTAAACTATCTTGAACAACTCAATGAATTATATGGCAAACATGTTGAACATAAAAAAAATTCCATTTACTACAAGTCTGAGGTTTATATTTAGCAATGCAACAACATCATTATTATTAGAAGTATTATTAAAACTAAAACCCATTACCATGTCACTTATATTAAAGGTGCTACATACTCGGATTACAATATCTGCAACATGCAATGAATCGTGTAGATATGGAAAGATTTCAAAATCAATGATTCTCTTCTGTATAATCCAATTAAAATCAATCCAATGTGCTGTAACACAATTCAACAACAGCACTATTATTAGAAACATTATTAAAACTAACACTCATTATCTTGTCACTTAATTAAAGGTGCTAGATACTCGGATTACAATGTTTGCATCATGCGATGAATCGTGTGGATATGGAAAGATTTCAAAATCCATGATCTCTTCTGTATAATCCAATTAGAATCAATCAAATGTGCGATCACACAAGAATAATTAAGCATAGTATAAAAAGATCCCCAAACTTTAGACGTAAGACTAACTTTACCATCAAATTTATCAAAAATAAGTTAAGGGTTGTATAGCTGTATTATATTTTTTTAATTGTATCAGACTTAGTGGAACTTCTATGAACCTTTTTATACAAAGGTTGCACATAAGTATTCACATACTTAGTATAATTTTCATTATCATCAAGATTAAAAGGTTTTACATGGTGCACAAGAAATTCGCCAATACCTTCTTTTTGTTGTCGTTGATTATAAATAACTCATCGCTAAAGATAATAGCATTTAGCTCTCATCAAGATGGCCTTATGAAGATGCACATGCCATTCAGTGCTTATCAAGATGTGAATCACCATTACTACAAGTAAACTATTTTAAACAATTCTTACCAATGGCTATGCCATCAACTATAACCCTTGTAAAATGCTCCCAACACTTTTAACTTTGAGCTTTTTATCCGTCTTTTAAAAAACTGGCAAATTTATGTAGGATTGCTCAGTCTTTCCTCTTCAAGAGCACTCATCGGGTGAAAATTGGGGGTAAAAGTATTAGTATTGCCAATCGAGCTACATTCTTCACCAAAATATTGTTGATCTTATGAAAGTGTACACTGAAAATCAAGAATGTTTTGGATGTCTATACCCAATGTTGATTGTTTTTCAAATTATGGTGCTCATGGTGGTGGACATTTTTGGCTATGTGATTTTGATCCTATTCAAGTTTGTAGAATGTACACAAGAGAGAGTTATGCATTGGAGTGAAAAACGTGAAGAGAATGAATCAATTTACAGTTACCTCACAAAGACAAACATACATCTAAAACTAGTTGTTTATAGTTGTTGGGAGGGTAAATATATAAAAGTGCATAAAAAAGTTATTGAATAAGGTTGGACGATAGCCGTTATATAGCTGTTGGAGAGGTAAAAGTGTAATGTTCCAAACATCTAGCCGTTTGTTGGGGGGGGATGGATCCAAAAATATTTGAATTAAGAGGGTCGAGTTGAGATTTTCATAGGTTGGGCCAAATTTTGATTTAAAAGGGCAAGGTGAGGTTGGGCTATTTTGGAAAAAAAAAACGGTAGCCCAGTCCAAGCCCTAGGCCCTTTGGATCTAGGCCTGCATATTCATCCAACGACACGGGCTGAATCATTCTTCCCCTGGGCTAGATCGAGGTGGCTCGTTTGCCCCTGCCCATTTGACACCTCTAGTCATATGTGAATTGATGAGTTACGGCATTGAGGATATGAAATATTAGAACAACTGACTGGTTTTGGGATCATAAAGACGTGATAACATTTTTTAAGGCCACCAAGAACACCACAATGAAAGCATTCAATCCCATTAAATTTATAGCAGTTATCCTTGGTATGACCAGTGATACCGCGATCACTACAAGAAAATATGTATTTTGCGACGGATTTTTAGCGACGAAAGGTATTCTGGCGCTAAAAAGGTGTTTAAGCGACGAAAGATCCCGTCGTTTAATACTATTACCGACCGAAGACACCGTCGGTAAAGTAGTATTTGCAGACGGACTTTAGTGACGGAATTACTGTCGCTAAATAATTTTTAGAAAATTAGTATTTTTGAGAGTTTTTTTTAAATTATTTAAGCAAAGTAATAAAACCGTCGGTAAAAGTCTTTATAATAAGACCTTCACCGACGGATTTTTAGCGACGGTGTTATTCCGTCGCTAAAGATCCGATTTATAACCAGCTCTGGTTTCTTTCTCTCTCCCCATTTCTCTCTCTAAAATTCTTCTCTCACCTACCCACTGTCGTTCTCACCTCTGGTGACCCCTCTCGACGGCGACCTACCTCTGGCGGGACACCCTCGTCCCCCACCCGATGCCGTGCCACCAAGCCTTCCACTACCGTCGTGCCACAAAGCCCTCCATTGTCGTCGTGCCACGAAGTCCACCACTGCCGCCGTGGTCGTACCCACCTCGAGATCTGTATGTCAATTGCCCTAAATTAATCTTGTTGTTTATTTTTCAAAGTTGATTATCAAGCATTTGGCCATAATCACACTTCTGCTTGTATAAGCTCCTCTGAATTTCAATGTACGTACATAAAACATTCGAATTTATCTTTTCTGCCATGTATAATCTGAATTTGTTGTTAATTTGGACATTTGGCCATTATTTTGTCTTCTGAATTTGTCGATTATGAAGCATTTGGCCATAATCTGAATTTGTTGTTAATTCGTCTTTTCTGCTATGTATAATCTGAATTTGTTGAATAATCTGAACCTCCTAATTAAACCCTAAATTGAATGTCCCAATTCAACCAAACCCTAAATTGAACTAATTGAAACCTAAATTATAGTAATTGAACCATAATTAAATCCTAAATTAAATTTCCTAATTGAATCCAACTCTGAAATAAACTAATTGAACCCTAAATTGAATGCCTTGATCCAACCAAACCCTAAATTGAAATAATTGAACCCCCTAATTGAACCCTAAATCGAATCAATAGAACCCCCTAATTGAACCCTAAATTGAATCAATAGAACCTCCTAATTGAACCCTAAATTAAAGTAATTGAACCATAAATTGAATGCCCTAATTGAATTGGACCCTAAATTAAACTAATTGAACCCCTAAGTGAACCCTAATTTAAATGCCCTGATTCAACCGAACCCTAAATTGAACTAATTGAACCCTAAATTGAATGTCCCAAATCAATTGAACCCTAAATTGAACCCTAAATTGTAGTAAGTGAACCATAATTAAATCTTAAATTGAATGCCCTAATCAAATCGAACCCTAAATTAAACTAATTGAACCCTAAATTGAATGCCCTGATCCAGCCGAACCCTAAATTGAAATAATTGAACCCCCTAATTGAACCCTAAATTGAATGCCCCAAATCAACCGAACCCTAAATTGAATCAATAGAACCCCTAATTGAACCCTAAATTGAAGTAATTGAACCCTAAACTGAATGCCGTAATCGAATTGAACCCTAAATTAAACTAATTAAACCCTAAATTGAATGCCCTAATCCAACCGAACCCTAAATTGAACTAATTGAACCCTAAATTGAATGCCCCAAATCAAATGAACCCTAAATTGAATCAATAGAACCCCCTAATTGAACCCTAAATTGAAGTAATTGAACCCTAATTAAACCCTAAATTGAATGCCTTAATCGAACCGAACCCTAAATTAAACTAATTGAATGCCCTAATACAATTGGACCCTAAATTGAAATAATTCAAGCGCATCGGATATGTGCATTTTGAACAATTTTTTTCCATTTGAACATTGATCATTTGTTTGATAATTTTAGGTTGTTAATTGTGCATTTAAGAATTGTGATTATTGATCAATGATTTTAGGTTGTTAATTGATGATTTTAGGTTATTAGCTGTACATTTGAGGTAATTGAGATTATTAATTGATGATTTTAGGTTGTTAATTGATGATTTTAGATTGTTAATTGTGCATTGAGCATTTGAGATATTGAGATTATTAACGGAGGATGGGACCCAATTGGATTGAATGTGTGATTTTTATTAATTTTTATTGCATTGAGCATTTGAGAATTGAGATTGTTGACGGAGGATGGGACCCAATTGGATTGAGATACCTGTTAGTTAGCGTAGACACGGACACCACGTCTGATCGACAGTGTCCGACATTAAAAAATAAATCAACGTATGCCGATGTGTTCGGAGGTGCGTGTTGGTGGGTGTCGGACATGTGTCGGGAGGCGTCGGACACGTGTCCAGAGGCGTCGGACACGTGTCAGTAGGTGTCGGACACGTGTCCGTAGGTGTCGTACATGTCGGACACGTGTCCGGAGGTGTTAGACACGTATCAGACACCATATCGACACCTTATATGAGGTGTCGGAATTGAGATTGTTGACTGTGCATTGAATTTAGGTTAATTAGGTTAACGTGACATTTTTAGCATGCACCCCCTGGAATCTCATCCTGGCTCTAGCACTTGCTATAATTAGCCCTAATTAGTTCTGATTAACAATATTTTAATAAATCAATTAATCCTAATTAGCTCTAACGAGCTTAATTAGTTTTAATTAACCATAAGAACCCAATGAAAATCAAATTAGCTGTAATTACTCCAAATTAGCCCAAATGAACCCAATTACGTGCATATTGATAATAGTTAGCTTAATTAGTTGTAATTTGCACTAACATAACCCAATTAAGCCTTATTAGTGCTAATTAGGACTAATCAACACTACTCGACACAATTAAACCCTAATTAGGATTAAATAACCCTAATTAGTCCTAATCAACCTTCAGTAGTTGTACCGAAATAACTCCTCATTAACAATAATTAGCCCTAACCCAATTAAGCCTAAGTAGGACTAATCAACATTACTCGGCACAATTAAATCCTAATTAGGACTAAATAACTCTAATTAGTCCTTATCAACCCTAATTAGTTATAATTATTCGAAACAACTCCTCATTAACAATAATTAGTCCTAACATAACCCAATTAAGCTTAATTAGCCCTAATTAGGACTAATCAACACTATTCGGCACAATTAAACCCTAATTAGGACTAAATAACCCTAATTAGTCCTAATCAGCCATAATTAGCTATAATTATCCGAAACAACTCCTCATTAACAATAATTAGCCCTAACATAACCCAATTAAGCATAATTAGCCCTAATTAGCACTACTCCGCACAATTAAATCCTGAGTAGGACTAAATAACCCTAATTAGTCTTAATCAACTCTAATTAGCTATAATTATCCGAAACAACTCCTCATTAACAATAATTAGCCCTAACATAACCCAATTAAGCCTAATTAGCGCTAATTAGGACTAATCAGCACTACTCGGCACAACTAAATCCTAATTAGACTAAATAACCCTCATTAGTCCTAATCAACCCTAATTAGCTATAATTAGCCCAAGGTACTCCTCATTAACACTAATTAGCTCTAACATATCTTAATAAATCCTAATTAGATTAATTAAACCCATAATGCTAAACCCTAAACCTTAATGCTCGTTAGCCCTAATTAGCCCTTGTACATCCCATAGTTACTCCATATTGCCCAGAGATGAGGCAGACTAATATGATTCTTCCATCGAGACCGAGCCTCAATTACTCGTTGTTTACAAACCCTGCCTTCTTTATATTAGTTGTTATTTTGAGAAGTCCATTGGCAACGAGATGGTTCAACTCGTTGCCAATGAATTCTATTTAATGTGGAATTGGTAACATATGTAACGATCTTTCTGCAGTTTTGATATTTCGAAAAGATTCTTGCATATGTTATCAATTTCTAAAAGCATGCATGCATAAAAACCCTTAGTTCCCGTTCAAAGGTACTCATTACAAAGTAATGCTTTGTAATGAGCCTTTGGATGTCCAGTTTGGACAATTTGGAAAAGCTACGTGTTTATAAAATAGTGTTTCAACTCATGCTCTGTGTTCTATGTCGTGGATATTTGGTACACGTTCTCATGTGTTTCTCCGGGTGCATACAAATCTGGTGTTCTAACATCTGTCAAACCTTGCAAGGCAAGGTTAGATGAATGTTAGAACACCTAATCGATGTCGTGTACTTGGAGAAATGTGGGGAGGTGCTGCCGATTTTTCCGCAGACATGGGACTAAGCATGAGTTATTCACTGTTTTATAAACATGTGCTTTTCTGAAGGGGATATGACCACTACCTGTTAGAGAATGGAGGGGAAATATATAGACATGTTGTAACATTCATGCATTCATATTTACATCGACCCTGCCTAATGATTGGTCATAATTGAAGGTGGTATACAGTACGATAATTCAGTCGTCATGTCGGTCGATCGAAGTTGGATGAAAAGGAAGAATGCTGAAGATTTTGAGTGTCGCGTTGATGAATTTCTCGACTTCGCTTATGCGCATCCTGCACATGTTGACCTTGATAAGATAAGGTGTCCGTGCGGTAGATGTGAGTTGTTGCATTGGAGAAAAAGAATTGAAGTAAAATGGCATCTTCGTCGGTACGGTTTTATGGGTGGATACACAAGGTGGACGCAACACGGGAAAACGATAGTATTGTCGTCCAACCCGGCTAGTCAAACTGAAGTTAGGGAGGAGGCACGGTATGATTACTGAGATATGATTATGGATGCTGGGTATGCTAATGTTGACTGGGATAACGACGGTGGTGACGACGGTTGCCAAGCGCCGAACGAGGGGGCTCATCAGTTTTATGAGTTGTTGAGAGCTGCGGAAGAGCCGCTGTGGGATGGAGCTCCAAAACACACACGGCTGTCTGCGGTTAGTAGGTTATTACAGTTAAAATCAGACCACGGGCTGAGTGAGAAAGGTTTTAACGAGTTTGTTACCTTAATCAAAGAAATTCTGCCCGAAAGTGAAAAGCTACCGCCGTCGTACTATGACGCGAAGAAGATGATGAGGAAACTTGGGTTGAGCTATGAGCGGATAGATGCGTGCAATAACGATTGTGTATTGTTCTGGAAAGAGAATAAGGATTTGTCATGGTGTCCAGTATGTGATCATTCGAGGTACAAACCGGACAAAGGGAAGAAGAAAAACATTGCATGGAAGATATTGCGATATTTTTCGGTCACACCACGGCTTCAGAGAATGTACTACTCCTCCAATATTGCTGAACATATGAGGGCTCACCGTGAGACTCGTAGCAACGATGCCGATGTGCTGACACACCCAGCTGATGGAGAGGCGTGGAAGGAGTTTGACCGCAGGCATCCAGTCTTTGCTCAGAAGTTTGGAATGTTAGACTTGGTCTGGCAACCGATGGGTTCAACCCTTTCGGTCAGTCTACCACGCCTTACTCATGTTGGCCTGTTATTATTGTCCCGTACAACCTTCCACCAGGCATGTGCATGAAGAAGCCGTACATGTTCTTGTCGTTGCTTATTCAGGGGCCGAAGAGTCCCGGCAAGGACATAGATGTGTATTTAAGGCCGTTGATTGATGAGTTAAAACAGTTATGGAATCATGGAGTCGAAACATATGATGCATCCCTTAAACAGAATTTTCAGATGAGGGCTGCTTTGATGTGGACTATACATGATTTCTCCGCATTGGGAATGACGTGTGGCTGGAGCACACATGGGAAGCTAGCATGCCCTGCTTGTATGGGCGTGAACCCCGGTCATACGTTAAAGCACGGCGGAAAGCTCTCGTGGTTCGGATGTCACCGTAAGCTTTTGCCACCGGGCCATCAGTTTCGTAGGCAGAAGGATAAATTTGACGGGACAATCGAGCGTGAGGTTGTCACACTGGACTACCCATCTGGTGAAGAAGTGTTCTCACACCTGGAGGCACTTGATACTGACATACCACACGGCAAGGGTGTGCCGGATCAGAAGATTCAAGAGTACGGGAAAGAGCACAACTGGAGAAAATTTTGTATCTTCTAGGAGTTAGCCTACTGGAGGACGCTCGTTATCCGAAACAACATGGATGTGATGCATATTGAGAAGAACGTTTTTGATAATGTGTTCAACACAGTGATGAATGTCAAGGGCAAATCAAAAGATCACCTTAAAGCGAGAAGGGATCTACAACAGTTGGGTGTACGCCGTGAATTGCATCCTCGGACAGTCAGTGGGAGGACGATACTTTTGAAAGCACCTTACTGTCTAGACAAGAAACAAGTGGAGAAGGTCTGTCAGTGGGTTAAGAATTTGAAGCTTTCGGATGGGTTTGCGTCCAACATATCTCGTTGTTGCAATGTATCAGAATGCAAGTTCCAAGGGATGAAGAGTCACGACTGCCACGTATTCATGGAGAGATTCATTCATATTGCCTTCCGAGGACTGTTGCCACGGGTTGTTTGCGAGACTTTGACTGAATTATCTCATTTCTTTCGAGATATATGTTCTTCTACGATCCGGGTGAGTAACATGGAAGTGCTTGAGAAGAACATTGTGGTGACGATTTGCAAGCTGGAGAAAATCTTCCCACCTTCGTTCTTTGATTCAATGGAGCATCTGCCTGTTCACTTGGCATATGAAGCTAAGATGGGTGGACCCGTGCAATATCGGTGGATGTATCCCTTCGAGAGGTAATCTTTAAATTGTTACAGTTGTTCGTTTACACTTAATGCGACACCTGTTATCATTGATATTCCACCTAACTCGATTCGCTAAACTTCTAGGTTCATGTTCCATTTAAAGAAAAAAGTCCGCAATAAGGCTCGGGTTGAGGGCTCAATTGCGGAGGCTTACGTAATGGAAGAACTTGTAAACTTTTGTAGTCAATATTTCGGGCCTAATGTTGATACAAGGTTAAATCAACTAGGCCGAAATGACCCCGGATCAAGCACAAATTTGGAAGGGCAATTGTCAATATTCAAGCAGTCAGGTAGTCCGTTCGGCCGAACGTATACTCGATGGCTAACGGATGAAGAGTACAGTGCTGCAACAATATATGCCCTTCTAAATTGCGATGAAGTTTCGGCATTCGTTGAGTAAGTTAAAGTCTTAATTCACTTACATTGCTGTACATAATTGAAAGTGTGTGATAAGCGAGTCAACTATATTGGTTTGCAGTGAGTTCGATGCGGAATCTTTAATCACTGATCCCGCTGGACTTGAATCTCATCGGAAATCACAATTTGTACAGTGGTTCAAAAGGCGTGTAAGATTGTTTAACGAAATTATATTATGTGTTATATACAGTTCTGTGGCCAATTAGTATACTGATTTATCCTTAATTTTTACCGTCATCTACAATAGGTTCAGTCAATGGATAGACCAGTGGCCTCCTGCTTGAAATTACTAGCTGAAGGCCCTAACAAACAAACATCCTGTCATGGAGGCTATATCATCAACGGGTTTAGGTTTAACGTAAAAGATGATGACCGAACAAAACAAACCCAAAACAGTGGAGTCTTGGTCAACGGCGACTGTTATGCCGAGAATTGCATGGACTTTTACGGAGAGCTAGATGAGATTGTTGAGCTAACATATCTGGGTTCCCAAAACTGCCTGGTAATGTTCAAGTGTACGTGGTTCGATGTCACATGCAGTAGAGGAATCCGTGTTAGCTCTCAAGGGATTGTAGATGTCAATGTCAAGTCAAGACTTTGTGTTTGCTAGTCAAGCTGTACAAGTCTTTTACGCGGAGGACGTCGCCAATCCCAAATCTCATTGGTATACAATTATCAAGTCCAAGAAATTGCCCGTGACATATGACAGTGAGCTAGACTCCTTTCAAGCCGACCAACCACGTGTCTTGTTTCCTGTTGAGGTCAACAACGAGGAGGACGATCTTCCTCTTCCAACAACACTTCATGTAGGAGAAGAAGTCGTAGATGATGACGCGGAAGACGTGAAAAGTGTTGGAGATGATGTGACTGAGTCTACTGATGAAGAGGATGAATTAGAAGATGAAGAGGACGACGAGTCCCACGAAGAAGAGGACGACGAGGAAAGTGATGAAGATGATGATGATTCTCAAACTGAAAATGATTGACTTGTAATGTTGTAACATCACGGAAAAAATGTAGTAACATTTTAGAACTTGGTTCATATTGATGTGTTTTTGCACCTTTGTTCATATATATATAGTGCTGATGATGATTTCTGCCAAATTATTGTTTTTAATGTGTTAATGTCTTTGTAATTTATCTATACGAAGTCAGATATGGATAGGATACGGGCTATTCGTGGCCGGGCTGGACGCCGAGCTGCTTCCTCCCCGGTGGGTCCCACCTCGTCATTGCCCACTGATGACGAGGCACAGAGTGATCGCGTACAGCAGATGGGGCCCCAGCTCCAGCTCCAGCCCCAGCCCCAGCCGTCGCCCCAGCCCGACACAGATTCATCCCACACGCGCGTTGATTCTCCTTCTTCCGTGGGTTCTACCTCAGGTATAGTTGATAACGGTGTTTAGTACATTTTTGCTAGCCTTTTTAAAGTATATTTGAACTGTATTAATGTCTGTGTTTTGTAGGATCTCGACGAGGCCGTGGTCCGACACGCGGGGTACGCATCGACCCCCAGCGTAAACAGAGAGTTACGCTCACAGGAGGGCCTGTAAGTAAAAAAAAATCACATCATGCCTTATATTTAAAATTTTGGGGTGTTAATTTATATTTGAACTGTATTAATTAATTTATTTACTTCTTTGGCAGGATCCTGGAGAATTAGGCGAGGACGAAGATCGGCGTTCTTGTGAAGGGCCGATTCTTCGAGCCACGCCTGTACTGGAAGGACTGGGATGCCGCTGCGAGGGAGTCCCTATGGGAGGAGTGGCTGGTACGGTGAAGTATTTTTTTCAGCGATAGTATTTGTTTAATTAGAGTTTGTTTTCTGTAGTTAATTTGTGTTATTGAATGCCTTACAGGAGGGGTTCACGTTTGACTCGCCTGATCAGCAGGCACTGGGGCAGCAGGCCTTCTTTGCTTACATCGGCAAGAATTACCGCCGATGGCTCCACGATGCACGGGACCGGGCGAAGAAGATGCTGCCCGAGGGTGCCCCGATGACGGAGATGACGAGATATCCCCCACATTGGATATCTCACTGTATGGGGGAGATGATAGATCGGTGGGCTGCGGATCCAGGTTGGGACGCCAAGAGTAAGAGCGGGGCCGAGAACAGAGATCTAACACACACGGGGGGGGGGGGTCGGTGCCACACGACATCGTCCGACACATGAATGCGGTCGAGCACCCGGATCTGGAGGAGAATGAGGTCGTAGCTCTGACGTATAATCAGACGCACGTGCGGAAGAAGGACAAGGACGAGGCACACCGGGCGGGCGACTATATTTCAGATATTGCCCGGCGGATCGATGTGAGTCAATTTGTTTAAGTTGTTAATTTTTTGTCTTTCTATCCTCAATGTCTGTTGCGTTAATTAATGCCCTAACATATCTTTAAATCACTATTTTTGCAGGCCTCGTATGAACAGCTTAGGGGGTCCGAGCAGCAGTCCGGACAGCCATCAGCGTCCACTAGTACGGGTGCGAGTACTGGGGCGTTGAAGCGATGGCTGGATACGCCGGAGGTCGTCAATCGGCCGAAAGGCCGCATACGCGGCCTGCCTAGCACGACTGCTCGTGCCGTGATAGGAGCGTCCTCACCCCCCGCTGCCCCTCCACAGACACCGGCTCCTCAGTATCGTTGGACGATGAGGAGATCCAGCGCATTGCTACGGTGGTGTTGAGGATGATCAGGGAGTAGGATCAGCAGGGTACCGCTGCTAGACATGCCTAACCGGCCCCGGATCAGCAGGATCCAGATCCGGGACTCGGCAACCCCTGATGAGCCCCTTCTCGTGCCCGGTCCCAGCTTGTCCCCCTTGCCCGGCTTGTACTCTTCTCCCCTCCCCTAACCGGCTGTATTCGGTTCCCAGCTTGTACATAATGAGTATTTTTCATAATAAACATTTTTTTATGATTGATTATATATATTTCTTTGTGTATTGATTATTGTGCGTTGTTGTTGAGAAATAAAAATTTTATTACAGGTCTGGGTAATAGAAAAATAAAAAAATTTTAAAAAATATTTGACTTTTGGCGACGGATTAATTCCGTCGCTAAAAGTGTTCATACTATCAGCTTTTTAGCGACGGAATATTCCGTCGCTAAAAATCTTTTTTAGCGACGGAATATTCAGTCTCTAAAAACTTTTTTGTCGCTAATTTCACAAAATAAAAAATAAATTAAAATAGTTAAAATATAATTAGCGACGGATTTGAAAATTAATAAATAAATCCGTCGAAAAAAGTGAAAATATTACACGACGGATTTGTTAATTCCGTCGCCAAACTTTTAGCGACGGACTTTTATATGAGGGACTTTTAGCGATTGTAAATCCGTCGGTAAAACCTTTAGCGACGGATTTTGGGATTTTAGCAACGGATTTTCCCGTCACTAAAAGCCTTTTTTCTTGTAGTGGATGAACGCATTCAAATCTGATTAAATCACGTTCTTACGATTTATTAGATGATGAAGTGCGAAGGTCAGGTCCATGTTGTGAAGATGCAAAGGCCAGAAGAGATAATGAGTGAAGATACAATTTTATTTTGAAGGATAAGAGCATAAGAATAACGAATGGAGGGTAATGAATACATCATCAGAATCACTACGAATAGAGGCATCCGTATCATTTAGCCCCATTAGAAATTGCATCATTTGTTATTTTTGGTGATAACCTGCAAAGTCCTTCATGGTACCACAGCGTGGTAGAAGGGAGACATCCCTTGCACAACTCATTCCAAATCCTTTGAGTTTGTTGAAATACAGAGCGGCAGAATCATTTTCTTGTGAGCTACAATGTCATGTTAAAGATGAAAATTGCATGATTAGTTGCTAGGGAAAAAACTTAATGTAAATCTACCCAAACAAAGGCATCTGTATCGGAAGATATGACACTTGGAGCAAGATCTTAATGTATAGCATTAACCAGCCACGAAAGAACCATATGGATGACATATTTCCTAGCAAGGAGGCGAGAATCTATGGATGCAGATTATAAATAGTCCCATCAACGAATCATGACTTGTTTTGAACAAAGAGAACCATAATTATGGCACGAGACAAAGTGACGTAATTGTCACCAGTAAGGGAATAAGAAAGAAGTTGGTATCCTAGATTATCAGAATGGTCGAGGTAGAATGGGATCTCTAGGGTTTTAATTTCAATGGAAGGGTGAGAAGACCTGAAGAAGCATGGTCTATTAAAATCCATGTTATCGAAGTATGGTTATTAGAATCCATGATGATAACACAAAGAGAAGAAGTGATGGACAACTATAAGCAATGCTCCGATACCATGTATAATAGTGGAAGACTGCACATGTTTTCCGTTGGTACTATGGACTATTAATACAAGTCTCGTGGCATACAAATCCCATGATTCTAGCTAATGAAATGAGGTAAAAGAACAAAATCAGCTTACGAGTTTCATCGGTTACAAAGGAGTGATCTTAACAGACTAGTTAAAGCTTTAATTTTTCCGTATTTTATATTCAAAGAATTAATCAGTACATCCACTCATCACCTTTAAAAGGAGAAGAGTGACCAGTTTGTTGCCTAGATATGTTCAGCATCTTTAATAATCTCTTAATCAAATGAATTTGAGCTTCTTTGCCAAAATGGAGGGTACACATTAAATTTTTGGGAAGAATGTTGCCCAAATTGCATAACCGGTTTGTTGCCTAGATATTTCCGCATCTTCACTCATAGTAATTATTGCATCTACTAAATGAACTTAAGCTTATTGTGCCAAAATGGAAGGCACTCATTGGATTTTTTCACCCCAATAGCATGTTAAAGATGACATCTTTGTCGATTACTTAGGAACTGTTGTGATGATTTGAGCCCCTAGTTTTAAATTTAGTTTAATACAGCCAAAAGAATTCCTTCTAAAGTTATCATAACCGCAGAAGAATTTTGTAGGAGTATAATCTTTAAAATAGAGTCCCAAACTATTAGTAGTAGCTATAGGACAGTCGTTCGGTCCAGAATAATTACTAATGAGGATCAAAGGACTCTTTTACCATAAGTGCCAGGTTGATGGTTGATTCCACTATGGGCAAGCTAGCTCGTTAAACATGATGACATTCCTAATCTACACTGAGGTAATTATGGTAAACTATTAATTGAAAGAGGGATCTATTGGAATTTTTGTACTCAACAATAACTTGGAAATAGCTTTCCATTAAGGTTCTAAGGCTAAATTTAATCCTTCATTGGAGATGCTGCCTTGAATATTTTGGAGCTGATCTATGACTTTTAACCAGGAGGATTAAGTGGTTTAAGTTGGGCTTTTGGATCCAATGCAACTGAAATATAACTTTTAATTAAAATATAACTCCTAAATATGGGGGACACCCAACATTCCCAGTAAAACTGGGTCAACTACATTTTATGGGATAGACTAGGATTCCTAAAGGACTCTAACATGATCCTCAAGGATAGGGCAAAAACCCCAAACATGACTTCTAATTCTATTAAGGCTTTACATCCATGCCTCTATAAAAGGGGGCCTCTCCCTCAAGTAGGGGACAATTAGACACATATAATAATCATCTTTCATGCTTCTTCAGAGTTTATATCCAATAGTTGTACTCTAACCTTAAGCATCGAAGAGTTCTTCGCCGGGAACCTCATCTGGTGGTCACTCGTTTTGTGTCTTGTAGATCATTCCAAGCTTAGTTTTGGAGCATATTTGAAATAGCGACAAAATGGCGCCATATGTAGAACCTGGTAGCCGATTGACCTCAAGACAATACAATTCCATCATCAATAAAAAAAATCTCAGATTATTTATCACAAGCTGCCGCCAGCAACTAGAAGGTAGAGCCATTGATGGCACAGCTGTCAAACAATCCAGCAAAACAAGAAGAAATAGTTTGCCAGCTACCATCTTCAGTGGTGCCACGACAAAAGAAAATCAACGCAGCTCCAATGCAGTCCTAGGCATCATAAACAGTGGCGTATCAAGAAAAAACAACAACAATAAAAAAAACTTAGAGAGGGGAAAAGGGCCAACATCACCAAGAGGCTTATCACTATTGTTTGCCACCACCAGTGGCCATCGTTGCCGAATCCTTGAATCGCTGTCAGCCCCAATAAAGCTCGCTGTTACGGCCAGAGGCAGCGCTATAATATATATCCCGCACTTTTTCGAGCAGTTTAAAATAATTATCTGTGACCCAAAAAATAAAGGAGAAATAATTTTGAGTAATGCTAGAAATTATTAGAGAGTGAGATGTTAAAATGATTTTTGGGATAAAAATATAATTTTCAAAATTCTTGGGGTCATTTCATAATTTTATAAAAAATATGGGGGCTATTTTGCAATTTTTGAAAGTTAGGTATCATGTGTCAAATTTTGGGAAAATGGCTCATAAGATGGTGTCACCTCCTCTTATGCAATTAAATTAATGAAGTGTTTAGAAAGTTAAAGAAAGTAAAAAAAAAGAAAAAAAGAGAGAAATTTGGAGGACAAAGAAGAACAGTAAAACAACAACACATAACATAGAACAAAGGAAAAAGAAAATGGGGGAATTTCGGGCAAGAAATCTAAGAGAAAAAGAGGGGGATTGAGGAGGTTCTTCAAGGGTAATCCCTCCCTCCTATTACTAGTAAGTGATTTCAGTTTTTGTGTGTGTTTTAACACTGTGCAGTGTGTGTGTGTGTGTGTGTGTGTGTGTGTGTGTGTAAAAGAGTGAGTCCTTCGACAGAGAGGGGGAGAAGTGAATAAGAAAACAAGTGAGTGTGTAGTTCATGTGTGTGTGCGTGAATCAGTGAAGGAGAAATGGGCGTGGGGAGCAGCAGCATGGCTGCTGTTGTGTGTGAATTGAGTGTGTGTGTGTGTGTGTGTTTAGGGCTAGGAATGGACTATGTGTATAAGTGTATATGCAGTGTGTGTAAGTTTATGTGTATATGTGTGTTTTCGTGGTGTTAGTGGGTGTTTAAGAAGAAATTTGGCAGGTGTTTGTGGGGGGGGGGGGGGGGGGTTAGTGTGTGTAATGGTGGAATTCTGTGTGAGTTTTGTTGTGTGTGTTCTTGTGCGTTTGTGTGTGTGTGTGTGTGTTTTGGGTTGTGATGTGCGTGACTGAAATTGTGTGTGACTGGGAGTTACGTGTGTGTAATTGTATGCAATATGTGTGTTAACATGTGTGTGTTTAGGTGTAGATGTGTGTTAAGTGAGTAGCAGTGTATTTGCGAGTTGTACAAGTGTGCATTTTGGCAGGGGGGAAAGGAGGAAGAGAGTGTGTGTTGTGTAAGGTTTATAGTGTGTGTGTAAATCTGAACAGTGACTATAATTTTCACTAAAGATAGGGAATTAATTAGGCAATTTTTATACTGATTTTTATAAATAGTTAGGATCAAAATCTGACAAAGTCCAAAACAATAGCCTTTATTATTTTTATGAGACGTCCGTTGTGAAAAATTTTAGAATTTTTTGGTGTCTACGAATGATGCTAAATTAAGGTACTAATTAAAAAGAGTTTTTGAATTATTTAGCAATACAAATTAAGTTATTTTAGTCTAAAAATTTTAGAAAAATCCTATTGTACTGATATGTTTCAGCCTCTAAAATTTCGTATCATTTCGAGGTCAATAACTATTTTTTGCAGAATCGACTTCTGATCGCTTGGTTCAGATATCGGTTCAAGATTTTTGGATAAAAAAATTTTAAAATACTTTTTAGCCCAAATATGACTTTTGGATGCTTAAAATAGTGTTTTAAAGTATTTTTGAGATTTTTTTCCGTACCAGAATTCTAAGGAGTATTTTGATAAATTGCCACCTAGAAAGGGTATTTTGATAATTTGTCACCCATAGGAGGTATTTTTTAGGTACGACAGTGTAAACATCAGGTTCAAGACTATCCATTTGCTAGAAATAATCAGCTAACTTTTTGTCTAGTACCAACAACGAGTAGTATTCCTTGTCAGGGAAGAGGACCAGGCCTACAGGGCCAGACTCAACAATCTCAGTCTAAATAGGGGTAGAGGCCCGGGACATCAGCCAGACTTTATACAATGTCTACTCAAGATGCTACTACATCCGATGACGTGGTGTTAGGTACACTACAGTTTAACCCATTAGATGTTCGTATATTGTTTGATTTTGGAACGTCATATTCCTTTGTATCCCTTACTTTTGAGTGACGAGTGAGGGTGAAAACCCATCCTTAAGAACTGATATTGTGATAGGTATTCCGTTGGGAGAGTCTTTGACTATTTCTATGATTCTCTGTGATTGTACTGTCTATGTGGGGGATATAGATCTTCATGTGGATCTCATCCTGTTTGTTGTTTGAGACTTTGATATCATTTCATCCCGTTTGCTGTTTAAGACTTTGATATCATACTAGTTGGGTAATCGTTATTCTCTAATCACGCAGCCATAGATTGTCAGGTGAAACCATAGTAGTATGTGAAAGCTTGTAAGGTATGAGTAGTAGTTAAGTTAGTGATTTGATTTATGAGGGAGAATAATGCTTTTGAGAAATGACTAGTGGTAAGTTTGAAAATGAGTTTAAGAGTATGACAAGAAGTGTGTGATTCTACTTTGTCATCTTGTTCATTCTTTTGTATATTGAGTTCAATTGTAACTTAATTGAATGCCAACTTGCTTTGAGACAACGGGGGAGATGCCATTCTTATTAAGTTGTCGTATTCCTTTTTTAGGATATTCATCTGCTTCTTTTGAATCTTTTTGGACTTGAAAAGATAGTATCTGACACACTGGCCATGGGAAAGCTACGAACCCTATTAAGGACCTGTAGCTCCTACTAATCGTAACTGATTTGAGTCATTGGGTTGACTTTGCTTCGTCATACTTGTACCATCATTTCTGTACTCTTCATTTTTTTGGAGGTTATGAAAATTGTATTGGAATCTTGAGAGCCAATAGGTATGATTTTGTTAAAGATTTTCGCGTTTTGATTGCTCGGTTGTGATTATTATTATTATTATTATTATTATTATTATTATTATTATTATTATTATTATCATTTGACCCCTAAATGCTTGACTGAGATCATTGTTTGTTATGATTAACGTTAGATGTTTTGTTGTCTAATCACCACTATTTCTTTTTGATTGGTCTTTGTTTAGTGTGTTCCAAAATGACAACATGTTATGATTTATTCGTACCTAATCTGACTGTCAGAATTCTATTGTGCTCTATTCTCAAATGATTTTGGAATTGACAATATATTGTGTACATGTATCTTTACCTGATTTAGGATTTGCATAGTTTCATTGCATCTATGATATTATGTAGACTCCTGAGCCTCAGATAATCAGTGAGTGAGAGTAGACTGTGAGAACATGGATTAGATTTGGATAATCTATTTGATAATTCGGTATAAGATTGAGATTTTAGCTGAACACAAGCAATAGTGGCATGTTACTTTCCTTTAGAAGTGAAAGTTAAACGTTCAACCAAAATAGATGATTGAAGGATAAGATAATAAGAATTTTGTAAATAATGTGATTGTGAATCACAAGTGGCGTGATAACTTAGAGCCTTAAATTCTAGTGAAAGTGCAAGTCATGTGGGACCATAGCCTAGTGCTTTAGTACACCATGGGCTTGAAATTAAGCTCGTTATTATTAAGTAGATAATGTAGATAACATAGTCTTCGATATACTGTCAGTATAACGCAGTGGAAACATGATGGATTAGAACTCAATTTAATTTGATCAATGAGCATCGAATTTGGGGTGGCATAAGGTTAGTTCAGTGAGTTTCGTAATAGCTAAGTCATCGTTTGTGAAGTTCTGGAACCGTTAGAGCGAAGTGATTGCCTGACAGGGTTTTAATTTAGTATTACGCTTTAAAATTTAATTATTGCATTCGAGTATTCGTCGGGATGACTTGGGTAAGAAGGTTAGATCTAGCTCAGCTACTATGTGGTATTTATCAGAATTACGCGGCAGAAGCGTAGTGCCCAAATGCTATAAGTAATATGAAACTTGAGATCAAATTTCGAGGACAATTTTTTTATAACTTAGGGAGAATGTAATATCCCGCACTTTTTTGAGCGGTTTATCCGTGACTCGAAAAATGGACGGACTCTAATTTTGAGCAATGCTCGGAGATTAGTAGAGAATGAGATGTTAAAATGATTTCTGAGGCAAAAATGTAGTTTTAAAAACTTTTGGGGTCATTTGTAATTTTGGAAAAACTATGGGGGCTACTTTGTAATTTTTAAAAGTCGGCATTATTTGTCAAATTTTGGGCAATATAAGATGATGCCACCTCCTGTTAATTTCTTTGATGATTATGTAATTGAATTATTTAAGTGTTCAAAAAGTTAAAGAAAGTAAAACAAAAAGAGAGAGAGAGAGAGAGAGAGAGAGAGAGAGAGAAATTCAGAGGAAAAAGAAGAAATAGTATAACAAGAATACTAAACAGAAAACAGGAAGAAGAAGAAGAAAACAAAGGAATTTCGGGCAAGAAATCTACGAAAAAGAGAGAAGGATTGAGGAGGTTCTTCAAGGGTAATCATTCCCTCCTCTTTCTAGTGTGTGATTTCAGTTTTTGTGTGTGTTTTAACATTGTGCAGTGTGTGTGTGTGCGCGCACGAGGGGCAAAGAGGGGGCGAAGTGAAGAAGAAGACAAGTGAGTGTGTAGTTCATGTGTGTGTGCGTGCGTGAATTAGTGAAGGGAAAAGATGGGGAGCAGTAGCATGGTTGCTGCTGTGTTTGAATTGAGTGTGTGTTTTGGGGCTGTGAGTGGATTGTGTGTATTATAAGTGTATATGCGATGTTTGTGAGTTTGTGTGTATATGTGTGTGCTTTGGTGGTGTTAATGAGTGTTTAGGAAGAAATTTGGTGGGTGTTTTCAAGTTTTGAGTGTGTGTAACGGTGGAATTCTGCGTGGGTTTTGTTGTGTGTGCAGTGTGTGTTCTTGTGTGTGTGTTTCGGGTTGGGATGTGCGTGACTGTAATTGTGTATGTCACTGTGTGAGTTATGTGTGTGTAATTATGTGCAATAAGTGTGTTAACTTGTGTGTGTTTAGGTTTAGATGTGTGTGTATGCGAGTTGTGCAAGTGTGGATTTCGGCAGAGGGGGAAAGGAGGAAGAAATTAAGTGTTGTGTAAGATTGTGTGTGTAAATCTGAACAGTGATTGTAACTGTTAGTAAAACTAGGAAATTATTTAAGCAGTTTTTATACAAAAATTTTAAAAATAGTTAAGATCAAAATCTGACAAAGTCCAAAACATTTTACGAGACACATGTTATGTAAAGAAAGATTTGAGATTTTTCAGTGTCTGCGAATGATGTTAAATTAAGGTATCGATTAAAAAGAATTCTTGAATTATTTAAGATACCAAATAAAGTTATTTTAATTTGAAAATTTTAAGAAAACCTTATATTACTGATATGTTTCATTATTTAAAATTTTGTGTCATTCCGAGATTGATAGCTATTTTTTGCAAAACCAGTTTCTCAGTGCTCGGTCCGGACAACGGTTCGGAATTTTCTAGCAAAATTTGTTAAAAATATTTTCAGGCCAAAAATGACTTCAGGATGTTTAAAATATTTTTGAGATTTTTCTGGTGCCGGGAAGCCCTTGGGGGTTTTTTGATAATTTGCCACCCATAAGGAGTATTTTGATAATTTTATCTATAAAATGTATTTTTGGATAAATTCACATATAGTAAGGATCTTTTAGTGATTCTATTTACATAAAGGCCTTTTTGATGATTTAAGTAAGAGAGGGTTGTTTTTGGTAATTTTACACATAAGGTGTATTTTGGTAATTTTACCTACCGGTGAGAGAGTTCATTTTGGGAGTATCCGTGAGTCAGTATTGAGTTTATAATATAGTAATGTAGGATGTGTTCTGATAATTTAATTGTTCCATTTAGGTTAAAGAAAAAGAATTTTCGGTTAGGTTAATTTAGCTTTGCATCCAGATAAAGGTTTTTGTCTGAACCCCAAGTAAGAATTTCTATCCGAACCCTACTTTTGATAACTTATATTCATAAGTATGTGTTCGTAAGTATTCTTCTGAGTTGCTTATGGCTATTGTCAAACACTGAGATTTGCATTTATATCGGCATGTTATTGCCAAGAAAACCCCAACATTGAACCTGAATAGGTTGTTTGAAAATCTTATCGGTGCTCGCCTTGTATCACATGCTGAGAAAATTTGATAATTTTCGCATTCTTTCTTTGAATTGTTGTGCTTGAATTCAATATGTGTTCGTATTTGTTCTTGCTATTTGTTTGAGGCTATTCTTGAATCTTGAATGATGAATTGATATCAGCATGTTTAAATGTCATCGAAACCCTAATTGATTTTGGTTAATTAAATTCATGTTGATGCTTATTTTTATTGCATGTCAAGCGTTGAATTTCTTTTTAATTCTATGATTGTTGTTTTCTGTGTCGACCTGAGAATCTGTTATGTGGGGAGGCGATACAATGCGTAATTATGCAGGGCTAGTTCCTTGATCGATAGAAAGGGCTAGTTATTATAAATCATACATGTGTACTCTCTGCATTGCCTAAATGGCATTGCCTTTGGCCAGGATCAAAATTTTTGAATTTGATTACATTGTATCTTACAATGATTATTTTAAAAAGTGATGTGCAAATGAACGTCTTATTATCTGAATGAAGGGGATTGAGTTGAAACTCTTCTCATACTCTTGTGATTGTATGTAACCCTTCCCCTATTAGCTTCTGAAGTATCTGTGTTCATTTTAATATCCTTTGAAAATCATCATTACAATTTAAGATGACTTTGAAAATGATCTTTAAAGGATCGTTTTGGTATCCGTTTATGATTGTTAATGTTTATCTTGGTATCTATTTATGATTGATAATGACTGTTTTTGAAATCATCAAACTATTTATGATCATTTGAAATATTTTGAAAAATTATCATCAGATGGATACTTGAGTCGTTTGTAATTCCTTCGGTTATCATTGAAGGACCTTATTGAGCTCTCAAAAGCTCACCTTTCGTTTGATTCACTTCTACAGGTTATGATCAGTTGTAGAATGCTTGAGAATGGGTTTAGAGTCTGTGTGAGATTCTGGAAAGCCCACCACTACTGTGTCGTAAGACCCCTGAGCTTTCAACAGCTCACCCTTCATTTGACTCCTTTTTGCAGGTAATGATCAGCTATAAAATACTCAGGAATGGGTTTAGAGTCTGTTTGAGATTCCAGAGAGCCCACCACAACTATGTAGTAAGACCCCTGTGTAGATCGGTATCGTTAACTTGTTCTGTAGGAACTTGAGTTTGTAAAGGACCCAAGTTTTATTAGTTTAAGTTTAAGCAGTTTTTTTTTTTCTGTAATCTTGTATTTTAAGGAATTTGAGTTGACACCTAGTTAGATGCTCTGAAGTACGTGTCAATAAATAGGGTTTAATAGGTTTTGTGTGATGTGGTAGGCTAATGCTCTAGGAGTTTAGGGTGATGGAGCTCCAGATTTTCGGGATGTTACAAACGCTGCCACTGTAGTCTCGACTATGCACATGGAATTGGCGGCCGGCTACAACTCATTCCTTAAGATCTACTCCATTGCAACTGGCGATAGTCATATTTCCGTCCAAACCCCTGGCATCCTAAAAACTGGCTCCACCTCTAGTCCAGATCCAACTGCAAGCCACTGGTTCCTCCTTTTCCTCCGATGATGACGACAACCCATGCTTAGCCGAACCTGAGAAGACCCAAAAGCTGCTCGAACTCTATGCCAAGTACCAGTTCATGAGGTTCCTCATCGAAGCTGCGGTTTGCGACTCGTCCATCTTCGCCTGCGTCCCTGCCTCCGCTGATTGCAACGTCCCCTACCATTATGCTCATCAATGTTGCAATGCCGCCTCACCGGGACTATGGATGTTATTTGGTCAAGGAAAATAGGGCAGACTCAGAAGGGGCATTCTGTCTATTCAAAGAATTCTGCCCCCCTCCATGAACGTGTATATTTATATTTTCAGACCCATAGGATTTTAATTATTTGGCTTAAGCCAAATTTTCTCAAAGCTAACCTTTTAACCTATGCAAAATGCATATTCATGTTTATGACCCCAAAGCGTCTTATTCATTCGACATGGGCCACACATTTTTTAAACTAGTAGGCTTGAGCCCATGAAAGATGCTTATTTAAATTTAAGATAAAAAAGTCTCCTTTATTTGACACATGCCACACGTTCTTTTAAAGATAGTGCAAATGTCGTATTCGGTATCCATCGCTAAAACCCCCTAATCACGTTACAGCCAAACAACAAGACATCATCAACGGGGCGGACTAAGGGAAAATTTATTCCACCTTATGTCCTCAACAACACAGCTCAACAAGGAATACCAGATCATAAGATTGACCGGTGTTCAGACCTAACAACAAGAGTTCAACGTAACATCATCAACATGGTGGACTTGGGAGAAGATTACCGCAAGCCCTCAACAACGTTCTTACATAAGAGAAATGTCGGTTATCAATAAATACCAACATTTCACAACAACACGCAACGACCTCAACAACATCAACGACATCATTATCAACGATAGGACGGACTCGGGAGAAGATTACCGCAAGTCCTCAATGGTGTTCTCAAAGAGAAGAGATATCGGCTATCAATAATTACCGGCATCTCACAACCACCACACAACATCATCATCCACTTCAGGTATGCTAATCAAATCAAGTCATAGCATATAAGGACGCCCATCATCCTCACTAAATTCTATCAACAGGGCGGACTAAGGGAATTTCTTCTACCCTAAGTCCTCAACAGCACAATTCAAATATACGTATACCGGTCACAATGACTACCGGTGTCAACCCATAACAGCAAGAGTCCAACATAAACGTCATCAACATAGTATGCTAATCGAAACAATGCATTAGCATAATAGAACCGCATTGTCCTTACCTACTTGGCTTATAGTCGAAGCAACTCGCAATCTCTGATCGCAACGAGCTGCATCACCTAGTCAAATCATATCATGCTCGTTAGTCATCATTCATCATATACGCACTCCTTATTCTACCAATTCCCACTTAACCGTTCATAGCATCTTATGATAGCTAGTTAATTCGATCCGATAATTGGATCCTTAATCTAGCCTTATCGACTTATTATCGATAACAACCCTCATTTTAGACATACTACCACTATTCCTTGCTTCCCACCCCTCCGAACGCTAAATTATGCGCGTCCTCAAAAATTTAGCGCCAACATGGCAAATTACCAAAATACCCCCTGATGGCCGCTACATCACCAACACCCCAAAACTGCTTTAAAACTACTTTTTAGATGTATTGCATCATTTATAGACCAAATATTCCCTCAAAAATTTTAAAGGGAAAATTACCAAAACACCCCCTGGCGGCCATCGCCCCAACAAACATCTCAAAACTACTTTAAAACAACTTTTCCACTGTCTTACATCCCTTTCCGGACTAACAAGTCCTTTGAAGCATTTTATAGAAAACTTTACCAAAATACCCCCTCTGGCGGCAAATTACCAAAATGCCCCCGGGGTTCACTATCACCGCAACTCCCCGAATCAGCTTCAAAACAACCTTTTAGGTGTTTTACAATCCTTTCTGGACAAAAATTCCCTTGAAAAACTTTATCGGGAAATTTACCAAAATACCCCTCTCCGGGTGGCAAATTACCAAAATGCCCCCTGAGGGTTCCCAGCACCATAAAAATCTCAAAACCACTTTAAAATGATATTTTAAACCTCCTGCAATCATTCTTGAGCTAAAAAGTATTTTACAAAATTTTTGCCCAAAAATTCCGAACCGGTGTCCGGACCGAGCGCTTAAAAGCCCGTTCAGCCAAAAATAGCTAACGACTTCGGAATGACCCAAAAACTTGTAAAATGAAACTTCTCAGAATTATAGAGTCCTCATTAAATTTTTGCGCAAAACCGCATTCGTTTGATATTTTAAATTTCACCATGAAGTTCCAAACTTCCCGCATCCGTTCACCCCCTTTCCGATCTCGGAAAAATCTGAAATTGTTCCACGATGTCGGTATCCTAAAAATAACTAGGTTCTCTTTTTTGTACTTTGGCTAAATCTAAGTCTAACTATTTTTAGAAAATCGAATTTTAAACTGTTAACTTAATTTCCACCTTTAGTGACAAAAACAGTCACTATTCACATCAAACACACACACTAATTCACCTTTTCTTCACACAGTCTTCATCTTCTTCCTCACTTCATTCACTGCCGATTGCAACCATCACACGAATTTCATCCTTTCCACCCAAAATCATTTCTAATTCCATTCAAATTCATCATATCTCACTCCTTTATACATTCTAACACACATTTACACTCATTAATCCAACCCAAAATCCCCATATTCAACCACCCGATTCATATTCATATACGTACACTAAGAACACGCACCAACTACACTCTAAACACACACGTTACTATGAAATTCTATCAATTTTTCATTCTTTTACCATTTTAGGCTCTCATATAAACATTATACAACCTAAGTCATTTGAATCCCTTTCTCCCAAACCCATATACACCGTGACACACACACACATATGTATACACGGATCACCTTCAACAAAAATCCACAAACTTTATACAATAATTTCACATGATTAGTGGAAAGAAGATGAATTACCCTGTTAGGGTTTAGGATTTTTTTTCTTCTTCTTTCTTCCTCTTTTCTTCTCTTCTTTTTCTTCTCTTTTCTCCTTCCAGTTTTTGGGTTCTTCACGGGTTACTGTTCATGCCCAGCAACTATTCACGAGTTTCCCTTAATTCCACTTTCCACCCCACAAACTTTCTTTTATAATTCCCTCATTCAACTTCATCCATTCTTTATTTTATTATTTCCCAACACTTAGTCAGCCCATTTCCAATCAGGAGGTGGCCACGACTCAGCTGAATTCTCTCAATTGTGACACCTTTTACAACTTTCAACAATTTGCAATTTAGGCCCTCAAGTTTCCAAAATTGCATTTTGACCCCTCGACTTTGAAAATTTACAATTTGATCCCAAAATTACCCTAACCCCTCCTTTAGCCCCCTAACACCTCATTATCATCAAAATGATGCTACTTAATAAAAATATGCATCCCGTTTATCATATTTTTCAAAATTACACTTTTACCCCTTTAACTTTCTAAAATTACATTTTGACCCCTAAGGCCAAACTAACCTCCCATTTAGCTCCCTAACACTTAATCATCATCAACGTATTGCCATGTAATAAAAATAGTACCCCTTAATTAATCAAACTCACGGTTAGATTAATTTTCGGTATTTTCGGGGTATCACAGTTTTTGCTACAAAAACCTGCCAACTCGGCTGTTACATATTGTCTCGTGATATATTCAGTTATCCAGTGACCTCTACTAGTTGGAAGGTTTTCACACCATTACACATTAATGAGCTAATTCGATAGTAACGGAGGCACGCACACTACCAGGATATCTACTAAATCAAAGCACTTTATCAGAATTTGTTGATAGCATCAAAATTATGTCTAGTATAACTGCAAGCTCATGCCTATGCAACCAGCAAATTGAACCTAGTTGCCCCGCATTATATTCATAAAATACGGCAACATTTTTATTGATCACCCAGTGACATGTTGCTCAGAGAAACTCCTCCTGCTCTAGCTCTATATGCTTGTTCAGCCGAGCAGACTGATTATGGTCTTTTATATTTCTATTGCTCATACATTGTTTTCTTGCAACCATACCTTGCATATAGGCTGAAAATACATCTTTACATTTACACCTTCTCAGAGAGGGGGGATTTATATATTATTACAATGACAATATTATGGACTCAATGCATTGCGCTTTCTCACGTCAACAAGTACGTACTTCGATCATAGCCCCACAAGGCATTCATACGAACTTTGTGCTCCATTAGCTCTTAAGGAAACCTATGAGAACTTTATGTTCCATTAACCCCTAAGGGTGATGAAATAGAGCTCAAGCTCTAACCACACGTGAACCTTATGTTCCATTAGCATAAGGGTGCACCCTCAAGGTGATAAGATAGAGCTTAAGTTCTACCCATATGTGATTTTATGTTCCATTAGCGCCTAAGGGTTACAAGATAGAGCTTAAGCTCTATCCATACATTTTAGAAAAGCTCTATCAGTGAAATGGAAAGCATCTAGTGGGACTTCATCACCCCACCACTCTTTGTTAATTCAAAACCTGCCAAGCGAGAGTGCGAAGCCATTTTTTTACCGGCTCTTAGCTGATGATAAGAGTTGGTTAACATGTACAAGCACATGTAACAACTTGCATGCACAACTTTGCATCCCCTCCTTAGAGAGGCTACAGTGGCACACAACCTCTAAGGATCTCAAAATCCCATGATTCATCTTCCCAAACAAGAATGCAAATAGCCTGATCGGGCAAAATTCTATGACCTAGCTCTTAAGAGCTAAAGTTCGAGCCTACTTGGGTGAAAATTCCATGGCTGGGCTCCCAAGAGCATAAATCCGAACAAAATGAAACAAAAAAAATATTAACCCTTACAAGAGGATGAAAAGTTTTTTACAAATCCAATGCATGTCTCAAGACACTGGTATGCACTTCCTCATCAAAACATTTTGACTAAGAAAGAATGGGACAATTAATATAACTGAAGAATAACTCCAAATTATTGGGGGATACCCGACTTTCCCAATCAAACTGGGTCAATCGCGGTTTATTAGATAAACTATGATTCGTAAGGGACTTTAACGATATCCTCAAGGATAGGGCTCAAAGCGCAACCATGATTCATAATTCTATTCGGGTTTGACATCCATGCCCATATAAAGGGAGAATCCCCTGAAGTATATGGACGGATACATACACAAACACCATCTTTCATGCTTTTTTAAAGTTCCTATCCTATAGCTGTGCTTTAACATAAGCGTCAGAGAGTATTCTGTCGGAACCCCACTCGGGGTGATCCGCTCTCTGTCTTGCAGGTCGTCGTTCCAGGCTAGGGTTTCAGAGCCTATGTTTAGCAATTACATGATCTTTCACTGCCCCAAATGAGTCAAGATTAGAGGTTTTCAAATGTCTGCCTAAACGAGTTAAATGGGCCACTGGTGCTTCTGTAACCTGCAATCCCATGTTCTTATTTCATAGTCATCAATTGCTTTGTCATTCAAGACTGCTTCTATAGAGATCCTTTTGCACTATCTGGTATTGAAATTGTCTATGACTTTATCTGGTAGGATCAGGGTGTCTTTGATAACATCTATAAATAAGGATTTTGGGTTGAAGGACAACTCTAGAATTTCATGGTTCATGGCCTTGGTGGTAGTTTGCGGTGTTGATTTCCCATTTCATCTAGTGATGGTGGTGTGAAAAGTTTTAAAACTTAACATTTCTTTTGTTAGATGTCTAAAAATTGGAGGAATATTGTGTGAATTTGGTTATTTCACAACTCTATGGAAATGGTTCTAAGGGGGTGAATAACTGACAAAAGCTTTGGCCAAAAAGGACACCAACTTCTTCTTGATAGGAGGCTGAAGGAAATTTGGTCTCTGTTTCATCCTAGTCACCTTTGTGAGTTTACCTGCAAAACATACTTGGAATACATTCCACATATATAAGCCACTTAATTGCACTGTAAACCCTAATCTTCGCAAAACCTTGCATTTAAAACCCCAACATTTACTATTAGGCAGCCAAAACCCCAAAGTTGCCATCCTGGAAATAGAAGAATTTTACTAGTGGGAGTTAAAGATTTTGTTAGTTTTTAAGGATATTTATGTAGTTTTAAGTTTATATAGTAATTAACTTTTTTAACCGACTTCGATAGATGAGATCGAAGCAAAGAAAGGTATGATGGTTATTTTTCCTTTCTTTTCTTCCTTTTCTTTTTTCTTTCTCTTTCTATTTTTCCTTCCCTAACCATTGGTCGCCTCCATCTCAATCCACCTTTACTGCCCACCAACATGCAAACCCACTCCCAACCTACTTGCAAACCAACCCCCAACTCGCAAACCTATCGGTGCAACCACCAATTTTTGAACCCAGTGATGCTCCAACTTGCAAACCCACCCCTGTTGCCCCACATGTAAACCCACCGTCACCACAGCCTATAAACCCACCATCATCAGAGCCTATAAATCCACCACCATTGAATAGTGACCCACCTCAGACCCTTCAGCCCTCCAATTGTCCCGTTGTCCTCTAGGCCTCCATCCAATCTATACCCTTTCCCTTACAATAACCCATCACCTCCATCTCTGTGAATGCAAATTAGTAGGTTCGTAGCAGTTTTGTGTGATTGATTTTACAACATTTCTAATTTGGTATTGTGTTGTAATGGTACTAGAGGTGGTAGAGGTGGAAAAATATGGTTTGGCCAAAGAGAATTGAAAAGACAAATGCATTTCATCACTAACAGATTTCCTAACATTGTTTAGTAAATTCCTTGATTGCAAGATATGGCAAACCTCAGGGTTTTGGCCGCCTAATAATTAATGTTGGGATTTAAAGTGCAGCACGTTGCTAACATAAGGGTTTAAGTGTAATCAATCCTTTATAAATTTCTTTTAAGGATGATAAGGATAAAGTTATCACCAACGTCCAAACACAGTTACCCAATCTTTAATGTTCCCAGTCGAACTAACTAATACTCACTCTCCATTTAATTGGACTTCGAAAGACAAATTGGAACATCTTCGCAAATTGGAAATAAAAACTGTGGGAGAGGAATAAAAGCGAGCACATAACACATTTTATGTGTACTCTTTCCACCCTAAAAGATAAGAGCAATCTCTAAGCGCTCCACCATTCTAATGACGGAGAGGAAAAAAAATCATAAAGGTACATATTTAAAATTTTGTATGGAAAACTTCAATTTACGGACTAGACCAATTCTCGACTAAGATCCTTATATGAGACGAACACATAGCAAAGGTGAACAAACAATCATTTTCATGACAATATGTTGACATGTGTCACTTGATAACAAATTATAAAGATCTCAATAGTGCCTACTAGCCTAGCTCTTTTTTGATATCGACATTTTCATGTCGTTGGTGTCGAGTTTTAAGATCTCATCAATGGTATGGAAGTCAAGTCCCAAAAGCTTAGATCAGGTCATCTATTCTAGCTGCTTATGATCGATAGGGGAAATTGAAACCGATTCTAGGTATACCCCACGTCAAGGAGGATCATTGAGGCAAACATTATGAAAGCCGATTAGCGCTTCATGAGGGTATTCTTTGATCATGCATCACAAGGTTAATTTTTGAGCTTAGTAGTTACAACATAGCTAAAAAGGTAAAAGATTGTAATTCTTATCAACACACCAAGTATGTTACATTTTTGAAATTATGGCTAAAAGACATATCCAAGAAAATTAAACTACCTATTGGCTAGCATTTTGAGACAGACATGCACTATGGTAGGGTGTATGAGGATATGACAACCATGCCTTAATAGCTAATTTGTGAGAAAAAGTAAAAGCACATATATGTATATATCTCTAGAACCGTGAACAAAGATCACCAAATATTTGTGCATATGATTAAGATTTTTTTGCTACTACTTTGGTTGGAGAAGATAGTTAAGACTCTTCGCATAGTACAAGTAATGGTAGTTAAATTAGTGAATGGCATTTCTGCTATTTTTGAAATTATGGCTAAAAGACATATCCAAAAAAATTAAACTACCTATTGGCTAGCATTTTGAGACAGACATGCACTATGGTAGGGTGTATGAGGATATGACAACCATGCCTTAATAGCTAATTTGTGAGAAAAAGTAAAAGCACATATATGTATATATCTCTAGAACCGTGAACAAAGATCACCAAATATTTGTGCATATGATTAAGATTTTTTTGCTACTACTCTGGTTGGAGAAGATAGTTAAGACTCTTCGCATAGTACAAGTAATGGTAGTTAAATTAGTGAATGGCATTTCTGCTAACACTTTGACCGATAATCATTAGCACTATTTTTTTAGCGTCACTAAATAGAAGTTATCAAAAATATTTAATGACCATTAATTACCGCTCTATAGGGGATTGTAGCTATCTTCTTAAAACCCAGTGATAGCCAATTTTTTTCCATATGGTTAAGGATCTATATTTATCTAAGCCATTGACCTTGCTCATTTTTGCTCCTTTTATTTGTTTTCTTCGACTTCTCATTGTGGCACAAGCTTTTAGTTTGCACAAGCAAGATAACTCCAATCATAACATTCTAATGTTACTCCACTTATAAAATCTAGGATACCAGAGAGAGAGAGAGAGAGAGAGAGAGAGACAAAAAAGGTTCAATAGAGAAATATCATATACACGTCATATGTATGTCAAACATTCACGAGCAATCCACTATCCTTAAGAATTTTGAAGTGGCTTAAACTATTCATACCAAGAGCACGTTCTTAGTAAATAAACGAGTGGTTAGGCTATTATCCAAGAGGACTAAATATTACATGAAAAACTCACTCAAATGGATTTAAATAGACATAAAGTAACACTAGGGATAAATTTGGTGGATCGAACTAATAAATACTTTTCTCCTTTTATGAAGCTTATTCTCATCATTAAAAATCAAAAGTGGCTTAAACTATGTGACACTACTAGAGTCAGAAGTTTTTTTAGCATCCTTATGATAACATACTAATTTGTTTTTGTTTTGCTACTTTTTTTGGTTGACCAGAGAAATATATACCATGATTAAGAACAGTATAGAACAGACTAAACATATAGAAGTGTAGACACCCTAAACATATACAACAGACTAAATAACAAGTGTAATCTTGTTTTGTTTTTATTTATTGGACCTTAATGTTAATTTAGTTCATTATTATTGTGCATCTATGCCTAAACATATGATGAGCATAATTTACTAAACTCTGGTCCAGTAAGAGTCCAGTTCAGTCAAAGTAGAGTCCAGTAGAATCCAGACTAGTTAGAGTGCGGTATAGTTGGTTAAACTAGTACAATTAGTTAGGTTTGATCAAAGGTGAGGGATTTAGACTTTATTTAGATGACTCAAATCGATTTTTGATTGATCTCAGATGTACTTAAATTCTTTGATTCAAAGATATGACTTAGGGTTAATTATCAAAATCTGGTATATTGCATCAGCTTTTACAATTTTTTTTAAGTAAAGGACCATTAATGTCTCCTGAAATTCAGGTTATTGCCAGACCGGGTATGTAGGCTACTTCTCGACCTTTGATGTTGGCTTCAAACCAAAATTCTGTGTTAGATTAGGGTTTACTTTTATGTACTATTTTTAATTGTTTCGAAGGCCAAAAAATCATTAAAACAAAGTAGAGATCGTTGGGTATGAGGTTGTCTAAAATCTTCTTGTTCTATAACTTCATCCTGGTATATTAAATGACTTGTATAGACGTACCAATGATCATCCATTACTAACTACACAAGCTATGAGTGAAAGGTATATCAGACAAGTCAAGCGGAGGGAGTAACCTAACACTCCGAGTATGAGGAAATGACATACCCTAACCATTTATGTGGTCTGCCCTTTATGGGGATACCTGCTTATGATGTCATAACCAGCATGGAAATCGACTGTTATTCCTACAAAAGGGTAAATCACGAAGTAAGTGTCCTTGATCAACCGGCCAGTTAAGCGAATAGGTTAACAGATGGTTGTTTACTGAACACCTTTTGTGTAAAGGTAAATTAGCCAGCTTACAAGGTAAAATGATTTTCAAAGTGTCAAAAGTTCTTATTTTGGGTGGGGGGGGGGGGTTGGGGGGGACGATTTTGAGCCAACAAACAGTGAGCAAATCCATCGGGCTGTTGTGTGATAGACTTTTGGGGGGAGGTGCGAGAGAACAGGGAAGTAAAGAAGGGCCAAACATGCATCAGCAGCTCTTAACACAGATACCATACTCTTCTTCTTCATTATGCAAGCTCCCGCCCATGTCCACAGCCATGTTTCTCTCTTCCCCTCCCTGCAAACTGAAACCCACCCCGAAACTCCCTCAAATCTACACAAGACCCAACACTCCTCGTGTTCGTATCTCGCTATCTCGCCTCCTTTCCAAGCTGAACGATTCAGGTTATCTCTCTCTGAATATCCCCTGTTTGATTACGGCATTTGAACATTTGGATAAATCGAAGTAGAATTCGATGGTAGTTTTGAGAAATATGCACTCATAACATCTGCACACACGTTTTTGTTTTCAGTATCAGGGAATGGCGATAATGGTTAATTCGTGAAGTTGATTGCATTCGTTGTACTGGAAACTTAATTCAAACAGTTGGTGTGCTAAAATTTAATACCCACTTGGTACTTAGTGGTTAGTCTTGGCTCGTTTTGAGTTTTCCATGTATGTATTGTTAGCCGGCCGCCCGTTTAATTTACTCCTTGGAACTTGGAGTAAAGTGCCTACACAATGTTAGTGGTCTATTTGTTGACCAAGATATGGGTTACAGGCAAAATGCTTGCCCTACGTGTTTTAACCTCGAGCAATTGTTGAATGGAACCTTCAAATTGGAACATGAGCGGAGTAATATGTGCTTCTTCGCCATTTTGTAGCCAGGTCACTCGTTATCAAAATGCCAATTCTGCTAGTTCGTTCATGTAGAATTAGAGGTTGATTTTTCTTCGACTATTGTGTTTCTACCTTGCTCTTTAGGATTGTTATTTTGGGTGTACCTTCATCTGCTTTGAAGTGGATATAAAACCTAATAAAACAGACAACGGTCTTTTGTTGCATATACTTTTTTTTTATCAAAGTCCACGTAAAGCATTGCTTGTTGTATTGCATTCTCCTGGGATACTTGAGCAATTTGAAATATACTTGTTAGATATGATATCGCAGCTGGAGCTTGGGAAGCCAGATGAAAGGAGGAAGCCTGAGAAGCGCGTGAATGGGATATTCTGGATTTTGCTCCTTAATATTGGAATATACGTTGGAGATCACTTATTCCAGGTTTCAAAGTGTTTCAAATCGTTGTTGATGGCCTTCTCTTTCTTTATTTTTGTTGGAATGTGGGGTACTGAAATGAGGAGTGGGGGGAATGGATTCTAAAAAATGTTTGTGGAGGATAAAGAAGCAGCCTATAAACTATCAAATTGCTATAGAGGTTACTGATATTTCTTGCTTCACCAGTAAAGACATCCTTTGATAAGAAGATTTTGGAGTTAAACAAAATTCTAGCATGTAAGGAAATCAGAAAT